>BGPT01000097.1:471999-508114 GCA_003297045.1 Symbiodinium sp. clade C Y103
GAAAAAGTGCACGGCGCTGTGGCGCGAAGCACATTTGGAAGTGAAAAGTGTTAAAAACTGTCAGCACCGGAGCACTTTTGGAAGTTGAGATGTGGAAAAAGTGCACGGCGCTGTGGCGCGAAGCACATTTGGAAGTGAAAATCGTAAAAACGTGAGGGTCTCGGAGCACTTTTTGACTTTTTCGATGGCCATCCGATGTCGAAAAAGTGCACGCCGTTGTGGCGCCAAGCACATTTGGAAGTCAAAAGTGTCAAAAACTGAGGGTTTTCCGCACATTTTGAGATGTCAGTTAACTACCTGAACTAACACCTTAACAACTTAACAATTGAACAACTTAACTCGTAACAACTTAACAACTTAGTTAGTTAGTTTGTCAGTTAGTTAGTCAGTGAGTCAGTCAGTTAGTCAGTCAGTTAGTCAGTTAGTTAGTTTGTTAGTCAGCTAGTTAGTTAGTTAGTTAGTTAGTTAGTTAGTTACTCAGTTAGTCAGTTAGTCAGTTAGTCAGTTTGTCAGTTTGTCAGTTTGTCGGTTAGTCAGTTAGTCAGTTAGTCAGTTTGTCGGTTAGTCGGTTAGTCAGTTAGTCAGTTTGTCAGTTTGTCAGTTTGTCAGTTTGTCAGTTTGTCAGTTTGTCAGTTTGTCAGTTTGTCGGTTAGTCAGTTGGTCAGTTAGTCAGTTAGTCAGTTAGTCAGTTACTCAGTTTGTCGGTTAGTCAGTTAGTCAGTTAGTTAGTCAGTTAGTCAGTTAGTCAGTTAGTCAGTTAGTCAGTTAGTCAGTTAGTCAGTGAGTCAGTTAGTTAGTTTGTCAGTTAGTCAGTTAGTTTGTTAGTCAGTCAGTCAGTCAGTTAGTCAGTTAGTTAGGCAGGCAGATAGATAGACAGATAGATAGGCCGACGCTCCAACCACCTTTTGATCCATCAGTGGATCTGCTCTGCCATCCATGACTCACAACAACGAACCTCTCCCACAGGTTTCCTATTCTGAAACTTCCGCCACCGCCTTGTGCGGTACCACTGGTATATATATATATATACATATGTATACATATTATGGTGGCTTATGGATTTAAAAGACCATCTTCTCTTTGAAACAAAAATCACACAAAATCTGTTTTACTTCGCATTGGTGTGCGCTTTCTGCAAGCATTGCTGTGCCTCCTTGGGCCATTTGCAGAGCGACGTTGCTTGTTCCCATGTCTCTATACAGAGCATTGCAGAGCCTGCCAGGGCGCGCAACGCCAGCCGTGGTCAACTGGAAGTGTTATTGTCCAAGAAAGGCGTGGTACTTGGTCTTGACATGTCTTGACATTTGGACCTGCAACTCTCCCTCACCACAATGAACACCAAAAGAGGCACTGCAGTGGCCCGTCTTTTATGGGTTTTTACGGGAAGTCCGGAAGGATTTTTCTCCTCATTGCCAGTCACCTCACAGCACACTTCCGGGATGTCATGAGTTCCTATTGCCACAGGCCAGGTGCTTGCCATCTGCAGCTGTCAGCCCATGGCTCAAATGGCTGCCTGGCATGGATGGCTCTGCCGGCGCAAAGAGCTGGTTGCGGCTTCACCCCGCTCCCCCTCATGTGCCTCATCCTCCAGTGACGAATCCTTGCCGCCGCAGAGAGTGTGGGCAGATGTCCGGAGACGTGCCTTGGGAAAATCTTGAAACATGTGGAACAGTTCACGGGGTTCGAAGATGTTCGAAGTGATTTGAACATGTTTGAACGTGTTCGCCCAACCCGGACGTTCGCCCGCATCCAAACAACACACCCAGACAATATATAACGATATCATAGACTGTCATTTGATGATGAGCAAAAACACTGGCCGCTATGCGCCTATACGCAGCAATTTTGATTTTCAGTTTCAGGATTTCGGTTCTAGGGTTTGTTGTTTTGGGAAGTCCAAAACAATGCCAGCCTTACGGAGGGATTTGAGCATCTCAAAGGATTTGCGGGATCAGGTGGGCAAACGTCAGGGTTGCAGCGAACACGTTTTAAACTGGTTTGAGTCAGTTGAGTTGTATCCAGCATGGACTTGGCGGATGTTTGCGGCATGGCCCACCTGCTTCGTGCTCTTAGCTGGCAAGCAGGAATCTCTAGGAAACTACCTCCACAAAGATCAACCTGTGCAGGTGCATTGATTCGCTCTGTGGCTGCGACCATTTTAGCACTTATCGCCATATTTCTTCCAATTGCGCAGCCCGCAGGCCGAGAATTGGGTGTTTCCGTGTGCTGTGTTGATGCGGCGGGGATAGAATTGATCTCGATAGTAATTACTGTGATTGGGCGGAATCAGGAAGGCCAAACCCTGTCAGGGCATATCATTTGCAAAGAAGAAGAGTTGCCAGCTGAGGACGCGATCTTAGCAAGTTGGATGTCTATCTTGACATCCATTATATCGCTTGCATGTTTGGGCTTAGTCCTGTCATCCCAAATGAAGTGGTGGCTCTCCTCACCGTTTTTAAACAGGGTGAGGTGGCACGTGTTGCTGGACTCGGTGAATGTTTGGCTTTTTCACTTTTTGGCGACTCACCCTTCCTTCGGACTCCGCTACAATCCAGCAAGTGGTCTGACTACACTGAGCCTTTTGGTATTGCATTGGTAAATCTTGATCAAGACAGTTTTGATGTGTTTCGCTGCGGGGCTTAGGTGAGTTTGCTTGTTGACATGCAGTTCCCAGGTATATAGTTGAGACATGTTGAGACCATATTGATATCAACATGTTGCAAGCGTCCCGTCCAGGTTTTTTTTCGATTCTTTGCCATGTGTTTTTCTGGTTCAACAAGCTCATGGGCTTCACGATCATCAAGACACACTTGGCGATGCTGGAGAGGGCTTTCGAGCGTCCTCTAGGTGCACAATTCTTGAACCACCCCCCTCAACAGTCAAGCACGGACTGCATATCACATGACAACATAGGAACAGACTGCAATAGGCTGCAACGTGTGTGAACCCAGGCTCGTGACTTTGTATTTTACATAATCTTGCCTTGTGGATCCCAGCAGCCGTGAAGGCACTCGATTTCTGGACTACCTCCTGGTCCTTTTCGGAGTATCCATCGTTGTGTCGACCGTGTCATTTGTTGGCTCAAGTTCTTTGTCACAAGTGCACGAGCTGATTGGGATTGTCATGGTCATTGAAGCAGCTTGGCCTCTGACAAAGACTGCTGGAAGATGTTTGAAGTTCCCTTTGTAGCTGTGAGAATTTCCATTGCTTCAGTGATGCACCAGCACGTAGAAGGTTTTGTGGCTTGGTTGTGCTGCAATCCCTGCTGAGGGTGCTCATGGATTATCAAGAAGATGTTGCCGCTGGGGGGTTCACCAGATACGAGTGGGATCCAGTGTGCAGGGGTAGGGATACAACAGCGATACGCTCCCCAATACTTTCCATCATTTTCCCAATTCCACGGAAATATTGTCAGATCATGGCAAACGGACAGTCGCCAGATGTCTCCAGGTATCAGTGGTCCTCTCCTGCATTGCTTTGGCAGTCCTCATGACCCGCGCCTTTTGCTTAGCACATCGCTATGCCAAAATGGAGGCTGGACAGGAAAAACGACCCGCAGAAAATGAGCTCGCCCTGAAAGCAGTGCATTTCTCCAAGCGAATGAGGTAACTCGGCAAAGTATTTGGGCTGTACACTGTGCTGGGGGGTGCATCGGGGTACGTCGGGGTCTGTTTCCGTGGTGGTTTGGGATCCCTAAGATGGATCACACTAAGGTGGGAGACGCCGTTGAACCTGCTGTTGGTTGCAACTGCCTTTGCTCTCCATGTGTTCTGGCTATTTCAGTTGAACAGGCACGAGCCAAACCACATGCACACCATTCAGGAGAGCGGGACTTTCTGCCTTGAAGAGTGCTCAGAAACTTTCAGAACTTTCAGTTGTTTTACACGTTTCCCTATGGCCCCGTGATTCCTTAAAGAAGGAGTTTCTTTCCCAGCCTCAGCTGTACTTTGAAAGTGTTGGGTTGG
This sequence comes from Symbiodinium sp. clade C Y103, assembly GCA_003297045.1. Taxonomy (NCBI): domain Eukaryota; class Dinophyceae; order Suessiales; family Symbiodiniaceae; genus Cladocopium; species Cladocopium sp. clade C. The sequence goes on from BGPT01000097.1 coordinate 475,965, forward strand.
TCGCAAGCTTATCGGCCTGCAGGAGATGGCTTTCCTCTCGGCAGCTATTCTTTCGCTGGCCAACTGTGCTCGGTATTCCTCGCTGCTATCTTTGGCCGAGTTCAATCTCCCTCAGAAGAAGCAGGGGATCTTCCGCCAGATGTCCGAAGCCATTTTTGGAAGCTTCAGCAACGAGAGTTTGGAAGAATCTGGTTGAAATTTGAAGCCCCGGTGCCCACAGATGTTGGTCCGTTCTTGTATCCAATATTATCAAACCATCCCAAGTCAGATTACTCAGTTTTGGCCAAGACCCTTGCAGATACTGATGCTGCAATTATAATCAATTATATGCAATTATTGAATTGCGGAATTTTTGGTCATGCCTGAGAGCAGGACAAGAAACCCAATGATTCAAGGGTGAGACTTTTTATCCAGGTGCACTTAGAAACCGCATTCTTGTGATATCGTGTGATGCATGAAATTATGATGACTCTCTGGCTCACTGCTCCAATATTGTCGCCACCTAAGGACATAGACCAGTGGAAAACAGGACACCACTCATGGGATGAGAAAACTCATGAACTTGCCCATCGGGCTGTGACATTGAGAGCTCTCCTGGAGTTTTATAGCAGCCTCCCCGCCAAGATGCCTCATTTTGACCCTGCAAGACACAAGACGTCGGATATTGTGCGGCAGGTGATCATTCCAATGAGCCGACAGAGCCCATTCGGGGATTGCGCTGCGGCTACGGTGCTGATGGGTGGTCGAGAAATACTTCCAGATCGTATCTAATTTGTCACCGCAAATAATTTTTGAATATTTTTGATATGTTTTTTGTTGTGTCGTCTTTTTTGGTATCCAGCCACTTGATGGCCTAGCGTTGGCCTTAGCAATGTGTAGCATCTCAGGTATGGTCACCCACAGCTGGTCCAACCACTTTGCCCATTTAGTGGCGTCTGTTGTGGCGGATGCGCTTGAACTGCCTAGCTATGAATCAGTTTTAGGCAGGCTTGAAGCCCAGGAGATGTTGGCCTTGAAATCCGAGCTTTATTGGAAGAAGAAGCTGGTGGCTCGGAAAAAAATATCAGAAAATTTGCCGCTATCATTAATTTCATAGATGTTCATAAATGGGAGGGGTTGTTCCTTTGACACTGCACTGCCCAACATGTTGGCCTCAGATTGCAACATGACCTCCGCTGAAAGCAAAGAAAAGTCCAACTGCCAGGATACCGCGTATTGGATTTGCTGCTTCAGCATCAATCAGCATGCCGGGATTTGCGGCTACGTGCCTCCGGATTTGCAAGACCCTGTGACGCATGCACTGCCAAAAGCATGTTCGTGTCAACATCCCAAGCATTGGAGCGACTCCGAACCGTTGAAAGAGGGACAAAGCGTGAACTGTGAAATGAATAAGTTTGATAACATGATGGACGCTTGGTCTTTTTGATTTGTATTGCAAGCCTGGAAGCCTTGCAACCTTTTCTTTTACATGCTTGTTCTTGGCAATTCTTGGTTTGTTCGCTATCCTAGGGAGTTTCCTCTTGGATTCGTTCAGGCGGTTTGAGTTGTATGGTAACGGTATTGCTTCAATTCCAACAGGGCTTTCACCGCCTGCGCTTCAGCAAGCCTGAGGACTGCATCTTTTCCTTGAACCCCGAGTGCAGCCAACTGATCGCTGTTGACATAGAGTTCAATCTCTTTACTAGGGCTTGGTGCGTGGCCGAGATTCATCAAGCTCAACAGATGCACATGCCACAACGTCGGGTCGCCCAAACCAGCCTGGCCACGGTGTTCTTAGCTGTTGAATTGTTGAATAATTGTTGAATAATTGTTGTTGTTGTTGTTGTTGTTGTTGTTGTTGTTGTTCTTCTTCTTCTTCTTCTTCTTCTTCTTCTTCTCCTTCTTCTTCTTCTTCTCCTTCTTCTTCTTGTTCTTGTTCTTGTTGTCGGTGTTGCTGCCTCGTTGCCCTTTTGACTTCTGGTGAGCTGCTGTTGGAGATATAAATCAGATCATAAGATATGTATTATACAATGATATAGTAAGAACAAGATCAAACCAGCATGCCCGTCACTACACCATTTTGGAAGCTATGCTCAGAATTCTGTGATCTTCCAGCTGGCTGCTTGATCCTGACAGGTTCAGAAATCAATAGGTCAATAGATGTCAATAGGCATAGGTCTTTGCCATCTGTGAGTTATGTCCTGCCATAGCAAGGCATGATCATCTTTTCCGAAGAGAACTTGAAGCGTGAAGAAGTTTGGTTGCATCACCTCAAAGTCCAGGTTCAGCTCGCTTCGGGATTCCGAGGGACTCCTCGCTCTGGATACTTTTTAGCGGGTTGCGTCATATGAAACAATGTATAGCCTGTATAGCACTTGTTCAAATCAAAAGGCTGTTTGCATGTGTTTGGACACCAGAGCCTGAGCAGAGTATTGTGTTGGTCCTGGCAAAGGGGCAGAGACATGACTCCAAGACCAGATTCACAATCCAAACCACCTTGTGAGCCTAAAGTTAGCCACGCCAGGAGATGAAGGCATCGAATCCTGCAGATGTGTAACTTGTTGACAATGGTTTTGCAAACTGTGGGGATGTGTCTCAACACTGGGCACACCCCAAATGAGATAAGCCCAAAAAAATTAGGGGTACCACTTTTTCAGACAAACCCCTGTGGAGAGCTTGCAAGACTGTTTTGATAGGCACGTGATAGAGTAAACAGCCAGCGCAGAGGGGGCAATTGCTTCACAACAGGCTTTCTGGAGTAGAAGGTCTACAAATCATGAAATGTCCGCGCGATAGCCATTTTAATATTTATAGCCCAAATATGCCAGAATCATGCGTGGTTCTTCATGACAGTCGAGTACCATGGAGCACCTGTTGTTGTTTCCCTTTGCTTCATTTTGTTTCTACATTCTCACAGAGAAAGCGATCACTCGTCCGAATTCTTCCGAGCGTTGCGGCATGTCCATCAAAGGAAATTCATCCTGTCCAAGATCGATGATCCCCGGCAGTTCGACGCTGACCTGCAGCAACTCATCTTTGGCACCGGTGGCCTAGTCCAAGCGTGTCACATGGGCTTCGAGCACCTGAGCCGCGTGTGATGGGGCCGGGGTTCAGACAAGTTTGTTGAATACCCTTGTGCTGAAGTCAATGGATTACGTGGGCAGATACGTCCTGCTTCATTGTTCGATTGTGTATGGCGATCATCGGAAGGAACAGATGCAATGTAGCGAGAAGTATCCATAGCTTTCCATGTGCATCACATGTGTGCAATTTGAGTCGTTCTCCTAGGCGTGTGTCCTTGCTTGGGGCAGTGGCTCAGAAAGGGTTTGATCGTCAACGCACTATGGATTTCATGGCTTGCATTCACAATTAGGGGGCCCAGCGGTGTGATGGGATTTAATCAAAACACGCAGTGTTGCACGCCAAGATCAGTCAGATGAGTCTTGAACAGTTCAAACGACCAACAAAGTAAGTCGCCATCGTGATCCATCGTGATCGATCACATCATACCATTGGGATCCATTGGCCAAAGCACTTTCACGCCAATGCAGCCCAGCTTGTTGACAAACGCTGCCCCAAGATCCAAGTGGGTGCAGAGGTTTCTCATGCTTATTCCATTGAAGGGGTGCACAGCCTAGAATCCGCAGGGCTCATCCTAATGCCCTTTGTATCCCTTCGTTCCGGTGAACACTGGAAACATCCAAAGACAGTTGAGAAGCCTGATAGATTGATAGAGCTCTGTGATGCTGTATCCAAGACTGTAATTCCTGGGGACCAGATCGCAACTATCCACAAGTCCTTCTCGAGGCAAGATCAGTAGCTCGATTATGTTGTATGTAATTCAATGTCCATCTTTGCTTTCTACTTTTTTTTATTTCATGAGAACCATTTCAAGCACGGACCTTATTTGAATATATTTGAATGGAATTCATTGCATGATGTAGTTGGCCATGCGTTTGTACAGATGCCAGCTGAAAGAAATGGCTAGAAGCTTCAGGCTGAGAGATGTGAGATCAACAACGCAAACGAGATCCCAATAAAGTCAATTGGTCCACAAACGACACTGATCATCAATAGAGGATAAACGACTACGTCATTTATATATGTATATATGATTATATAATATTATATATATGTATATATGATTATATATATATATATATGTGTGTGTGTGTATGTGTGATTAATTGACTAACTAATTAAGTAGTATTAACTAAGATATATAAATGTAAGTATTTTTAGTGATTTACATTGTGTCGCATCGTGTTGTGTGTAGGTCGAAAGTTTCCAGCCCGCGCAGTGCAAGAAGTCCCGCGCCAATACCTGGACCGCGCTCGCTTGGAGGGACACCGTCAAACCGAGTGTCCACAGGAAAAACGAAAGTGTAGATATGTACATAACATTGTGACATTGTATACAATCACAATATGTGTATATATGTATATATATATATATGTGTGTGTACACATTTACATATACATGTACATATATATATATATAATCGAAAAGTACAGTGTATAACATTATAGTTATGGTACAGTATGTGACCATCTCTAACCATTTGGAATAGTCAGTACTAGTCAGTTACTAGTCACAGTTGAATTCTGTAGATGGGATCGCTGTGATTGAAGCGCTGACTGTATAGAAGAAGACACCGTGTTAATATAGAATTATTGTGCTGGGCCGTATATATGTCTAGTATACGTATAAGTATGTGTATAATTGTGTATGTATATATTTACGTGGAGAAGAAGACGAATAGATATATTAGATATGTGTTCGTGTTTGTGTGTGTGTGTGTTGAAATGCGTTGCTTTGTGTGTGCATTCAGTAGATAAGAAGCCGCTGACCTGTCAGAAACTGTGGACACAGTATAGATTTTAGACATCGTCCACACACCAGTTGAGCTTTGTGCAGGGTCCATGACTAGTACCTGGCTACACATGGCGCGTGCAGGCAGAACTGCTGAACGTATCTGAACGTAATTGTTTGATTTTGTGTGGCGATGTTCTGCCTTCATGGGCTGTGGTGAGCTCACAAGACTTTCGCCCGAGCCTCTCTTACAGGCTAAGCGGGCACACCACCCGTCACCTAGCAAGCGTCAATGTAAAGAAGTTATGCAAAAAAAAAAATGCTGGTGTATTTGGGCCATTCCTCCTTGGTCGGAAATGACACGTTGGCTTAAATGCCTCCAAAACTGGCATTTGACGGTTGGTTAGCCAAAGCATGAGCTTTCACATGGTGACTGTCACACCTGGCAAAGGCGCAAAGGCAATGGTATCCCTGGATGCTCCAGGTCGGGACATCATTCGTTTAAACGTGAAGCAACTTGGCAACAGCCTCAGATGACCTTCAGATTGCAGCTGGGGCATAGCAGCTATGTGGCAGCACAGCCCTGTACACAAAATGCCATGGTGAGATGTGGCCCTTCGTTTCCTAAGATCATCCGCAAAATTTCGAAGAGCTTATGGACACATATTGAACACTCCAAGCACAGGAATGATTGCTGGGGACAGTCGGAAGTGTGGAGCTTCAAACTCTCTCCATCTCTCTCCTCTTGCAAGGTCCTGGCCGTTTCGCCTGCGGTCACTACCAGCTTGAGGCATCGAGCTGCAAGAAAATTGGCAGCGAAACGTAGGAAAGAGAAGTCAAAAGTTAAGTCAATGCAGTTGTTTGGTCATGTTTGGTCCAGTGTTTGCCAAAGTGATGGGTTAAGAAAGATCAACAAAGCAAGTCTTAGAATTGACAAACTGCACGAGTTGAGACACTGCTGTGACAGGTGGAGAAGAGCAGCCCCTTCAAGATAGACACGCCGGCATGTTTTGTTCTGAGAGGTTGTAGAGGTTCTGGCGGTCCGGGCTCTCACATGAGGCAGGCTCCCACAGGCCAATGTCATGCTCACATAACCTTGGCACTGGCGTGAAGACCAGCCAGTTGAGAGTTAAAGGGGATGACAGGGAAAGGGTTCATTGGGGTTCAAGGTTTGGGGGTGCAGGATTGGTTTTAAGATGTTTTAAGCGTTCATCTCTCTTCGAGCACCTCCACTTTCACACCACGAGCTGACCACAGCAACATGTCACGTGCATGACAGGTGTGGGAAGACCGGTCCAAAAACAAACTATCCGTGTGGGAGCGCTGAAGATCAAAGGCCAGCTGCACTTTGTCTACTTACTTCCCATTCAAATTTCTCATGCTTTTTTGTGATAGCTGTGATCCAAGATAGAGAAACAGACATACAGACAGCCAGGTAGACAGCCAGATACAAAGGCAGGTAGATTTGTGATGGTGATGTGTGTGTGTGTGTGTGCTTCCTGGGGATGCATATCCATGCCACCTGTTTGACTACCTCCACCAAACGGAAAAAATTCTTGCTGGTGCGTCCAGCACAACGACACCCTTCATCTGAATGACTTCCCTGTCCAGGTCCACTTTCCGTCACCGCATTCATCCGTGATTCTCAGCTGGCGCCACAAGATGCCCAACGTGCGGAAAGATCTCAATGTGCAGCCTCCACCTGCACTTTTGTGATTTGATTCTTGTAAGGGGCTTTGATGTTTTGCCATCAGCATGCATCCGCCTTGATCTACATGTTTGATTTGTTTGAGCAGAACAAAATTGTAAGCACATGCATAGCGGATGCGTTGTAGTCCACTTGCCGCTTTGTGTGATAGAACTCTCAGTTCATTATAGCCAGGGTATTGACAATGCACCTGAGGAAACGCTGCTTTCAATGAAGAGACCCACTCACTCCTATGACCAGAGTAATCACGCAAAGAACAAGTTGAAACGGGTTTAAAGCCTCTTGCATTTGCAAAGTTGTGCAAAGCGAGATCTCGTTTGGAATGTGTGTTTTCTTGGCTCGTACCCAATGCGCTGGCAGGTCGCACGACCTAAGCTGCTATTTTGTAAGCCTTGCGATAGGACACCTTTTTGCGAGCGCGGTTTCAAGAAACGGACCGAGATAGCGGCGCCCTAAAATGGAGATCCTCAAAACAGCAGAACATAGCAGAACCACACTTATGAAAACATATAAAACATCCTGTCATGGATGTTCAGCATTGTTTAGCATCAACCACCAGACACCCGCTTGTCCGGCCGTTGGGGTTTTGAAGCATGGCATCATCAACATCTCGTAGAGCAGGCCGGTAAAGAACAGGGGTGACTTGAATACAGGTGTTCTTTTCTAAGCAGGTAGTGATCACTGAAAAGCCTTCCATTTTATGAAAGTTCAAATTATTTCACTACAATATATTTCAGACATATGTTTTGATCCAAACTGGAGACGGATCCCTGAGTGCGCTCCAGGGGCACCCCGCCGTTTATGGCCTTTGGCCATCGTGCCACTCCCAGAACTGGTTTTTGAGTGAGTTTCTGGCTAACTATCAGTCGTATTGCCAAGATAATGCAACTGTGCCTGATTCTGCATCCCCCTGATGATTGCCATGATGATGAATAGAATGAAGAGGGTGAGGACAATGTTGATGCTGCTGATGATGATGCTGGTGCTGATGATGATGGTGGTGGTAGCGGTGGCCCAGCATTTATAAAGAGCAGCTCTTGACAAGGAGTAGGGGCTGCAGGAGCAGTGGCATACCCTTCACCAATCAATATGATCATAATTGCTATTATTGTATTCATATGTGTTCGCAGAGGTTCCAACCAATGGAACCACTTCAGGGGCAACTGATTGCAATGACACCGGCAGCGGGATCATGCAAATAGATGCAAATACTGTATCTACAAGCTGCACAGTCCACACAGGTGGCACTTCCCTGCCTGTGGCTCTCCGTTGGCCACTCAGTTGTTTTGGGTGGTCCTTTCAGGACTTCCAGTGGCCAAGTCCAAGTTTTTGGAAGAGAATGTTTTCAGAGGTTGCCACAACGTTGTGCAAACGATATGCAGATGGGATCACAGTACAACGTTGCACATCCGCAAGTCGCCTTTTTTTCAGTCAGAAACGTGTTAGAGTTGTCCATTGGCAACAAGCCATTGCCAGATGTTTGCCCAACGGACTTTCTGCTCTCCAAGACTATCAGCCAGGGGGCTGGAAGCTGAGGAATCATGCAATATCATAGGTACAGCCAGCTCAGCCAGGGCAACCTTTCAAATAATATGTGCGCATCGAATATGACAAAAAATTGGACCTTGATCGCCACCACAAGTGTCATAGGAGCTTTGCAGTTAAGGGTCCAACATGGCAATGGCCTGGAAGGTGGATGAGGCAACAATGTAACAAGATGCAACAAGGGGGCTTGCAACATCCCAACATCCAGTGTATATCAGTGTATTATATTATATCTGATGTATTCTTATGTAATGTATTAAATTATCATTGCATCGGGTCCTGGATCAATATGTATGTTTCCCCTGTAGCCGTGTCGAGCATTCCCTTCTCCTGCGCTCTTGGCGTCCAAGGCGACTAGCTGTCAGTGCTGTCAGCCGGCCTGCTGCACCCAAGGAGATTCAGGCCAGACCTTGCTGTTGATCAGGCGTATGATCCATCATGATACGGCACTTAGATGCACTTAGTAGCTATGTCAATATATGTTTGTATATATTTGGTTGCTGCAGCAAGCTGGGACTGTCCAAATCATTCAGAGCGTCATGACCACCGACTAGAGCACCTCCAGGCTCTTCAGTCAAAAGCAAACCTCAAGCTCATCCAGGTGTGCGAGGGATAAATTGTGGACCTTGAAAATGAAAAGACTGCAGCTTTCCAACCAGAAGTGTTGGGTTGGTCAGTTCAATGGCCAAGACTGCCAAGACCCACATTCTTGCAACACATGGGTGTGAGACCATGTTGTAGTATGCTTTTCCATGCTGTGCTGACGTACCTTTCTGAATCTGGTCAATGGTGACTTCCAACTTGGATCGACTGCACTTTTAGCACCAGATGCTGTAGAAAGTGAGTGCGGTCAAGCTGGGCTGATCTGGTGAGGCACAGGCAGCCGCCGGGCACAAGATGAAGGATCTCGGCCAGTCGCTGCTGCAAACCAAATTTGAGGCGAGAGTTGCAAGTGCTGAGTCACAAACGTCATGAAATTGAGGGTTTAAGCGAAGATGTAGGGTGTGAGATTGGGAGATTGTCAATGTCTTTGGTCATTCGATGATTCACTTCATGATTCAATGGATTCAATGGATTCAATGGATTCAATCATGTTCCTTGACGTTCCTTGATGCATCTCATCCAGAGAGGCCAAGGCCTTGGATGGTAGCGCGGTAGTAACGTGAGGAGCTCAGATGGGCCTTCCATTTCCAGAGGTTTTACCTGAGCTTTGCATTTAAACCTGCAGCTTTGATATGCTTTGATTACGTGCCTTGATTTTGATTTTGACCTGAGCATTCTCAATTCAAAGTGACATACAGGAGGCGCCAGGCGCCCAGGTGTCCTACAGTAGATGGACAAAATATTCAAACCCTGCCACATACACACACAATGTTGAACCCCCCAGCCCAAATCTCAATGTTTCAACGCGCGTGTTAACAAAAGTGATGTTGCGGGGGGGCTAGCGCACTTCAGGTTACATTAACATTGAACTTTGGGGGCGAGGGGGGGGTTGAATATTTCGTCCATCCACGATCATCTACGGTAAGTCCTTGTAATCAACTCGAGTCGTGTTGGCAGGTGTTGGATGATGATGACCACATGTCAATTCAGGGCAATTAAGAGTCAACGCTTTATTGGTTTCATCCCTGATCCCTGGCATGTTACATCCCAACTGCTGGTCTGTGAGTGGGGGCCCACTTCATGCATGCTGGCGAACTACATTCAGGTCCCGGGAACATTTGACTTATATTGTTTTTATTTTTTTTGTGCAAGAGCAAAAATGGATTGTTTGTTTTTATAATTATATGATATTATATGTATTTTTTCTTGCGAATGTTCCAAACAATTTGATACTTGCATATGCAGGCAGCATGCGCATGCCTGCTGAATTAACATGCCTTATGTGGCCATCCACGTTGACTGTGATTCAACATCCTACATCATCCAACGGTACCCTTCCTATAGACTCATAAACCCTTTCATTTCAGCAAGCTCAGCCGGTGACCCCAGACTCAGATGCCAGAGGTTCGATGGCATGCAAAACCTGCGGCAAGTTGAGATTTCGGAGACCTGACATTGAGAATTGTTTTGTCGAAGTTCTGAAGAGTGAGATGGTGTGTGACAGCATGCCTGGAAACATGGTATAAGTAAAGGAGGCTTCTGCAAGGCCAAATTCACGACACGAAAAGAATATAAGGTTGGGACAGTGGCGATATAATTAGGGATTAGCTGTGCAGCATGCGGATGATAAACTGGAAGGAAAGACCTGGGTAATCTTCACCGTGAGTGTTCCCCTTTCAAGCCCTTAGTTGGCATGGAACAACTGCCCCTGGACATTCCTTTTTTTCATTTTGGCAGCGATCAGAAGAAGAGATAAACCAGACATGCCAAGTGCATCTAATGTCCAAGACAACAATTCTTAGATTTTTACAGATCTCTTCGAACTGTTGGATATGACAGGAGGATTGTTCAACAAGAATTGCAAATTACTTTATACATAATATACACATAGTTGCGATTAGTTTTGGATCAGGATCCCAATAATTATATCCCGCCGCCACTCCTGCAGGAGGATGCTGTGTCCAAAGCTGGAACCGCGACAGCCCTGGCAGAGGAGCTCCTGAAGGCACTGCAGGATGGTCACGATCAAAGTCTGCAAGGTGCGAACGGCGACCTGGAGATGTGTGCACATGTTTAAAAGTATCTGAATATAGTTGTAAATGTGACTATATGTAAATAATTGTAAATGAAATTAAATATAATATATATATATATATGTTATATCTATATGTGTGTGTGTGTGTGTGTTTATTTAGAATGTATACTGTATACACAGATTAGCTTTGACTAGATTAGATTGATGCAGTGTATCGCTCCGCTCATTTGACCGTTTTCTTCCTCGCTGTTTCTGCATGTTGGCCCGTGGCGCATGTCATCGCAGCGAGGCTCAGAGGACCAGGTGTGGTCCCTCTATCAGAACTATCCCGAGCTGATGCAGGCGCTGAAGCAACATATCCAGAGGGAGACTGGATGATGACATGAGATGTCTCGGGAGTCATAAGGAGCCACAGGCAGTCTAGTGTCCATGCAAACAAAGATTGCGTTTGAGAGTGCCTTCCCCCTCCGTGGGATCGTGAGTAACTCAGGTTTGCGGCTTCAAAAGATACAAATTCACACACTTGTCCAGATCCGGTGAAAGGGGAGGCAGTTGCAGGAAGTGTCTAAGGGTCTAAGGTCCCCCTCGTTGTCCGTTTTTTTCCATCAGATCCAAACTACTGCACATTGTGTATCAGACACTTTGGAGATTCAAGAGCACAACGAGATACCTGCAGTCAAGTGTTGCACAGACTGCACCTGGATGTATTTTGATACGGCTACTGTATGCTATTGCAACATATTTCAAGTTCAAGTTCCCAGAGGATTGACTGATGCCAAAGCGCTTTGTGAAACGAGGCGCCGCTGACACAAATAGGTGCAGGAAATACAGCTCAGGAGCAGTGGCTGGGACAGGTCCGAAAGAGCGAAAGTATTGCGCTGAGCGAAACCAAGATGGACAATGGAGATGGGAAACCCCCCAGGAAATATCATGAAATATCTACAAAATGGATCAAGCTGGTTGATGTTCATGTATCTTCCGTGTCTATCTTGCTTGATTGGAGATATAGGAGGAGAAATGGCAACCTTCCATGTTTTTCAAAGACATGGCTGCTGTCCCATGTCAGGATTTGTGGGCCAATGTGACGAAGACCAACGAGACCATGAAGTTGGCAGAGGATGCGTCGTGATTGGCGAAGCACTGTTGCTCCTAGGCCACCTTCGCAGATAAGTTTTGAGATGGACCAACACCTGGGAACAGAAGTTATATCCAAAGAGAAGGTCTAAGTTTGGCGAACTTTGCACATGCCCTTTCTTGGCGAAATTCCTTATCAGGTAGCATCAATCCCAGCTTGGCCGCGGCTGATAGGAGCTCTTCCATCACTTTGACAAAGATAAGGACATCAGCTGGTCTTCTATCAGTTACAGTGGTTGGATGCCAAGGGTGTCCACGCATGTCCTTGCTAGTGAGGGTCTGTTGTTCACCAGACTGTTCAAAGAGGGGGCAAGTCTCAGCCTGCTCTCAACGCAGGATCTACTGGGAGACTTAGGACCCTTTTGGACCCAAGCCATCCAGGTGGTGTTTGTCCCCTTAATGCCTTAATGGTCAACCTTGAGATAGTAAGACTACGTAACATTACGTAACACTCATTGATCAGATCCAGCAAAGTAGCAAGTACAGCTAGGTGCAGTTTGGCGCGCACTTGTAGGCTGCGCAGATCCTTCTACATCGTTTCTGTATATATATATATAAAGAAAATATGTGTGCGTGTGCATGCTGCGTATGCATTCATTTAAAACAAAACGTCACTGACATGCAATGTCAATTGGAAGGCCACGGCTGTGTCACACCATTGAACCACTTCCACAACAAGATTCAGGGTCCAAAGCATGTTCTTGCTGAATGTCTCCTGTTTCAGCTTGACTCAGACATGCACTGCCGCTTTATTTGCAGGATGGCCACTGGAACTTCCAAGAGACTTCCCAAGTTCAGATGGCAACTGAAGGAACTGAGATGACCGTCCTATCCTCAACCATGGGAGTGAATGATGGAGCATCTACACATCTAGGACTGTTCAAGGACCCAACACACTTTTCAGATCAAAGACAATTTGGATTCAATTCGATTGCTCCTCAAAGCGACAAGCTCCAAGCACCATGCAGGCCTGCATCATGCATCAACGAAAGAATTGTGGTCGAATCATTGCATTCATATACTATTCATTGTCACATTGATATATTATGTTCATACAATAGTCATGTAGTATAACATCAACTATATTAACTATTGATATTAGTATTAGATAGTATTAGTATTAGTATCAATCAATAGCTGAATAAATGAATAAATTAAATGAATAAATAAAGTGCAGAAATAGGAACAATCATATGATATTCACGTTGCTTCTACATTTACGTGCACATTGTGCTGCCATTTGAACCCTCAGCGGGGGGGAGGTTCAGGCGCCTGAGGGCCCTGGCCGGTGGGTGGCAGCCGGTGATGGTCGAGACCGAGCGGCGCCGTTTCTCGGGCGAGGCTGGTGAGGCGCGACGACGGAGCGCCACCACCGAGGGATGCCGCCGGGGTCGCAGCCCCCGACGCTTCGAGTCCAGCAGCAGCAGCAGAGTTTCCAAAACGAAGACCTTGTTGAGTCAATTGGAGAGGCAGAAAGTGCCTGCTGCTGCAATTCATATATGATTCATGTAATATTTAAATATGATCTGTGAATATCTCTGATATTCTGTGATCAAAATATAATCGAATGTATGACATGTATGATGGAATAGGATGGTAATAGAATGAAGTAGATACATGTTTATAGCAAAAGTTGAGGTGCCTCTGGGAGAGGCATCTTTGGAGATACTAAGTTGGAGTTGGAAATTGGTATGGTTTGGTTGCTAGCACCTGGCAAGATCAGTCTTTTTCAGCTTGCGGCAACACTTAGGTGCGCTTGCGTCAGGAGTTCAAAGGCTGGAGGAATTTGTTGCTGGGCTACGTTGAGTATTTGGCAATTGTTGGTTGTCTGAGTAGGTCAATTCTGTTTGACCAGTAAATTAGATGGCCTCTTTATGGTTATCCCCTTTTGAATCCTGACTTCCCCAAGATATCCCAACATTGTTTGAAGAGGATGTCAGGGGCCAGCTAAAGGCTGCAAGCTGATGGAGACCGCAGTTGCCACGGAAAACCGGAACTGGTAGCCCTGGAGCCCATCATGGATGAGGGTGGCGATGGGAATTCCAGCCATCGACAGCAGCTGGAACAAATGGCGGCTGATGATTTTTGGTGGTCGACCTGGGGGGTCTTTTACAGTATGTTCTTTTATGTTCTTTTAGCGTTTGCAAGTTGGGGATGTCGGGGATGTTCGATGTTCTGATGTCTTACTCTTTGAGGTGCGGCGAATATCCTCAGAATTACGCTTTTCACGCAGAGAGGGGAGAGACAGACAGAGAGGGAAAAAGACATAGACGGGCTATGACGGGCTCATATCTATAATTACATAAGGAGTCGGATGATTCTATAGTGCTGCTTCGTGACCATGATCATGATCATCATGATGACGATGACAACGACGACGCTGATATAGCCTTGATATCGATTGCCACAGTCATTATTTGCCAACTACATTATTTGCTACTAAGATGATGCTTGAAGTGTTTGGATGACTTTCCGTATCTTTCCGTGATTTTCCTTTACAATGCACACGTGACCGTCGGTTCCTCAAATCTGTGATGAAATTTGGTCTACATAATGTCCAGCTGTTTTGAGAAGGTTCTGCTGAGGCAATACAGAGCCCATTTGCAGCTTCAACAAGACTTGGGGCTACATACCTGGAGCACAGAGCCCTTTACACTCGACGAACTCTTGAGGACGCTGCACCACAGACATAAAAGAGATTCAACCAAGATTCATCCTCTTTCTTTCTGTGCAGACTGTTCCGCTGCCGTTTTTAAGTGGGAAACAATCTATCCAAGATTATGCGCAGTCTTGTTCTGTGTTGTGTTTTGCTTGTGGGCTGTGCTTTGCCTGAGCATGCAACAAGAGCGTCGGCAGAAATAATTGTTCGTTCCCGATGGCTGAATTGGATTCATGGTGTTTGCACGCTTTTGCATTTCTCATACTCAGTATCCAGTGGGCTAGAGGATTGTCGTGCGAACACGAGCAGCTTCTGCGACCCGATGGTGTTTGGCAGACAAGGCAAAGTGGCAGAGCATCCTGCATGCAGAAACCAGGACGCCCAAGAGAAACAGAAAAGCATGAGCGGTCATGGAAAATCATGGAAGATCATGGGAGATCATGAAAGATCACTGAAAATCGATGATTAAGCTTTAGCCTCAAAGAAAAAGACTGGCGAGCCGGGGAGCCCGCAAGATCACACCAATGTGTGCGCCTATCGACCCACATATTCCTCCCCGTTCAGCGCTTCCCTGAGGACAGTGTCCAACTTACTCTGGACCTTCTCCTCGTTTGCTCTTTGTGCTGCCAAGGCTTTGGTTTTTTGGTCCTCCCTTTGCTGGGGCACATGGCTGTTGGCCACTCTCTTGAGGTGACTTACTGCAAAGGCCGGCTGCACTGTTCAAGTAGTACTCAAGTGGAATCAGTTGGGGCTATTGACCATGAATTGGTTGGACCTGGTCACCAATAGTTTGGTGACCCAAGTACTCGTACCAAGTGGAAGTTGATTGGAGTTGGTCACATTGCGCCCACGAGGGTTAAAGCAGCAGAAAAGATAAAACGAAGAAAAACAAAGCTGCAAAAGTGATAGCACATATTGCTCTTTTGCCTTGCCGTTATAGTCCCTGTCATCCTATCCCACAAGCGAGCCACAAGGAAGTACCTAGCATTCTTGTTCCTCGTAAAGGGTTTTCCATGATCGAAATCCCCAAGGATTTAGAAAGGCCAAATTTTGAATATATCATAATATATCATGTGGGGAGTGCCATGAATGCCATGACAACTGAGGCCAAGTGTGGATCGGGGGCTGCAACATCTTGCAAAGACGTTCGAAGTCGATACACCCATTGCACAGGCTTTTGCTCCCTTCGACCTGCTGACGCTGCTAACCCTTTTCCTGGCAATGGGGATAATGGCTCTAGGAACTCTTCTGACTGCAGGCGGGCGGTGTCCAAATTCTTAGCACATGGCCATCGTAAGGATGGAGTTGGATGGACCCGGTGTCTTAAGACTCTTAAGCATCCTGAAGCTGTGGTCGGCTGCGGTGAGCTAAGCAGCATGCAACGGGAGTCCAGTCAGTTTGTGCTATTTTGCCCTGCTCAGGTCTGACAGAGGTGTCCTTCCTGCCTGCAAAGGCCATTCTTAGCTTAGAACACAAGGCAGAATCTGAAAAGGTCCGGGAACAGCTGGCGATTTTGCTTCGAGGTGATTGTGTTCGAAACCTGGACATTTGCAATTTTCTGTCGTTGGGTATGGCAACGTACTTCAACTCATCAGAGACGCATAAAGAGGGGCGCTGCTTCGTCAGACGCCACGAGACGGCAGAGGAGTACTTCACAAAACGTCGCCGTCAGCATTGCTCCATTTGAGTCTTGGTAGTGTAAAATTGCACTATGGCCGAAAGATGCCCAAAGTGCGCACCATTATGTAAGCTTTATTCATGCTAATTGAGGCACCCCAAAGTCTTTGGTAGTTTGGGATTGCTTGCAGTGCCTTTTTCAAAGCCAAAAGGGTTGTCCGTTTGTATGCGTTTGTATTGTATCATGGTTCTCCCCCTGTACTTTTTTGCTGCCGTTCCGTCCATGCAAAGTTTAAAGAATTATGCAACCAGCACATGAGTGGCGAATCAGCGTCACGAGGCTGTATACGCTGCGACTTCCGTTTGCAACTCCGGCATCAAAACCGAAGTCTTCAAGAACGTTGGCTGGTCTTGCGAAAAGATGGTATCGCCCTTTTCTCGTCCTTGAAACTCTGATAGTAATATGCATGGGAGGTCGTGGGAGTGACACAGGGCAAATCAGCAAGCAAGAACTATCAGGACATGCAAGACTCTGTGACTTGCTGAACACATCCGTTTGTCTACACACAGTCTTGACATGTGGCGCAACAAGCACTCAATAAATCTCAATAACTCTTCTTGAAAAGACATTTTTTTGCGTCTCGGGACGCCAGATCCCAGGATCGACTCTGATCCGACAGATATGCTGTTCTTTGACACTAACTTCGCTCTCTTTCGGGATGAGGAGGAGCACGCGCCGGTCCGAATCAGTTGCACCAGGATGTTTGCGAAGGTTTTTTGATTGGATTTTGCCAGATGTGATTTGCTTCCAAGGACTAGTCATTTAGCAACAAAGCCAGAGCATGCCAGAGCATCAGAAGCAGCCAATTCATGCCAATTCCATTTTCTGAGCCCAGCGCGGTCGATTGCCCAAGCAAACCGACAGACCAAAAGAACACCAGGACCATGTGCTGGTGAAGGGAGCAGGTTGGGTTTTGGAGCTCTCCTTTGACGATCAGAGCCTCAGATTGTTTGGAATGGTTTGATTTTCCAACCTGACATGACCGACTAGTTGATAACACATGCATGTTGCAGGATTGCATGTGTTTGGGTTTTAATGCCAACACATGTTGCTTCCACATGGTTTTTGGGGATGAAAACTGAACACTTTAGAATGATCGCCATGCTTCATTTTGCAGTTGCATGATTGTGCATGCCCAGTTTAAATCATTTTAAGGGGATTTCTACACCCTGTGACATGATTGTTCTTTTAGTTGCATTGGTGTTGAGTCTTTGCGCCCAACTGAGGAGCTATCATCGCAGACAGATGAGCGCGCAGGGCTGGTGCAATGCTATCACCCTCACGGCGCAGCTCTCTACCCGTACCCGGCAGCAGCGCTATGGTGCCTTCGCCCCGGTGAGAATGCCGGCCGCACCCAAAGAAGGGGACCGGCACTTGCTCCGCCTCTTGGGAAAAAAAATGGTTTGCAGGTCAATGGATTGTGAATGATTATCGGATATTAGACATCACGTTGAAAATGTTTAAACAAGGAACACGAGACAATTGGATTCTATAGAATTAAATTTGAGCTAGAAAATGGACCTGCGACAAGAGAGACACACGCTCTTCACTTACCCATCTTACCCTGGTTGATCACCGTTCTTGAATAATTACTCCACACCCAGGACAGTGCTTCAGTCGATACCTCATCAACGGCAATGCCATTTTCCGCTCAGTGGCTGAGGCAATCCTCTTGGCAAGGCATGAAATTTTCATCCTGAGTTTCTGTCCCAAAGTAAAGTTTTTGATCGTTTTTGGAAGGTCCATTTTTGGTACTGCTTGCTTGGATGCACTCGGATTCTCCTTGATAGATGTGAATCGGGGCGGAAAGATTGACTCCTTTTTTTGCTTCAGGGGCCTTAGATCAGCAAGGTTTCTTCTTGAGCCCTCACATCGAATTGGTACGAGATGGTCGGCCACTGCCAAATGTGAGCGATTCGAAGGTCTCTACTCTACTGAAGTTTGCAGCAGACAGAGGTGTCCGTGTTTATGTGCTGCTGTATCTGGGTTTGCCAGCATCGACTTTTCCTTTTTGTTTTTTTGCATCTTTTTACTTCCCATGCCCCATATCCCAAGACTCCTTGGGCTCCAGCATGACTTTGGCTTGATCCAGGGTATGATGCCGAAAACTGCAGGTATCATGAGACCATGAACTTCGTCCCCAACGACTCAGAGTATGCAGAAGCAGAGTTGAAGCATCCAAACATCTTTGTGATGAGACACCGCAGCCGCTTCAATAGCAACTTGCTGTGGACTCATCATGAGAAACTTGCCCTAATGAGTTCTTCGATGTCAGATTGATGATGATTTAAAGATTTATGAAGATTCATGGGTTGCCATTCTCAAGCAAACACTGTGCAAGAGAATGCGTTTATATGCATTTATTGGACTCTGTCCCTTATTGAGCGTGGGTAACAGGTGCGGCATGTGCTGAAGTAGCAAGTATATAGTCCTTTCAAGCAGGACAGCTCCCCCTACAGTAGCATACAAAGACAAAGCCAGTGAAGAGGTGCGCAAAAAACGTGACACCCATGGTCTTTATATCTGACATGGACAACTATGGACATGCGGTTTATGATCTTTATTTATTATTTTTTGGGGCGAGGATCTCGGAGGATCTGGTTGAAATGGTTGAAATTCCCAGGAAGGTGGTCGTCGTTGATCAACAGCTGGCGATCGTGGGCGGCCTGGACTTGTGCATCGGTCGCTATGACGACTGGCAGCATCGCATCACCGACCCCACAGCTGTGACCTGGCTATGAAGACTACCTATAGACTTCTACCAGTCTACCGAAATTCTACCTCTCGTCAAGATCTATATCAGGATTTATCATCAGCTATCATTGAGGAAGTCAAGGTTCCTGCCAAGGGTCCTATCATGTTCTATCACTCTCTTTCATTCACTCTTGACATTTGGATGGTGGTGACAGTGTGTCGCCATATTCGTCATCATTGCGAGCGGGTAGTGTTGAGTGCTGGCTTGAGCCATGTATACATCCGTTTGTCAGAGGAAGAGAATGCCCTGACAGACACGACTTCTTCTTTTCCTTGTATCTTGATGTGCTTCCAAACATGCAATTTTATACAATTTGCCTGGCCCCTCGGCCTGTCCTTTGCAGCAAGCCCACTGCATATATATATCATCAAGGTCCAAGGCTGGTACTGCCAAGGGATGCTACATGATGCTACTCAGTAACTCACGATCCATTACATGCTGCTAAGGCCACCTGGCAGGGCCAAGATTACTACAACCCGCGCATCAAAGATGTGACGGAAGGACGTTTGCAAAAGGATTTGCTGCAGCGAGTGGACCAGCCCCGGCTGCCCTGGCAGGACGGGCGGGGGTGACTGGGATCCTTAACAACTGGGCCGCCTGGCCCAGTTGTTCGGGGCTTGCTGCACCATGATCCAAGCGACAGGACATTGCCTGTGAGTTGCTGGGTCGCCCCGCACGCGACGTGGCTCGCCATTGCGTAGAACGATGGAACCATGCCAGGCGCGTTTCAGATGGATTCTAATTCGTCTAATTCTAATTGATTTCATTTGGTCATGTTACCTCACTCTACCAATCTTCACATCATATCTTCACCATGCCCTCATGGGCGCAAGCAATGACTTGGTTTTGCAGTGTATGTCTGAAGGGGGTTGGACGTCCGCGACGTCATTTCCTAAGTCTGAAGATTTCCGCGGCAGAGGGTGCGTCATGTGCCACTTTCAGCAAGCCAAGAAGGCTCCTGCAAGTCACGAATGTTTCAGTTCCAATCTAGCAGGGAAACCCGATATGTGACACTTTTTGAAGGATGATGTTACCCGTTACCCTCTATCACTAGGATCTCCAGACAGATCGGATGAGTAGTCGGAAGATGTTCACTCCATGTTGCAGCCTTTGACCGCCTTTGACCAGGTTCATCAACTCGATTTACGACCACTTCCCGCTGGCCATGCTGCGACGAAAGGTCGCCGTTAGCAACGAGCAGATGCTGCTGCTGCCACGGGAAAGCTACCAGAAGCAATGGCCCCAGTGGCCCCCGGAGAAAGGACCTTGGCAGGACGGGATGGGGCACCCGTGGCCCAGTTCATTATCCAGAGTGACACACGGGGACCACGTACAAAATCATACAAGCGTAAGCATCACAAGCATCCTAAGCATCATACGATTTGCAGATGGATGCATCGAAAGATGAAAATACCTGAAAATCCTTGAATCCTTGGTGAGGTATTTGATCACGTTTTGATCATGTGCTTTCTGGATTCCTAGATAGTTTTGTTAGGTGCTGGGTCCTGCAGGAGTCCCGTGCACAGGTGGTACGTTCTGTCGGCCGCTGGAGTGCAGGCACCAAGACGGAGTCCTCCACGCACCAAGCATATTGCGACCTGATCCAAGACTCCAAGCATTTCATCTACATTGAAAATCAATTCTTTTGCTCCGGCTTGGAAGGCAGGGCATGGAAGATGCTGGATATGTTATGTTTACTTATTTTCCACATGAGTTGTCAATGTCCAGAGGGTACTAGACATGCAACCACCATCTCCAACCTGGTGAGCTTCCTAAACCTTCCACCGGCAGGCGATAGCCAAATCGGGAACAGGGTCTTGGAAGCGCTCTTCCGACGAATCGTCAAGGCACATGAACAGCGTGATGGACGATTTCACGTGGTCATTGTGCTGCCATTGCTCCCTGCTTTGGAGGGGCCCTTGTGCCAGGCAAATGCCAGCTTGCCAACTGACATTTGTTTCAGGAAGCTTTGCACGAAGTGAAGTGTTTGAATTGTTTGGTGTTTTTGGTGATCCTTCTTGGATTTGCCCTAAAGCATCCTCAAGCAGATGGTGGTGTAAGTTGTCAACTTGTTTTGTTTCCAAACTGAATTTCATGCTTTGAGTCCTTGCTTCTCTTGTTTTCCGCCATGACTGGCGTAATGTCCTAGTTTCCAAGTTTCCGCCATGTGGCACCAGGCCAGTCTTTCGGGTGATGCACGCTCAGTACTGCACCTTGAGAGGTTTACGGTCACAGCTGCGTGCCAGGGATATCGATGAGACGAAGTACATCTCCATTTTTGGCCTTAGGATCCTCCTTGTCCCAATAAAAAAACTCGCACTCTTGCAGGTGGCAGATGCCCTTCAGAGAGTGCCAGCAAAAAGAATGTACATACTCAATGTACCTGGGTTACCTGCATGTGACTGCATGTGATATGAATGAAATTGAATGAATATGAGTGATAATTATGCGCACTGTGCATGTACATGTGTGCGTGTGTTCGTCCGTGTGTATTGTATGCACATTTGTTGCATTGGTTTATTTTTTTTATCCATGTACTGATTTGCGCTTATAATCTATAACTTCAGTTGGTGGCTGATAGATTTGCATAGAGTTTCCTCAAGGTACAGATTGCCCTCCGGGAGGTTGGAATTTATTGTTGGCCTTGGGTTTGGTGCCCATGGAGTAGCTATGTTTTAACCCACAACTTCAGCAACAGCGCTCCACGTGCCCATACTTTCCACAACTTCAGCAGGACCTACGGCTTTTTGCCGAATTTGGGTCCTGCAACGGAACAGATCTACATCCATTCAAAGGCAATGGTCGTTGATGATGAGGTAGCACTAGTGGGGAGCTCCAACATCAACGACAGATCCTTGCTGGGCATGAGGGACTCAGAGGCCACTGGTTCGAAAAAAGTAGGCCGAAAAGTTTGTTCGAATCAAAGCTCCTTATAGATCCTTATAGATCCTTATAGCCTTATTTGGTTGTCAGTATGGCACCCAATGACAGGAAAAAGCGACCATGCTACCCACATGGGTTCGTTGTATTTGTACTATACATGTTGTAATATCTTGCGATCATACTTGGTAGCATTTTGTAGCATGAGAAGCGCTTGAGAAGCAAGAAAACTCCATGACAGGTGAACCTGGTAATCCAAGACGATGTGTTGGGCAGCACGGCTGCCAGTAGCTTTGGTGGCTTCAGAGGAGGTACAGCAGCAAATTTGCGCAAGGCTCTCTTCGTACAACATTTGGGACTTGAAAAGGAAAAGTTGGACGAGGGATTTGACAACCTCAAGAAGGACTGGGAAAGACTTGAGTGGAAGTCAGGAGTTTGCAAAATGAATGCTACCATGCCCATCCGACTCGGCGAAATACACGCACTGCGCTTTCGCGATCCTTTGCACATAAGCAGACTCCTGCGTTTGCTGCCAGAACCGGGCCGTGTTTTTCTAAACACGCATAGCTGTTTCCTGCACTTTCCCCATATATTTCGCACACAATTCGGTACCCTGAACGCGAATGATTTGCATGCAATTATTCTTAATCACGAATGTGTGTGTGCATGTGCAGTCATGTGCTGTTGTTATTGTAAGATTTGCAAGTCTCTATGTGTTTATGGTTGTTTATCCTGTGTTCGCCCATTATCTGCCGGTTAGACACTGCATGGAATTGGTGACGCGAGTGTCTCCATCGCGTACAAGCACGCGTATAGATGCAATGGCACGTCACGTGCGCACTCTTTGTATGTCACAGTCATGGGCGGCTAACCAACTGTTTGTCACATGCAACTAACCCAGTGTTTTCAGGTGCCTGATTCTGACCTGAGATCCCTTCATGCCATGATAGCACAAGTCTATGGGAATCTCACCGCGATTTACAAATCTTCCTGAGAGGATGGTTGGGTCGTGGAACTAAGACGTTTGGCGCGCCGAAACACGGAGATCTACGAAGATTTGTTTGGGGCACCTTGCCTAATTATACACATTTATACCCAAAATATCACAAAATGCATCAAATGCGCAGGGATTCTCTTGTCCAAATGTTCCAAGCTCGGTTTAAAGTTGATTAATAGAGTTGAATAAAAGAACGCCATGGAGATTCCTTACCTTCACCAAGGCGCTGCCTTCGGACAAGGTTCAGACCTGGCAGCAGCTGGCGGCGTGTCAGCGACAGGTCACACTGAATGCAGACTTTACCAAAATTCCTTCAGAAGATCATGCGCAACTTGACCAAAGATCAATAAAGATCAAAGAGGGCCGAAAATGCGGAAGTCACAGGATGTCATGTGTTGTCCTCTTGCGGATCCTGTAAATAATAATCAGACTATACTACATTCTGGGGTCATATTATATACCAAGATTCCTGTTGTATTATCTGGGTACTTCTGAAACCATCATTTCCATTGTGTTTCCCCCGCTGTGATACTTTCCGTGACAACATTGATTCGCTTGGCTGTTTCAAGATTGTTGCGTTCAGATTGGGGAAATAGCCCCGGAAGCCGCACAACC
Source organism: Symbiodinium sp. clade C Y103 (assembly GCA_003297045.1). Taxonomy (NCBI): domain Eukaryota; class Dinophyceae; order Suessiales; family Symbiodiniaceae; genus Cladocopium; species Cladocopium sp. clade C. The sequence continues at coordinate 499,365 of BGPT01000097.1, forward strand.
AAACTACCTGAACTACCAGTTACATGTACAGCAATTGATGCATTCACATAGTGCTTTGCATTATGAAACTGTTTGTCATACATGCGCAATTTCGGATATGCATCTTGCGATCGCATGCTGTTTCTTTTTGTTGAACGCCGTAAACACCTGTGTCAGTCACCAATGTACATTGTGTATGAACTGTTTGCATTGGTGTTTCTATTGTACAAAAGCTGAATCATGCGTGTATATGGTGTTTTGAATTGGAAATATCATTGTTAATTTTGATAATACGAATGATTTTCCATGTCGAGACTCGATGGAGTGACTTTCGCAACGGAATTCTCATAATTTGCCATAATTTGGATTCCATATTGATTCCATTAGGTCCACTATCGCATTGCATTTGCCAGGGTTGATTTTTGTTGGGGTTACTTTTTGGCATGATGAATGGGGTGCGGAGTTCCATGTGGCCAGGCTCCCGAATCAAATTTTGGGGGCGACGACCTGGGATCTCTGTATCTCATAGCAAGGACGTATCAAGGGGACTGCCCCTCCCTAAACATCCCAAACTAGGTACATGCCCAGGAAATTGGAATTTATATCATAAATTCCGAAGAAGGCTGGATGGTGTTTCATAAGTCGTTGTTAAAAAGATGAAGAGAAAAAAAAGCTTAGTGATGCGGGCTCAGCTTCTGGGAGGGCAGGCGGAAGCCCAATGAAGAGAATCAATATCTCACAGAATGAGACTAGTTTTGATATGTCTCTTCCCTGATTTCCACTTGATGATTGGGAAGGTTGGCCTCCTGAAGGGTTGAGCCAATAGATCTTAGATGGGGACCGCCTGAAATATGCCGAAATTCTTCGCATGTAAGTAAGTCTTCATAGCTCAGCCACACTGGAGTCCTTCAAACAACGTACCGGCTCCTTGAGGAATAGCGTGTTCTGGTGATTCTGGTGTTGTTCACAGATATTAAGCCACCACAAATAGGCGCTTGTGGAGCTACTGGCATTTTGGGACCCCCAAGACATACCAAGATATACCAAGATATACCAAGATATACCAAGTGCGGTATGAGCATGTCATGATGCCAGATCCCAAGATGGTGCCAGGAAAGAAGTCCTTAGGGAAGTTCAAGGATACTTGGTCGAATTTCCCTTGGAGTTCCTTCAGCAAGAGGATCTCGCTCCCTCCGTGATGGGCGGCCTGTTGGGTCCTGTCTTCACGTGAGCAGTGACAGATGGTTTCGATTGCCTGAGACCCATCAAATGGGAGGCTTGTCGATGCCAAACTGTTTGAAGGAACCATTTTGAAAACCATGAGGCATGTGCACAGCAACGCTCAGGTTGACTCTGGAATGCTCTTCGGGAAGCATTCTGCTATTCCCTGCACGTTGCCCTAATGGGCCCTACGTCCACAATTAAATTTATTATATCGATGTACAGCCCGAGTTTGAAACACATTTTTTGCGCATGAAAGCTTCTGAAAAAGTGGTTGCCAACTGCTGTGGCAAGGTTTGCTAAAGGCTATTAAGCGGTTTGCAATGTTTTGCGCCGCATTTTGATGCATTTTGCACATATTTCGCGCGAACGTGGGCGTTGATAATTTTGTTATTTGCATTGGCCATCAGGAAGAATCCTTCAACTCTCTGATCATCGCTGCTGCGCCCGATGGAGGCTCGGGGCTTTGGCGTTCGATTGTTAATACTTCCACGCTTTTCCCTGAGGATCACTGAGGGGCGGTCCAATGAGCTTTCCTTTGAACGCGTTTGCGAGACCAAAAGCAGAGGTTGCCTCCCATAAAGGGGAAAAAAAGACGCCTCCCATATCGAAACAGAGGGTGTGTGTGTGTGTGTGAGTGCACGAATGGATTTTCTCCAAATCGCAAGAGATAGATGTTTGACGCTACGCCACTGCAGCGAAAAAGAGACCATGATGTGATAAGTCTTGTATAGTCTTGTATTGTGCGATGGAATGAGCATCTCATCGTAATTCCCAGGTCGGCACCTGACAGAGGTGGATATGGACCGTGGCCTCTCAAAAGAGCAAGTCCTCGAGTGGCTTGGCAGCTGCGGGTCATTGGTTTATAAGATGCTATGTCGGGATACTCATGGATATTCATAGTTTTTATATGTTTTTATATGATTTGAATTGATTTTATCCATCTCAAATCTCTAGGTGCTGTTCTTGGATATTCTGGGTAAGTGTGAAAAAGAGTAACTGAGCAAAGAGGGTTATGAGATCGGATACTGTATGTTTGATTTATACGCTGGACTGTAGTTGGGGGCAGGTTGTTGGCTATGCTGGGTGGATCGGATCCCAGATGATCCCAAACGTATGAATGACAATGATACACCCGATTCTCTGTGATGCTTTCTGTTCGTAGTTTTTCCACCCAAAAGATGCCAGTTTGATCCATTTTGTCCACTCATGGATTGTGCAAAATCCATCTACCTCCATCTGCCTCCAATAAGGCTGATGGTGCTGCAGTCATGGATCCCCGCATTCAACCTTCATTCCCAACATCTTGAAACCCCTGTGAAAAGTGTCACATGTTGTGTCACAGTTCGTTTTATGCTTCCGTGCCAGTCTCTACACCAATGCGCAGCGACAGCGCCAATTGGGCTTCGTTTTGGACATCCGGAAGGACTGGCGGTGCCCGAAGTGCCGCCGGCAACAAAGAGTCGAATTTCCACAGCACTTCTTTCATGTCAGGTTTTGAAAAGGTGGCTGATTTGGCTTTTTCAGCAGCCATGCAGCTTATGAGATGTATAAGCAGACAATAGGTGGCTGAACTTGCTATAGCATGCTATAGCGGTCCAAAAAACTTTGACCAATCTCATTAGGGTTAGCTTAGATCATGGGGCAGTCTTCTGGCAGTGAGCTCCGTGCTCCGGCGGTGGCAGGATCACGCGCATGTTTTCTCCAAGGCGGGCCCTTTCGGTGGCAGGATCCTGAAACAGCGCACTTGCTCCCACCATCAATGCTCGACTCTGAAGTGTGTTCATGTGTTTTTAGCATTTCAGTTTCTTGAAATGCTCGGCATTGTTTGGCCATGTCCCAAGCATGTGAGGCGAAGGACACAGAGGAAAGCAAACAAGTTCAAGAACCGCAGCCCGCCTGAGACCGACGGCAGATCTGCTTGCTATGTTGGTACATTCTGAACCATTTAGTGACATGGAAATACGCTCGCAGAATTGATTGCACACTTGCTTGTTCACAGTTGGTTGGCAAGCATGTGCTGAGCGGTCATCCAATGTTGTTGTTCTTTGCTGCTTGCTTTTCTAGTTGATGGAATTCATATTCAAACCCCAAAAGACGTGTAAGTGGCCTGCACTACAACTTTGCAGCCATGACGGAGCACATAGCAGTTGATACTCATGCTGATCTTGCTTTGTGACATATTTTGACAGTGAAGATGTTCGGGTGATGTTTCATACCACAACAACAGATGACGATGATCATGACCATGACATTGACAGTGAGGCAACGAAAATCACCATTAAGTTGATTATACAGGATATGTTGACAAGGTCTGTGAGGGTGAGGGGTTTACTGTAGCGGTTCTATGGAACGCGGATTTTGATTCCCGAAAGTCAGCCCGTTCCAACCTGAATCCGAGGACAAAGACCTCTTTGGCTGTCGACTGATGAGCGATGGGATTCGATTACTGAGCAGTGGGATCAGTGTAGTCATGGCTTGGCCCAAGGGCCCAACCAGCTGAAAACACCCAGCAAGTCGAATGTTTTGGAGCATGCTGGCAAGAGTCCAAAGAGATCAGGGGAATTCAATGGAAATGTGTTCGAAATGTCCCTTTATCTTTTTCCTATGGTTTTGAACCACCACTTGACACCTGCTGAGTGGTAGGTAGTGTTGCTGAATGCCCAGCCCAGCTGAGAGCAGAGATCAAGATCCAGTCAGTTCTAATGGGGAATCTTTAGTCCCCCTTCTTTGATGTCTTCAAATCGGGTCACAGAAACCGGCCAGCAAGTGTTTGCTTCAATCTTGGTTGGGGCTACAACCGTTTGATGCTTATGCACGAAACGGATTTTGTCAAGGGCAAAACCAGTAAACAATGCTGTTGGCTTGTAGTTTCTTTTGATATTAAAATATGAAAGATTGTCAAAATACGTGCTCTATATTACATGTATTCATATACATTAATACGTCAACAATGTGCCCTAGAGCAAGCTCGCGGACAATATATGCCCCACCTGATCTCGTCCCTGTACCAAGCTTCCGGACTGTGTGTGTGTGTGTGTGCACTATGCCAAACAGCTTGTCAGAAGTCACTTCAAGAGCATACCTCAGGACATGCTGGATTGTATCAGAAGTTATGTCACAGTAGCTGCGCATGTAGCAAAAAAGCATGTAAGATGCATCTCAAATGTGAGCTCGCCAAAAAAATGCAAAAGGCCACGCCCAATCTAGATCGGGCCGGACGAAAGCTCAACGAAAAGGGAGTTGTGCAGCAAAATCAATTCCAAGCGACGAAAGTAAAATTGAACTCGCCTCCAAAAACATCCAAAAACCGTATCGAGCTACAGCAGCGGACTTGGAAAATCAAGATTCAACTTCACCATTCCATCGTGCCGCACAATACCATTATCATACACTCAGAATCTTCAAGTATACTTCCAATACAAAACCCACCCAAAGCGTCTTATGAATCATTGATTTGTATTGCAAGATCCCACCCTTTTAACCCTGAAATATTTGAGGGGGGTTAGGGGAGAAATTTCTGCATGAAATATACCATATACATCCATATACCCCATCCTACGTATTTTTTGACCTTTTAAAAGGGGTGGAGTGGATTTTTGGGATGCTACATTTTAGCCTAGATATGATATATAAAACCTTTTGGTTTTTAATATATATCTTACATGTATATGTATATATATATATGTGTGTATTTTGTGTATAATATAAATATATATAATATAAATATATAAAAAAATAAGGTTTTGATTAATTATTATTTAGAAAAAATATATATTGATATAAGATATTGAAAAAAATGAAAAATTATATAATTTTATTAAATATTAATTATTTGGATTTTGTTTAATAAATTTAATATTTAGTTTTTTAATTTTATTTTGTTAATTTTATATATAAATTTAAATCTATAATTTAGATATATTTTTTTGAATATTTTAAAAAAAAATATATATGAAATATTTATTTGGGATATTTTAAGTTTGGGTGGAAAAAATATATATATATATTTATTAAAAAATTAGGTATTCTATAAATATAAATAAATATAAATTTATACATTTAAATGATTTTTATATATATACAATTTAGGGGATTTGAATTATTTTTGAATTAGATATTGGTAATTGAAATTATATTATAAATATTATTCTGATTTATTACAATCTTAGGATTTTTAAAATAATAATTTTATGAAATTTATTGAAAAATATTGTATTTAATATGGGAAATTTGATATTTGAATTTATAATATAAATATTTGAAAATGTATATTTCTATAAAATATATTTTTTTTATTTTATAAATATTATTTTTTGTAATATTAGCCGATGGATGCGAATTTTAGGGTTTTATTATGGCTACGCGTCGTCTTTATACTTGTTAGGAGGAATAGATTTTTAATAATAAATTGTCGCTAATTAATATCTAAATATTTTTGAAAAATTACAGATTATTATAAATAGATACGCTTTATTATTTAAATTAAATAAATTTATTGAATTAAATATAATTAAAAAAATAATAATAATATTTAAAATATTTAAAATAATGAATGATATTCTAATAAATTCCTATTGTCCGATATTTTTTGATATTGAGATAATTGAGGAAATAAATAATTTTTGATTTTTTTAGAATTGAATTATTTATTTTGGAATCAGATTATGGTCTTTTATATAGGGAAATTTAATATATAAAAATAATTGAAATGTTTAATAACCAAATTTTGGCATTTAGAGGGAAGGAAAATGGGAAATAAATGAAGAGAATCGAAATATTTGCATTTTTCAATTTTAGAAAAAAATGATTCAAAATTCATCGAATTTATATATATATATATTAAATGTCCGTTGCCAATTTTTAATATGTTTAATTGGAAAAAATAATATAAATATATGCAATATTGAAGTAATATATCTTTATAAAATAGAATTTATATATATTTGGGACGATCCTTCAAATCTGAATTTGTCATTTTGGAATTATATTGCGTTTGATATTAAATGAATGAATTAGAAAATATTTCAAAATATAATGATTAAATTTTGGATTTTATAGGAAAGGGAGGCGATAATTATATAAGAATAATTCAAATATTGATGTATTTTGATTCTGGAAAATGGAATCAGATTAATTTCGAATATATATTTTTTTTTAATTATCCTCCCCAAATATAAATTGGGGAAAAATTAATATGATTATATGCAATTTTGCGATAATATATTGCTAAAAAAATTAGAAAAATCTAAAATTGGTGCCCCTTAAAATCTGAATTATCCATGTTGTTATCCCATTATGCCTGATTATAAGGAAAGGATTGGGGTTATTTCCGGTATATTTGAAATTCCAAATTTTGAAATTTATGGGGAAAGGACGATGGAAATATGATATAAATTCTAATTTTCTATTTTTTTTGTTTTTATAAAGAATCTATATATAATAATATAATATTTAGAAATCAAGGGAATATTTTGAAATTATTTTTTTTGGGGAAGGAATTCCCAAGAGATATATCAAATAATTTGAAATGAATATAAAATCTTATTTATTTATCCAATTATTTCTTTATTCATATTTATATATATATCATTAAAATTATAAATATAAAATTCTAAGATAAATATTATTATTTTAAATCTCAATATAATTCATTGATATTTTTTTATATTATTAATTTATCAAATTTATTTCCTGGGATCTTATATGCACAAAATCTAATAAATATTTCTAATAAAAAATATATTTCAAAAATAAACTAATATAAAATCAAAATGAATAAAAATATATTATATTTTTTTTTAATAAAATATCAAATCAATAACATCTTAATATAATTATTATCATTATCCATATATTAATTTAAAAATATCTTTTAATAAATCCTTTACAAATTAATAGTTTTTTAGATTATATTTTAAAATTTTTATTTATATGTCAGATCAAAAAAAATATCAATTTTAATCAACATTTAAATTCATCCATTTCATTAAAAAAAATAATCTTAGAAAATTTGATTTTAATAAATATCTAATCTAAATTCAAAATATTTAAAATATAAATAAATTCAATTATTATGTATATTAAATAAAATATATTATTAAGAAATAAATTAGAATTATATTTTTTAATATAATTCCCCGTCTGCCAGGTAAAGCTTAATAGATTTTATCAGAGCTGCCCGTATCCTTCTCCTTCTCCTTTTCCTTCCTCCTCGCCACCTGACCTGAACCGCGAGTCCCAGATCGCAGTGGGCACTGCCTGCCTGATCTGAACCACGAGCCCCAGATCGCAGCGGGCATTGCCGGACCTCAACCGCGAATTCCAGATCCAAGGGGCCATTGCCAGATCTCAATTACAAACCCCAAACCCCAATGGGCATTGCCGGATCTCAATACCAGATAAAATCTCAAATAGAATACCAGATAGAATGCCAGATAGAATGCCAAATAAAATATCAAAAAGAATATCAGAATTTATCTCAGATAAAATATCAAATAAGATTTTAAATAGAATGCTAGATATAATTTCAGAGTATATATTAAATAAAATATCAAAATTATCAAATAAAATATCAAATAAATTATTAAAGTATAAATTAAATAAAATATCAGAATATATATTAAATAATATAATAAATCGTAAGCCAGATAAAATATCAAATAAAATATCAAATAAAATCAATAAATTACCAAATAGAATATTAAAATATATATCTAAATATATTTAAATATATATTAAATAGAATTCCAGAATATATGTCAAATAAAATGCCAAATAAATCATTAAAATATAAATTAAATAAAATATTAGAATCTATATAGAATAAAATAATAAATTATATAATAAACAAAATATCAAATAAAATATAGAAAAAGATATCAAATAAAATATTAAATTATATATCAAAAAATATTTCAAATAAAATATCAAAATATTTATTAAATAAAATATTAAGATACTAAGGTTGGCCCGCTATTTCCAACAGCGTGGGCTTTCGGTTGATCGCTTGTAAATAAAAAAAATTGCTTTTATTATTATTCGAAGGAAATTTAGAAGCTAAATCTTCCGTCAATATAAATAAATAAAAAACGCATAACCATGAAGAAAGTAAGAAGATGAAGAAAATCAGAAGAGAGAAGATCAGATAGGAAGAAAATCAAAAGAGAATAGATGCAGGTGCCCCAAAAGGTAGGAAAGTCACGAAATACTGTCTTTTTCCAATATTTTACGGTTCCAAAGGGTCGAAAAATAGGCTCGTTAAAGCGGCGGGTACGGAGACATCTTAGTAAATAAAATATGAAAAGTTGCACGTTAATGGGACGAATTTGGAAGTAAAAAATATTAAAATACCTCATGTTCGGACCACTTTTAAAAATAAAAATGTAGAAAAATACACGGCGTTATAAAATCAAAAGTATTAAAAATTATTCCCTTCCGAATCCTTTTAGAAATTAAACCCAATCCACCAACCCACCAACCCAACCCACCAACCCACCAACCCACCAACCCACCAACCCACCAACCCACCAACCCACCAACCCACCAAC
>BGPT01000098.1:1846-26846 GCA_003297045.1 Symbiodinium sp. clade C Y103
ACTGCCTAACGTTGCTTTCTGAACCGACAAGAAAACTAGCTGTCTGCCAGCCGCCAAGGCCCGCAAACGGCGCGCCCGCCACACTCAAACAGCGGGGCACTGAAGGACGAACTGGGCCTGCGGGCCACGGGCCGCACTGCCTAACGTTGCTTTCTGAACCGACAAGCCTTGAGGGACGGACTGGGCTTGCGGGCCACGGCCGCCAGTGCCTACCGTTGCCTTCTTTCAGCCGCCGAGGTTCCAAAACGGCGCCACGCTCAAACAGCAGGGCCCTGCAAGACACCAAACACAACTAGCTGTCTTCGGCGCGGCCTTGACGGACGAACCGGGCCTGTGGGCCAATGTCTTCTCTGACGCGCTCCCCCTTGCCATCGACAGGGGTCGGCGGATATAGATCATATTGAGTCATATACGAATATACATGCGACATACACTGTGTTGTTTGGTGTGCGTATTTGGAGAGAGATTCAGATCACTGTGCAATCTTGGAATCTGCATCCCAATATGAGGCAAGCCATTGTGGTGGCCAAGCCCCAGGAGCCCAAAGTCGAGGCGGCTGCAGATGTGGCATGATGCAGCGAGATGTGTGGAGATGTGGCGAGTTCGAACCCTCGCAAGGCCGTACCAGACGCGCAGAAGCCCGCTTCCTACACCAAAGAGGACCATGCTTCGTCCAGTTTCCTTATTTTTTCCTTATTTTCGTATACTTTAGTCGCGCTTTTAAAAGTCAAGCCATTCCATTGCTTTGATTCCTGCTACCCGGAGGATTTGGAGATCGCAACACAGACAGCCCGTAGCCGTCACCTCAAAACGATGAGAGATGTGAAATTTTAAGACATGTTTTTCTTGCTGTTTGTCAAGTTATCACATACATTCGAGTGAACTAGGCATGGTGTAAAAACATGACATGGCAGTTTCCATTCATTTCATTTCTATGCTTTCACATCACCAAGTTGGTTGCACTGAGGCAAAGCTGCAGGCGAAGACGGATGGAAGAGCGACTTCCAAGAGGCTTGTGCTTCAGATCGTGGCCAGGTCTGATAAAAAACAATGCGGACTTCTCGAATCACTCTGAATGGTCTCTATTTCGTTTCGAATTCTTGACGAGACAAGTGCGAACCACATTTCATTTCAGGAGTTTGCAAGGCAGAAACTCCTCACGAGTGAGTTGCTCATTTATGCATATATATATATATATACTCTATCTCCTTGTTTTGCTTCCCTGAGAGTTCCTGTTGAGGCAGCCCTGGGTTTGCGTGACTTTTTCCAAGATTTGAGGACCGCCATTGCACCCAAGGAACCATGGGAAGATACGGCAAGCATAGCAACGAGTAGTAACTAGCAACCGCCGCAGATGACAGCCATGGCTTAGCCATGGCTTAGCCATCGCATGTGGCACCAGAGGAAGAGCAGACATCGAGAGAAAGGCCGACAAGCCACGGGGCCACTGTGGCTTCATCTTGCGGCACAGGCGGCGCACGGTAAGCTTTGATAGAACGAATGTATCATACTTTGATTCTCCTACCATTTAATGTCCATGGTTTATCATACTTTCCCTGATCTGAACTTGATGGTTGATTATGATGTTCCTGACATTTCTTGTTTGATTCTGCTTGATTCTGCTTGATTCTGCTTAATGGTTTATGGATGTATTCCATTTCTTCCCATTGGTTTCCCATATGTATTGGTCGGTTTGTTCGCTGCTTGCCAGGCGAAAAACCTGGCAGATCAGTTCAACCTGGACCAGCTCCTGGAGGCTAAACGCTTCACCGGGACATGGCCACTGCTGTGTTGTGCTGCTGCATTTGTAGAATTTCCCGGATGACTTTAAAATGACTTCGGGATGAATGACGTGTGCAGAAAAGCTTGAATCATATGGTTATGGGAAATTACGGCCAGCACTTGTGCTATGCCCGCAACTCTTTTGGAATGATTATCGGGAACCTCATTTTGGCTGACCCTTACAGTACTTTGTGGCCTTCCACTATGTTGAGATGTTACAACATGACCCTCTGCGGGGTTTCGGCTGTCCCACAAGCGCTGTTTTCAACACTTTTTACATAAGCCCTAAAGAAAACCTATAAAAAAAAAAAACCTAGGTTGAAAAACCCTAAAGAAACCTTAAGTGAACCCTAAAGAAATCATCGAGAATCCCTAAAGAATCCCTAAAGAATCCCTAAAGAATCCCTAAAGAGACCCTGCAAAAACCATATGAAAGTGTATATAGTGAAGTACCTGGTGGGCGTAGCGGACGTGCGTGGCAAAATTGGATACCGCTAAAATTGGATGGTTTATACTATATAAACATATACCAAAATCTGTCGTCTTTTAGGGCTCAAGTTTTGACTCATCCGCATATCCATAGATTCAAAAAGCCCCAAATATTCAAAACTATTCAAAGGTGTTTCTCGTATCTTCTTGTTTCTAGTGGACAGAGATCATCAGATCCTTGGGTTTTTGTGTTTTGGAGCGCTGCAGGTCTTGAAACTCTTCTGCTCAGTCAGATACGAGGACTACGAACTCTACATGCGCTTGTTGGGCGAGGCCGTCGCCATGTGATTGCTGGTGTTTACAGGTGCAAAAAAGATGAAAAAAGGATAGAAAGAGAATAGAAAGAGGCATGCATTGTGTATGCCACAGATGTATAAAGATGTCCGACTCTGTCAGTATTGTCCTAAGCATTTGCCAACCTCTTTGCTACAAGATCTGCAAGAGCGAGGGACACAAAGAAACAAGCCAAGCGATGACCAGTAAGATTATTTCCCAAGCTGAAAGGAAATGGAGAACTGCAGATGTGCCCCAAGTGCAGCACGTGCAAACTCAGACTCATCCTGCCAGGTTCCACACTATGTCAAGAAGGCCTGCCAATAGCTTTCTGTTCCCACAACCTTTTGCTTCCTGATTTGAATCTTGCAAAGTGTTGCCCATGTTGCCCAGTGTCATGCTCCGGCATGCTCTGGCTTCCAGGGTGAACTTGGCAGCTTTGGGGCTTTGGGTCATTCGATGGTCATTGGCTCCGCATTTCCTTCGGATCTTTCGGGTCTTTCGGATCTTCCCAGTCGGCCAGGCGACCACCGAGCAGCTCTGCCAGCTGGCACGCTTGCTGGCACGGCGGCGCCTTCGGGAGCGCAACTACGCCTTTCGGCAGCATGGGTAGCACTTGCACAGCGACGCAAGCTACACGCCGATGTCGAACATGTTGTGTTTTGTTCATCTTCGTTTTGCAAGGCAGAGATTGAAAGGCATGATTCGGCGAAAATCTCCCATGCTATACTCTGCTACAAATGCCTATTACACGACCACATAGAGCCAGGACCAGGGAGAACGGGAGCATATCATGAGCTGAGGTAGACATGGTCGTGGCTCACCTGCTTCATAAAGTGCGCGTGTCTGAAGAAGGACTTACCGTAAGGCGGGAGAAGCACGTCCATTCCTGAAGGTTGTGGGATAATGTGGAACACTATACAACAAAGCTTCTTACGTAGAATCAATTACCAAACTAGGACAGTACCTGCCTGAAGTAAGGACACCCTCTTTGCTCATATTGCTTTCAATCCAAATCTGTGCATGAATTACCTTGGGCAATCTTTCCACAAGAAGACGTGGTGAATCGATCGATATTGGTTGAACTGCTTGGAAACTTGGCTGCGCTGCTACGAGAATCTACCCGACACATCCGACACATCTCAGAAACCCAGCTCGATACCCAGAAACCTTTGCTACAGGCTTCTGGTGAAGACAGCAAATGCATTGGCAGCATTAGAGCCGGGGCGCTCAGGATTGAACCAGGTTTCGGGCATCAACCACCACACCTTCTTACCTTGGCCTTGGCAATGCATATAACATCATACACAATGTAAGTCCTTTGAGCTATTTGAATCACTCTGATTTTTGAATGTGTTGCGTGCTTCTCGACTCAAACGCTGATCAAGAGCATCAGACTGATATCAGACTGATATCAGACTGGTAGGTGTAGATCTCAGCCGAAGTTTGTGGAGCATTTCAATAGACACTTCGAGCATCGCATCGAGGACCATGGTGGGATTTAGGAGATTTTTTGGTTCTTTGGGTCTCCTGTCTCATGTCTGTCTCATGCTTTCTCATGCTGCTACGGTTTGTTGATACAAATAATATATATATATATATACATTAAATATTATATTGATATATCATAATTGATCATATTTGTATATATTTGTAAAGTACTTGCAAATATGTGTGATACTTTCTAAAGTACTTTCTAAAGTTACTCCACCAGGAGCTGGATGAGGAGATGTGCTGCATGGTGTCTCCGGTTTTTTTGGTGAACTACATGAGTCGTCCCGGCCATTTGAGTCGCACAGATTGCCGACTGTAGCGCAAACAGATTTCAAACAGATTTCAGATGATTTCAGATTAATTACAACAGATTTCAGATTGCAATGCATTGATCATCAGATCCACAGCAAAATTCACCGATTGTTTCTGGACGATGCACGGCGTTCATTGTGGAGCAAACTGTTTGCTCTAGGTGATGCTTTGCGGCGGTCCTTCCTGAAGCGCTGTGCTGAAATCCAGGCTCTGAAGAACCACTTGGAAGAACCACTTGCATGCTGCAATAGACTGCGTGGATCTGCATGTTTGTTTTGTTTTAAAGAATTCATCAGGGTGTGGAACCACATCGATACATAGATAACGGATCAAAATGAGCTCCTGGACTACTGATCAACTGGTTGACCCTGATCCACGTGATCCACGTGATCCAGGCAGGCTTCTCCGGAGAATGGCCCATCCGTAATCTCGCGTGCATGGAATTGGCCTTGCGCAAGGAACCAGACCAAGTTTCAAAGATTCACGTCATTTTCACGTTTCACATCTTAACTTTTCTCGGCTGTACATGTTGCACTTTGACCAGAAGCCCTTCTCTTGTGCGCTTGCACACTATAAGAAAGAAAGAGTCACAATCAATATTGATGAAACACGTGGTAATGTATACTACATCCGGCTGGTGCCTTCGAAACCAGCCGGGGACTTATCCCCAGCAATTCCCCAAATGCAGAATCAAGTTTATACAATAATAAACTTGTTTATTTTTAAGATCATCATTCCTATGGTACCACTCTTGTATACTCCTGTGGATGTTCGCCTTTGTCTTAGTGTGAGCTTACCGGACCTTGTCCACCTGGTCAAGGAGCAGCATTCGCTGGTGGCCTCGTTGCCCTCCTTTGTTGTTCGCTACTTGGAGAAGGCACAGCAGCCGTGTGCTCCAGGGTTTGGAGGAAAATGAGGAAACTGAGACAGATCTATGATCGAATTGTTATTCGAATTGTTTTTGATATTTTGATACTTCTTCATGGTGTATCACTGGGCTAAGTGACTCAAGTGACATATCCAAACTTGCATTTTGCAGCAGATTGTCAGATTGTATTGGCGTCGTAATTCAATATTCCTCTTGCTGTTGGCGTCTGTCGCGTTAGTCACCATTAGTTTTATCCAGGTTTGATAAGCGACATGGTCATTCTGCTGGTGCTTTGATTTCCTGCTGTCAAGTACATACTGTCAATAGTGCTGTCAAGTTGGCTTTTCAGACCTGTCAAACGCTCCGCTAAATCCCTCAGGTGAAGGCGCAATCAGAGTTCGATAAGTGGGGATCGGTGTGCTGCTCAAGTTTGCGTGCCATGCTGTGCAGATTCCATGTGACAGGTCACATCAGGTCACATGTATTGCCATGTCCAGTCACATGACCATCCACAACTGCCAGCTGTCAGCTGTCAGCTGCCAGGTTGTTTTACCAACCACTGTGGCACCTGATGGGCCAAGAGGCCAGGCGCACCGATTCGAAACCTCTCCGATTAAAATCACAGTGACTTCGGAGATCAAAGTTCAACCGAGTTCAACCGTGCAGCACTATGCAGCACTATGCAGCACTATGCAGTTAATCTCATTTAATCTCAAAAAAATCTCCCGTGGACCACACTCAGCAGCGTTTTGAGATGCAGGTGATGATCGTCATGAGCTCTCAGTGGCTCTGCTTCGCAAGGCCAGTTGCAACAGATCGGAATTCAACTCTCGCTGGGCTGCTGAAACCTCCCATGGTGCATTTTTTGAAGTACAGGTGTGGGGGGCAGGGTCAAAGCTTGACCGAACGGGAAAATCCTCAAAAATGGAGTTTCAACACTCAGACTTGCTTTGTCTCTTCATGCCTCAACCGCATCGATTCATGTTTGATCAAACATATTCAACTATGCTGTTCATTGATTTGCATTGGCAAGGTTTAGTCTCGCTTCATTTTATGGCCCCAAAACTAAAGTGTGTGCATTTACCAGACCAGAGGTGCATCTTGTGCTTGATCCATGTTGGTCCTTTCTGATCCTTTCTGGTTCTTCATCACATCCAATTGGAGGCTGCAGGAACAAAAGGAAACTCCACAAGTGATGTCTTTAGCTCCGACATGCACCGAGATGTGAGCGCGCCGGGCGCTTGTCAGCGGACAAGATGGAAAGGTTACGAAAGGGTGGTCCTGGTTTGTCATGGTTGGCCAGTGATCTCTTTCTTCGTTTCACTGGTGTCGCTAATTTGAGGTGTTTGACGCACTTGGGCATCGAGCACGAGAACGGTGTGGTGACAGGCCTTGGTGCTCAGTGTGTATTTTGCACATGTGATTATCGATGATCATCGGACCCTTTGGGCATGCTGAATGCATGTTGACTGTTGATTGACTGTTGATTCAGTTGACGTTTTCGCATACTTTTAGGATCGAGTACTGTTACTGTAGGCCTTTGCTGCTTTGCTTGTGTAACGAGGTCCATACTTGCTGGATATTGTGGCCAAAGATATGGTGAATCCTGCTCGCCGCATTATCTACGAGGCCAGTGCAGCACATCACAGAGTGAAGCAAGACGCAGCTGTGCTGATGCCACCAATGCCAGGTCCTGGCAGGTCCGAATGCTTATTCATCTATATAGCCTATATATATATATAGAATTATATAGAAATACACAAAACGTGCTTATTCATTTACATATTATGTTGATATATTTTGAGATTAAATGCTAATGCCCTGTGTTTTTTCCCCCTTAGGCAAGACCATTGGTTTCTCTTTCTCCGTGAGGTGAACTCTCCACATCATTTCTACGAAGGCACCAAGGCCAGGTCGTGAAACTTGCCACGGGCACTGCGAATGTCATGAAAACTGTGATGTCATGTTAGATGATACACAAAAGGATACATAAAATGATATATAATATGATATAAAAATATTTGCTACCCCCCCCCCTCCAAGACCTACTTTTTGGGCAGCAGATATGTTCTTGACATCCTCTTTCTTGCTAGTTATGTTAGCACATGTTGTAGCACTATAGCAGGAAAGTGCCTTGGATGTGCAAAAAGCAACTGGGTGGGTGTCTTTGGGCAAAGATGTTGCAATTACTTTAAAGAGGGATTTCTAAGAGATGTCTGTCATTTCTCTAGGATTTCACACCAATTTCTATAGATTTCTATGATATTTCTAAGGGAATTCTATAGGATGTCTAAAGAATTTCTATGGGATGTCTGTGATATGTCTAAGTGATGTCCATGGTATTTTGATGATATGCCTGAGGGATTTCCATGGAATCCCTGTGTGATTTCTGTGGTATTCCTTTGCAATTTCTATAGGACTTCTATGGGAAGGGATTCCTATGCAAGTTCTATAGGATTTCTATTCGGTTTTTGAGTGTTGGTTGGAATATTTCTATATGATGTCTGCGGATTTTCTATGGGATGTCTTTGATATTTCAAAGGGGTATGAATGGAATTCCCATGGGGTTTCTATGGGATGTCTGTGGTATATCTATGGGATGTGCATGGTTTTTCTATGATATGTCTAAGGGGTTTTCCATGGTAATTCTATGATATTTCTAGGGTAGTTCTTTGTAATTTCTATAGGGCTTCTAAAGTTTTCTAAGGGATTTCTATGCAAATTCTTTAGGATTCTGTAGGATTTCTTCTGGGTTTCTATGGGATTTTTGTGACATTTCTCTTCAAAGGTCTAAACAAACATCCATGGGTTTTCTGTGGTATTCTAAGGGATGTCCATGGTACTTCTATATGTCTAAGGGATTTCCATGGAATTAGTGTGTGGTTCCCATGGCATTTTTTTGCAATTTCTATATGGAAATTCATGGGGTTTCTCTGGGATTTCTATTGGAATTTGATGGGACTGTTGTGATATTTCTATAGGATGTCTAAAGAATTTCTATAGGACGTCCTACAGGATGCCGAAAGGATTTCCATGGGATTTCTTTGGTGTTTCAAAGGAATATCAATGGAATTCCCATGGGGTTTCTATGGGAGGTCTGTGGTATATCTATGGGATGTACATGGCATTTCTATGATATTTCTATGGTATTTCCATGGAATTCCTGTTTGATTTTTGTAGGATTTCACAAAAGAATTCCGATGTTTTTCTTGGGTATTCCTGAGGGAGTTCTATGGAATTCCCATGAGAAAATCAATTCAAACTAGATGGATGTGAACTGAATGCTTACTAATCCTTTGATTTCTTCTACTTATAAAGGAGAACGAATTGAACATGGATTGATGTGACTTGAAACTGATGCATGATTTGGAATGGCAAAGTTCTGCGCAGCTGACATCAAGTCTCATCCCTAGTCTGAACATGCGTCCTCAAGTCTGAACACTGCTCAGACTAGAAGATGCGCAGAGACTATTCTTGAGAAATCTTGGATCCAGCAAGCCCGGATCCAAGATCCAAGATCCAAGATTCCCAGATTCTCTTCTTGGGAAATCTTGGATCCAGCAAGCCCGGATCCAAGATCCAAGATCCAAGATGCCCAGAGACTCTTCTTAGGAAATCTTGGATCCAGCAAGCCCCCCCTGGATCCAAGATTTCTGGGCCAAGACCCTCCAGAAATCTTGTATCTTGGATCTTGGATCCAGCAAGCCCCCCTGGATCCAAGATCTTTGGGCCAAGACCCTCCAGAAATCTTGGATCTTGGATCTTGGATCCACTATGATGAACTTGTCAGACTTGAGAAAGACAAGAGTTGCCATTTGTCAGACTTGAAACTTGAGCCTTAAAAACTTGAGACCCCAAAAAATCCCAGAACCCAAGTATAAGTATATTATAATATACATATATATATATATATAGAGATTGTATCTGCATGTAGGGTTGAAAACGTAGGTCTCGGGGGGCACCAAATATTTATATATATATATATATATATGGTACCCCAAAAAAAAACTATGTTTCTTCATTTTTCATTGGTATTTACAATGTTTTTAGCAGATTTTTAGATGAGAAAAAATCTAAGTGCTTTTTTTCGGGCCTCTAAGGGGGGTACCATATGAATAAATACATGTATATATTGACACACAGAGATCTTAGGCAGAAAACTGAAAAACTGGAAAACTGAAAAACTGGAAAACTGGAAAACTGAAAAACTGGAAAACTGGAAAACTGGATCCTGAGGAGGGATCTTGGGCCCCTAGGCCTCCAAAACAGTTTTCCAGTTTTTCCGGTCCCAAAGCGTCAAAACCCGAATGCCGGAAGATTGAGTCCAGGGGCGAAATCTCAAGACCCGAATGCCGAAAAATTGACTCCTGAGGCGAGGGTTTGGGCCGAAAACTGAAAAACTAGAAACCTGGAAAACCGGATCCTGAGGAGAGATCTTGGGCCACTAGGCCTCCAGTTTCCAAAAAAAAAAAAAAACAGTTTTCCAGTTTACCAGTTTTCTGGTTTTCCAGTTTTTCCGGTCCCAAAGCGTCAAAACCCGAATGCCGGAAGATTGAGTCCGGGGGCGAAATCTCAAGACCCGAATGCCGAAAAATTGACTCCGGAGGCGAGAGTTTGGACCAAAAACTGAAAAAACTGGAAAACTGGAAAATTGTTTTTTTGGTTGAAACTGGGCCTAGGGGCCCAAGATCTCTCCTCAGGATTCAGTTTTCCAGTTTTCTGCCTAAGATCTCTGTGCGTAAATATATACATGTATTGATTCATATGGTACCCCCCTCAGAGGCCCTAAAACGGAAAACTGAATCCTGAGGAGAGATCCTGGGCCCAAAACTGAAAAACTGAAAAACTGAATCCTGAGGAGAGATCTTGGGCCCTTAGGCCTCCAGTTCCCCCCCACAAAAAACAGTTTTTCAGTTTTTTGTTTTTTAGTTTTTCAGTTTTTAGTTTTTTCAGTTTTTCAGTTTTTCAGTTTCCAGCCCAGGATTATCAAATGCAGTATCTCTTCAAATCAACACAAAACTATCTTCAAAAATGTAGCCATTACTATGAAGAACATGCACGTGCTTCTACAAGTAACACTATTTGTTTGAAAACAGGATGGATTTTTGAAAGAAAATGTTGCACATGTGGCACAGATACTGCTACATTGTGTTTTCTAGAGTCAGTATGCACTCATTTTTGGATAGCAATAATGCATNGGCACAGATACTGCTACATTGTGTTTTCTAGAGTCAGTATGCACTCATTTTTGGATAGCAATAATGCATGCTTGAAATGAAAAGATGTGAGCCATCTTTGTTTCAATCAAAACTTCACAAGTGGTACCCCTGTGAGATTAACACTGCCCCTTCTAAAGAAAAGTGACTTAAAAGAGCTCAGAATTGCTTCAATAAGAAAGCTCTCTTAATCTATGCTCTGCATGACATTTGTTTCAAAGGAAAGGATTCNTTCTAAAGAAAAGTGACTTAAAAGAGCTCAGAATTGCTTCAATAAGAAAGCTCTCTTAATCTATGCTCTGCATGACATTTGTTTCAAAGGAAAGGATTCGCTTCTTCAAAATAATCTTGCCTGTTTTGTTCAGATGTTTCATTCATATGGAAGGGCATATTGCGCACATGCATCCATCACCCGTCTCTTGCAACAGATACTACATACACCCAAGGGTTCTCCTTCATAATAATGCTTATGTGTACTATTGCACGATCCTGTTACGTACCATGTAGTATATCTTCGGTATACCTTTAAATACAACATGATTGGCTATCTTCTTGCCTTAAGCATGCCTTAAGGATACCTTTAATATACGTTTGATATACCGTTTAAATGCCACCTAATACGCCTGTCATTTACCTTTGATATACAATTTGATATACAATTTGATATACAATTTGATTTACAATTTGATTTACATTTTGATATACAATTTGATATACAATTTGATTTACAATTTGATATGCAATTTGATCTACAATTTGATTTACAATTTGATATACCTTTAATGCACCATTTGACATTCCAAGAATCTATCTTTGGTGTATCATTTACTTCACATTGAAAATACCCTTTAGTATACCTTGAAGATACCTTCAACACATATACCTTTATATACAATTTAATATACCTTGAGTATAGCATTTAACAAAACATGAGAATACCTTGAATATTTTTCGATATACCTTTATCATACCTTTTATAATCTTTAATATCATTTGATATTCCTTTTGAAACATTTTTGATGCATACATATACAAAGTTTATACTCTTAGTAGATCATTTAATATATCTACGATAGACCTTTAGCATATTGCACAGATACAATCCTGACCTGTTTCTTTCAAAAAAATACATACATTTGGGGGGCTCTACTTGATAGTAATGTTTCTTCATATTAATGCATGCTTTTCAATCAAATGGTGCACCCCCTTGTGAAGGAAGCTTTGCCCATACTTGCACCAACATTTTCTTTAAGGAATACAATAATCGTTTCATTTTGAAATAATGCTTTCCTCCTTCCATAGATTAAACTTTATCTCTTTAAAGGAACTTTGCACAGCTGTAAGTCTCTTTGAAAAAACTTGTAACTTGATATTCCTTTTAAAGAAATGCTGCGCTCCTTTTTAACTTTGCACAGCTGCAAGTCTCTTTGTAAATAATCCCACAACCCTTGCAAAGAAATGCTGCACTCCTTTATATAGGGGGGCTGTACAAAGCACTTTATGCAAGGAATGTCATAATATTGCTGCGTAAGGCATATTTTGGAGAAGCTTGCTTAAAAATAAAGAAAAAATCCAAGTCCATGCTGAAACTGATTTGCTTATTCTATTTGCAAGTTGTGGCAGCGTGCATTTCTTCCCATGGTTTTAAGTAAGTTTCTGGCTTTTGCAAACTTTGCAAAGGTTCCTGCATTCAAGATTCAAGATTCAAGATCTTGATAAAACTGTTTGGATCCATATGATCCCTCCAGACTTCCCTCATCAAGGCTTACTGTAAGGCNAAGATCTTGATAAAACTGTTTGGATCCATATGATCCCTCCAGACTTCCCTCATCAAGGCTTACTGTAAGGCTTGGGATCCAAAACGTTGTTCTCAGATTTTTGAATCAGGGATAAAAAACAAAAAACAACACCAAAAAACCAACACCAAAGATGTTGCAGAGTGGTGTAGGTACTAGGTCGTACGAGGAGGTACTAGTACCTGACCTAATCTAAGATCCAAGATCTAAGATTCCACAGGAGTCCTGGAGAGAATCTTGGATTAGGTCAGATATTAGGGCCAGATAGGTAGAATACGCATTCTCAAGGCTGCTACATACAAACTTCACAAAAACATAGGTTTTGGGGGGGGGGGGCTAGCATATATCTATATATATATATATAGATGAAGTCATGGAAACTGGATGAACGGAGTGTGTAAAGAAATCAATTCTATTTTGATTGTGCTTCCAATGGATTCTTTCCGTGGAAAATCTGTGGTGCAAAAGTCTTCTGCATGTTTGTTCGGTTTGTTGGAGTGCATGTGATGAAAGCCTCGGGGAGGCCTTGGTAGCTGACAAGCGCCTGAGACATCGCTTGCTGGGTCGCCTTGGGCATCAGCTCCACATGGTCACTGCGGCAGATTGGAGGCACCTGCAAAAAGCCGAGAGACGCACCGAAGACGCCGGTGGCAGCTAGTGATTGTTGCAAGGATATCAAGGATGGACAGATGGTGGAGATGGCTCTGACATGAGATGTAGATGTCGACACCAACTGGTCCAAACTGCAGGCCCCTCTCCGCGGCTGCAAAGATGACTTTTCTGCTGAAGATTCAGCAGGAACAGCAGGAGAGCCTGGGCTTATAGTCAACTGCAACCAAAACGTTTTCACGCTGTTAATCCCGGAGAGAGGTTTCTTGCTTCACTTCACAGCAGGACAAGCATAGTGAAGAGTACAAACAGCAGGCTGTGGATTTGGGCAAGTAGCCAATACGAAGGTCTCGAATTGAAACAGTGCATTGTGCATTTGATACCAAGGGGTGATCAAAAACGGCATGGATATTTTTGGAGCGGTGCTGGAGAAAGTCGTGAAAATTGATGCAGAAATCGCAAAATCTAGATACCTAGACTAGAATATCCTAGAACCAGACGACATCACTGGTTACAACCTCGTTTCACCTTCGTTTCAAACTTTCAGAGAATGTGTCGCTTCTGTCCATTGCTTCAGTTTCTTCACTTGGTCCACGTCAGGCAGCTGCCAACGTAAATCGGGCGCCTTTGGCTTTGCGACCACCTGCGAAGCAGCGAGAGCCGTTCTGGCACCAAGTTGAATCCGTTGTGGGGCCCGGGAGCAGATGGCTGACATGGGTCCAGCAGAAAAGCTAGATGCGACCAGGCTGCGTCCACATGGGACTATCGCATATGTATACACCAATCATATATAATGTAAATATGTTTATATTTATTT
Source organism: Symbiodinium sp. clade C Y103 (assembly GCA_003297045.1). Classification (NCBI taxonomy): domain Eukaryota; class Dinophyceae; order Suessiales; family Symbiodiniaceae; genus Cladocopium; species Cladocopium sp. clade C. Next base: position 15,503 of record BGPT01000098.1, read on the forward strand.
ATCTTTATTTATGTTATAGAGAGAGAGAGAGAGAGAGAGTTAATATAAATGTATTGAGTCAGTTTTCCGTTCTTCGCAGCTTTTGACACCCGCGCCTTCCCTAAGGTTGAAGCTGAAGTCGCCGAAGGATGAGTCAAAAGCTCCCATCACTGTCCCAGTGACCGTTTGGCCAACACCCAAGGGCAGCCCAGGGCAGCTTGGGAAGCCATGATTGCAGGTTTTTTATTTCAAATTCTTCATTTGACCAAAGATTTGGGAAGAATTCCTTTCAAAACCATCAAGATGAATTGGATATTAGCATTAGTTTGAGATCACGGCGTGACAAGAAATCACCTTGATCTGATCGATTTGATGGCTGAAAATGCTGCGGGAGGTACCGCCATCTTTGCGACAACAGATTCCTCAATCAGTGACGGCGTAGGATTGCAGCTGGGAGAAGAGAAAAAAGCGGTGTGAGACTGTTTGGCTGCTATTCACTTTTTTCGACTTTGCGTTTTTTCGTGAATATGGTGCAGAAGGTTGAGTTGACTCAAAGATTGCGGATGGTTCAAGACCAGCTCAGTGTGTTTTCAGGGATGAACCTTAGCCCTGGCTGCTTTTATCCACTGTGTAGATTTCGATGCCCTTGAACAGCATTTTGCTGCTGATCAACCTGGAATGGATCGACCTGGGATGCACGGAGAGGATGCGCAAAGTCTTTGTTCTGCTTTGATGGAGATCCAGAGGAGTAGTGAACCTCTGGAACGCATCAGGAGTGACCGAAGGCAGATGATGCCACGGAGAGACTTCGGTCAGATGCCGGACATGTCAAGAAACGGTCTCATTCAACAACTGATAGTTGCACAGCAGAAAGCAATCTCCGAAGCACAGCGACGCGCAGACTTCGCTACTGACGGCAGTTGCGCCACCTGATGCAAGTGCAGGCTAGACCACTGGCTGCTGCAGCAAGGGCTGCTCAACCTCTCAATCTCGAGTTTCATGGACCCGCAGCCTGCTGACATAGCTGATGCTACACTGGCGTACTCACCTTCGCCTTGGGCACCACAAGAGTGGCAGGAGGGACGTCTCAGGTAAAAAGCGGAAGTGTGCACCGTGAGCCTCCGGGCGGGGACGCTGCAGACTTCCGCTTTTGTTCTGAGAGGGCAATCGCTTTTTTATCTTTTTCCATTTTTTCCGCTAAGGTACCTCAGACTGAGACCGTCTTTGTCTTTGTCCATAGCCTCTTCTGCACTGGTTAGTGCTGAGTCCAAATGCCATTTCAAGAGGCTATAAGCCGGACCAAATATATCCTGCTCCACGACTTTATCGGGAAGAGGATCCAGAGGCCATGCAGAAATTCGGGACAGCTGGGCAGAAAGCATGGGGGAGTTCCGGGCGGGTCACAGGAGCAATGGGAAGAGATCTAGCAGGCAGCGAAACCTTATGGTATTCTATGCTACTTGACAGTGAGCCACCTGTGGAGCAACCTCTTGCTTCTTTTGACAACCTTGCAGAAAAAGCGCCGTGGAGCATATCTTGATTGTGTATTTTTTGCCTTTATCTTGACTTGACAAGGTAAAAAGTGAGCCACTTGATATTGCATTCTTGCATGACATGTCCCAGCTCCGGGCATGTGAGGTGTGGCTCCCTGCAAGGCGCGTGACGTCCTTCTGATTTAGATTTTCTGTTGCTACTCGAAAGTTTTCTTTTAGCAACCACTATTTTGGAGTCCATTGTGCCAGGCCCCAACCACTTTGGATGGAGTTGCCGACGATCCGTGCGAAGAATCTCAATTCTGTGAAGACGCAGTTGCGCCGGGGTGCCCTCTGTAAGCAACAGAAACCAGTTGCGCTGGCACTTCTCTTGCAGCTGGTGGCCGGGTTGAAAACCGCCATGGGGAACTTCTTGCTGCACCGTGGCCGTCCTGATTCTCTTTACAGCTACGGCATCAGTCACATGATTGCCCCGGTAGATTCAGTCACATGATTGCCCCGGAAGATTCTTGGAGATCCTCTGGCGGAGAGCCACGACATGATGATCAGCAGGACGAATGTTGCAGCATCTTGAAGCTGGGCACTACAAGTTGCCCATTTGATCCTGCTTCTAGCGACATGCGAATCCGGCAATACGCCCTTGATAAGAATTTACAGGGGTTCCATTACAAGACTATGGCAGGCCTTTACGTATTGTGCTCTTTCAGAAAATGGAAATGTCCACCGATCAGCTGATTGAATCGGTGTTTACGGAAAAAAAGAACGAAGGAAAAAGACAAGGACGACGAGCGTTCCCCACTTTGCTGACACAAAAAAAACACTTTGCCGTGACGCGGGCCGCGCCGCAGTGGAGGGAAAAAAAGGACATTGAGCTCTTGACAGCGAATTTTGTGAAGAGAAAAATTTAGAGGGGGCGCACAAGAGCGGCTGCGAGACTTACAAAGCGGGAACCAACAGCCTTGTTTCCGCTCTTGCGGCTTGTCCCAAGCTTTCATCCCCAACGTTTGACACGTTGCGATTGTTGCAAACGAGCTGCGTTTGGCTTGGAGAGCTCATCGGCACATGGAGCATCATTCATGAAGCATACAGAAATAATGCGGCCACAAAATGCAAACCAAGTCAAATCCAACGATCCATTCAGACATAAATTCTATTCTTAGGCCGAGACCGACACGGACTACTCCCGCACACCGACATACACCGTCCTCATTGATAAGACAAGAAAACAAGTCGGTGCGCAAGTCAAGAGCGGACGAAAAACCCGAGAAACGTCCTGGAAACGTGGTCGCAGTGGTCGCAGTGGTCGCAGTGGTCGTCGCACGGCGTATTGCGGCGTAGCAGAAAGCCATGCTCCGCACCCTCGACGAGGTGCGATTTCGATCGATCATGATCTAATTTGTCTCATTCGTCTAATTGCAGTACTATGCAGTGATGGTGGTTTGGAACAACATGCGACGTGCTTTGTATGAACACTGTGACTGCATCAGTTTTTGCCAGGTCAACGATGAGTCCTTTGATCTTGTCTGACCCTCAGAGCCCTTGGCAGCCCCTGGTAGCCCTGGCAGCGCAGTTCTGACATTGTGTCGAAAGAGACTTGGCCGCAGTTGACTTTGTATCCCGAGTTAACAAGCTGCCATGGGTCAGCGGATTTTTGCGAAGGCGCCCTTATGTTTCAATCATTTCAGTCTGACACCGTACTTTATTTTTCCTGACCACAAAATCTGACAGGTGCTGCTCGCTTGGGAGAGCGTGCGCAGAAAGTGCCACAGGCAGCGTTGTCCTGTAGGCCAATCAGCAGTGCATTTGTACCCAAAGCACTGCAGATGTGTTCCAGTTGCTATTTCACTTGAGTCTCAGGATTGCTTCAATGGTCTAAAGGTTGGTTTTAAAAAAACACAAGATGTTGTTTGACCAAACAGTTGAATTGACTTGTTGGGATTAAGATGGATTAAAGAAGTATTCCAGCAAGTCGAGGCGATCAGTTGTCTATTCTTGCGCTTGGTGGCACGTCTTTCAAAGGCTGGGATGTTCTTGTCATGAAACGAAATGAAAATACATGAGACATTATGAGCCGTCGTGAAACCCATTAGTTAGGCGTCGCAAGACCACTGTCACGATTGTAAAATATGGCACACTAATAAGCAAACTAATTGAACTATTAATCGACTTGAACACAATCGAACTATGAGCGAAGCCTGCTGAAGTCTGGTGATTTCACGCGAGTTGTGCAACTCTAGGTGCTTCGCCTGCTTAGCAGCTCACCAGGGCACCCGCCTCATCGTCATCCTTGGACGGAGTGATTTGTTTTATTGGCAGTAGACTATGGGAACAAGTAGAAATGTTAATAAGACTTACAGAAAATACTGTGGGTTTTTATATAGAAATCAAACAGTTTCAACTATAGACATGTCATACCGAATAAGATCATATATAGTTCAGAATGATCATAAACCTGAATTGACTTGGCAATCGTTGATGTGCTGGGGGATCCTTGAGTTTCAGCAACTGTCCATGCACAATTCGCAGTCGTCAAGATGGCTCAGGTCAAACTGAGTCCTTCCGATTTAATTCAAAGCTGTAATCCCTTCCACGTTTTCTGAAGGTGTTTCTGCTGCTTATTCCAAGCAAGGCCAAAGATGATTGTGGCAGCGAACGAGTGGTCAAACTCAAAGGTGCCCCTGGGCGAGAAGACTTCTCTTTTCCTGAAGTACGCAGTGGGAGTAGGACCGCAATGAGATGAAAGCAGAAACGCAATGAACGTGCGACAAGGTGTGACATACATTGCTATCAATTGTTTTATATTGTTGTATTGTTTGCTTTTGTTTTTACTGCGCGTGATTTTGCTGAGAGGTGCGTCGGGTGGAGGCGCGGATGTCCCTGATCATTGTGAGCGGCACAAGCGCTCGAAGACTTGTTTGATAGACTTTGACAGACATTCATAGTCTTTGGCTCTTCCCCAGGGAGGCAAGATTGCCTTGTTTGGGAAGAAAATACTACTGTAGCCAATCAATTAAATATGCTGCATGGAGTCTGCGAATTTATAGTCTGTGGTGGATGCAAATTGCACTTACCAACTTCTTGCATCCAGTGTCGCTGCATCAGGGCCTGAGAAGATCTTGCGAAAGAAGCATGCAAGTCTTCCGGTTTAATCGATCTTACATCCTCATTCTATTGGCTTGGTAGTTGGGATATGTTGGGATGACAGTGGCTGCTAGACCTGCCAGCAGCAAAGCTGTGCATGGGCGCTTTGCGCGGTACCTCGACGCAACTCCGTCATGTTTCAACTCCTGTGTGACTCTGATGTTTGTGGAGGAAAGCCTTCGCTCTCAGATTGACCTTCTGCTGAAAGTGCGGGACGTAGGCATAGACGAGGCAGAGATGGGAGTGTACACGAGAGTAGTGCATAGACTCAGATGCTTTTGTGCTAACTATGCTGAGGGTGGAGAAGTCGTTACTCTCCATAGTTTGCTTTAGACGTGCAGGGACTTATGTCGAACGACTTGGTTTTGCTTGCTTGTGTTTGGTCTTTGGTTTTGTTTCGTTTCGCACGGCAATTTCGCTAAACTTTCAGGGCTGCGTTTCTGCCGCCGCGGCTGCAGATGTGAGCTCGCTGCTTCCCAAGGTTCAGACAGTGCAGTTGTTTGCTACAACCGGAATAGCAGTTGTCTTGCTCTTTGGATCTCTTTGGATCTTGGCATCTCTTGAGTCTCTTGGCAACTCTGGTTGGCCAAACATTATCCCTGCGGAGGTGCTGCAGACAGGAAGACAAATCGCGTTGAGTCTAGCGTCGATGACGTTTTCAAAGATCGACCCACCAAAGGCAGATTCTGCCGTCTTAGTCAGATTGGCATAAGAATTCGACCCATCAGCCAGAACTACACATTGGATTTTTGCCCACGCAGGGACAAGGAAAAGCAGCATCAAAACATCCGATTCGGAGGTTGTTTTTTTTGTGTTTGATGCGTTTTGGCCAACCTGAAAAACAATTGTGTATTGTTTTTTGTTGGTTGCTACGGTAAGACAGATGAATGGAGCAAAACTGCTGACACCAAATCCCAAACCAGCGGATTTTTCTTGGTTTTGCTCACAGCATCCTATTTTGGGATGGACCGCTTCGAATGGTTTTTGCTCATTGAGAGGCCGTGGAGATTTCTGACGATTCGCAGGCTGCTGCCCAAGCAGCCGTATCTTGTGGCTGTCACATGTCTCGGATTTTTTTCCCCACCTTATCGATATAGGACCAGCCATTTTGAAATATCCAATAATTTGTTAATCTGTTTTATAGTTATAGCTAGATATGATTGCCATGATGCATTTAGATAGTCATCTTGAGTCATCTCTGTAAACGGAGAAATGCACTATGAACTGAACCGTTTAAAGCAGAATGCAGTGCGCCAGACATCTGAAGTGCAAGAGACCTCGGCGCCTCAGACATCGGCTGAGTTGGAGCCTATGCTGTTGGTCACACCGCCCCATGGATAAACCATGACACCAACTGATGAAAGATGATGAAAGTTGGATGACACCTGCCATCACCTGCCATATCCTGGCGCCATGACGGTGATTTCGGACATCTTAGGCCATCAGCACCCTCAAGGTGCAGTTGCCTTTGCAGTGCCGTGCGGACTCGGTCATGTCCAGTCGAGCTACGGTGCTCGACGTAAAGCGTAACTAACATAGTTCTGACGAAGCAAGAGTTGAACACCAATCTTCCAACCAAAGATTTAAACAAAATCTTAAGCTGGGTCCAAAAGACGATCGCCGCACGTCCACATTGCCCGACCTCAACATGCAGCTGCTCAACGAAGTAGGATGAGATGAAATGGCGATAGACCGTGGCCCCACAGAGAAGTAGTTAGCAGCCATCACGCTTGGCTTTCACATCTTCATATTTGCCAGAGCACCAGGGGACTTTCTACTAAGCTTCTACTACCACTTACGTATCACTTGCGTGCTTGTAAAATGGAGCTTCACAGTAGTTTTACATTGTGAAAACTTGGATAGGGCTGGTTGAGCATTTTAGTGCCAGAATATCTATTCCCAACATTTCCCAACATCAAAAAAGATGAACCGTTTCACAAGACTGGCAGCTTGCAAGCCAGGGTGAAACAACTACACCCTCCAGTCAGCCACAAGAGGCACTACACTTTAAACTGAAGGGCACTGAAAAATAGCGCCCACTTGGCCCCAGCGGCCATGCTGACATCCTCACAAGCAGCCCGATGGCTGCCACGCGATTTTGTGGAGGCAATGCATCAAAATATGCTGAAAGCAGTTTCAAGCCGGTGAATTGTACGGAATGGCAATAGTGTATGTGAACCTATAGCTTCAAGCTTTGCCACAGGAACACTAGTGATTGTTAAGGCCTCACAGATCGGCGGCGTCTACACTATTGTGGCGTGCCCACCTGATATATTGCGTTTGATTTTCAATGCCAACCTCAGGACATTGGAATTCCTGTGGCATTTGGATGCATTTGGTGGTGACCAGTGTCTAGTCAGTGTCCACACAAGCTGTAGCAAAATTCCTTGCTGTCCTTCTCACCGCATCTCAGCGCCAGGTACGCAGTGATGCTTATCGTTTTTCTTTGTGAGTTGATGTCCTTTGCAGCCGGGCTGGCTGGTTTGCACTTGTTGCTCCCATTTGTCAAAGAAGTTTAATTGGTTGACTGGTCATGACTGGTCGAGCAGTCTCTCTCTCTGTGATGTGTCATGCCATGTCATGCCAGTGTCCAAGCATGTCCGAGCTCTGTCTCTTTGGTTTTCTAGGGACATCGCAGCTGTGTCATATCAAGGTGCTTTATGCATAAAGTGGAAGCGCGCACGTCGTACTCTAGCCATCTCTAGCTATCTTGAATTATATTTCGATACATTTTGTGTCTCTGCAGAGATGGCTACATATGGCTACAATGCAAGCCCAATCATGTTGCCGTGTCTGGAAAGTGCTGGAACATGTTGGAACATGTTGTCTTGTCACTTGCCATTTTTGCGCCAGAACCCACAATATGCTACTGTGTTGGCTTTGGACAAAGCTGGTAGCGACTCCCTGCAGCCGGGAGACTCAGCACTGGTAGATTTGGTTCGGTTCTGTGGGATTTCTAGAATTCACCAGAATTCACCGGTTCAGAATGAATTCTGCGGCATATTCTGACATGCCACCAGCTACTAACACCTGCAGGATCAACTTCGATGTCGACGTCCATGACATCGAATGTCGGAACTTACAGGTGGTTGTTTGGGCCACATCCTCAGAGCAGAGCCTTTTCCAATCGAATCGAGAAGCCGTGCGAACTCTGATGGCTGGCCCTTCCCGAAGGCACAGAATGGCAAAGAGCGAATCAGTGCGCCTGATGTCACAACGTTTCTTTCTCCCTACTTTCTGAGCCTGAAAGCTTGCAAATCCGGTGGTGTTCCCTTTCTTGACGTTTTGTGTGCCCAGCTATTTCCTGAATTCCGCACTGCTTGTGCCGCCCAACAACTAAACCGTCAGGACAGAAAATCCTGCAGGTTTCAGGGTTCCTGGCCAAAAATGTTAGACCATATCAGGAACATCCATGACATTTCATGACCTGAAACGCGGTGGTATCTGGTGAGTCTGTCTGTGAGGTACATCCGGAGATGACTTTTGGCTTCGTTCCATCGATGCCCAGGGCAAGGGCTTTGGTGTGGCTGTGAAGCCTCGGGACCACAGTGTCACGATGCGTCACAATGTCATTGTTTCATGTCACTGTGCATATCGAATCTGATCAATGATGAATCTGATCGATGTTTGACGTGTTTTGACGTGTTTCAAGATGACACTTGCAATCAAGATGTTTGTTGTTCCAAAAAAAGTGATTGAATGTATTGGATGCGATTCTTGATTGCCAAGGGCTTCAAGTTTTCAAGGGGGTTGGCTGAAGTTTGCCCCTCTGAAAGTCCAGCAGATATTGTCAATCAAGATTGGTGCCGTCACAGGCTGTTGACAGCTGACGCAATCTGTGTTGGCTTGTGTTAGCTTCCAGGATGCAAATGGCGACCCAGACATGGGTGATGATCATGAGAAGCAGATGCCAGGGTCTGATTTGATGAAGCAGCCCTTCTCCGTGCATGACTGCATGATAGTTGAAAATGCAAAGCACGGAGCACAAAACACGTAAAGTACACAATATACAAAGCAAAGGTGTGTCGTGCTGGCATGTTTGAGATTGTTTGAGGCAAGACGTGCGGAAGCAAGATGGTGCGCAGGAGCCATTCATGTTGTATTTCAAGACCCAAACAATGGCAACACATGCTATATCTGATATGAACATCCCCTTGAAGCTGGAAAGGCACCAGCAAAACAACCTTTCAGTCAAACACCGGTATTTGTTGCCGGTTTGCTTACTTTGACCTTCTGTTGAAGTTGATGTTGATTGATTGCAGAATGCGCAAAAATAGTAGGAACACATCAGATCATGTTCACGGGCTTCACACACCGGCGATGCTGTGTGGAGAAAGGCTCTGGAGCGTGGTATTAGGTTGAGAAGTAGAGACACTTTTGAGCTACCAAAACGGAAGCCCGTTATTTTTTGTAGAACTTAGATGCTGCCATTCATTATACGCTCTTAGGCCTGCAATAATTTCAAGAAAGCACTGCTATCTAGAGCATGTGTAAACAGCTGCCTTTAACAAAATCGCACGAATAGTCCTTTTTTACCCAAAAACAATCAAATTCAGAGTATAGTTCATCGAAGGGAGTTTAGAAGTCAACTTCCGACAATATGGACAGATGAAGCAGCAGAGGTGGGAAGAGGTAGAGGAGAGAAAGAGCCAAAGGGAGTCAGAGAGGAGAAATGAAGAAGAAAGAAGATCAAGGCGCGCGAAAAGGTCGCAAAGTGAGGAAACACTGTGTTTTTCCTGTTTTGTGGCTCCGGAGGGTCAAAAAGTAGGCTCGCTAAAGCGGCGCATGCGGAGCCATTTGGTCAGATTAGAGGTACAAAATGGCACGCCTTTGCGGCGCGAAGCAAATGTCAAATGAAAATGTCAAAAACACCAAATGTTCGGACCGCTTTTCAAAGTTGAGATGCTGAAAAAATGCACGCGGCTGCGGCGCGAAGTGCGTTTGAAGTCAAAAGGCTCAAAACACCCCATGTTCGACCACATTGGGACGCTCACATGTCATTGTTCGTGGCAGGCGCAATGCAGTTTGCATTGATCAAAAAGGGAGCAAAACATGAGAGGTTTGGAGCAGTTCAAAAATGATGGCAGGCATGTGGCATTTGCAGAGGACCTGCAAAGATGAATTTCGCTTGGCAGGCACAATGAAGTCAGGGCGCTGATTTCCTGAGAGGTGTTGCATTTTGGTGCGTCAGATCTTCAGCTTTGCTAAGATGATTTTGGGTGACAACTGCGAGGTCGAAGATTTCAGTGACATGTCAGATTTGCAGGAAGTCTCGCAGAAAAGCTTCGCTTTCCAGCTTTCAAGTTAGAAATTTGACGGAAATCTCGCTGAAAAGCTTCGTTTTTCAGCTTTCAATTTCGAAATGTGAAGGAAGCCGCGCAGAAACGTTTTGGTTTTAGCTTTCAACGTTTAAATTGGATGGAAGTCTCGCAGAATAGCTGCTTTTGAAGCTTGCAGAGAACAGAAAATAGATAGACACAGGGAGAAAGAAAGATAGACAGAAAGATAGAAAGACGAGTGGAATCGAGTGACAGACAGAGAGACAGATAGACTGATAGACACATAGACAGAGAGACAGTTAGACAGATAGGCAGAGAGACAGATAGACTGTTGCAAAAATAGATAGGTGGATAGATAGTTAGATAGGTCGATAGACAGATAGGCAGGCAGAGAGACAGATAGGCAGAGAGACACATACAGTTAGATAGATAGATAGATTAGATAGATTAGATAGATTAGATAGATTAGATAGATAGATAGATAGATAGATAGATAGATAGATAGATAGATAGATAGGATAGATAGGATAGATAGATAGATAGATAGAATAGATTAGATTAGATTAGATTAGATTAGATAGATTAGATAGATTAGATAGATAGATAGATAGATAGATAGATAGATAGAATAGAATAGATTAGATTAGATTAGATTAGATAGATTAGATAGATTAGATAGATAGATAGATAGATAGATAGATTAGATAGATAGATAGATAGATAGATAGATAGATAGATAGATAGATAGATAGATAGGTAGTGAGTAGGTAGTGAATAGATAAATCGGTAGATGGACAGAAAGAAAGAAACAAAGAAGGAAAGAAAGATAGATACCTAGAAGGCAGATAGGTGGATAGGCAGATAGCATGGAAAGAAAGGAAGAACGAAAGAAAGAAAGAAAGATACATGGCTAGATGGATAGATGGATGACAGATAGACAGATAGACAGACAGACAGATAGATAGATAGATAGATGCATAGATAGCTAGCTAGCTGGAGAAGTAGACAAATGGATAAGAATATAGATAGACAGATGAATTGGTAGATAGAGAGATAGATAGATGGACGTTTAGGTAGAGAGAGAGAGAGAAGAAAAAAAGATGGATACAGAAATAAAATATGGACAGATATGTAGGAATAAAGACCGATGGAGAGAGACAGGGAGAGAGAGACAGAGATAGAGAGAGAGAGAGAGAGAAAGAAATTTCAGAGCCTCAACCTCGTTTCGATCCATCAGTTCGCTCTGCCAGCAAGGCGCCACAACAATCAAAATCTCCTATAGGTTTCCTATTTCTGAAACTTCCGCCGCCGCCTTGCGCGGTACTACTGGTAGAAACTTAAGGGTGTGACAAGTGAAAGCGAGAGTAGTAAAATGACCACAAGAAGTATACGAATTAAAAAGAGGTTGGTGTTGTTGTTGTTGTTGTTGTTGTTGTTGATGTTGATGTTGAT
>BGPT01000098.1:29346-68946 GCA_003297045.1 Symbiodinium sp. clade C Y103
AACAGATGCCATCACAAATTCTGGCAAAGTTTACGGCAGAGCTTTCAAGGGATTCACAGCAGACATGACAGACATGACGTCACTTCTGACGTCACTTCAGCCGCCTGCCATCCGCCTGCCATCTTTTCCAAGGCTGAACTGCGTGGATTTCAAAGAGACTTGTGCACCTCAAGGCATTGATGCCTATCCAACCCTTCGGCTCTACAAGGCCCCCATGGAATCGAAAGGATTTGCGGCAACAATTGAAAAATCGAGTCCGAACAGAGGTGGAAGATCGTTTTTTGACCAAAATTTGGAACTAAAATCTGTTCTAAAGCCAATCTTGAAGGAATTCTCATGCAGCAACATGTGCATATTGTACATCACGTCCAAATACATATTGTCATATTGTGTATCACATTTGCATTACTTTCGAGGCCGATGGCACGTTCTCCGTCTTTGACGGCCGGCGAGGGGAGGCGTCCACTGCTCATGTTTTTGGGATATCGGTTCCTCAAAAGCTCCTTTAGAAGCAGATTTGCAGAGTTGCATGATAGAACAATTTGTATGGTTTAACACCAACTGCCTTGTGGTACCCCATATCTGGACAATACTAGAAAAAGTTGTGTTTGATTCCTTCCAATATCTTCTCAGCCTTGTGTAGATGTGAGTTGTGTCGCAAAGACATTCCCCCCAAGCTGAATTTCACGGCAGTTTGCACAGGACATGTATTCCCTTTTGATTAACCAAGACTGCGTTGGTAGAAGCTCTCAGTGAGTTTATTGACAGGCGGAAATCATCCGATGGTTGGAGAGGACCATGAAATTGCCGAGCGCTGGAAGTTGCAAGGGTTTGGAGTGTAGGGACGCCTTTGCTTTGAGGCTTTGCATCTTTGAACATCTTTGCAGATGGGTTCCTGTTATTTCCTGTCTATGCTGCCATATGCCATCGGCTTGCCAGCGCGACCTCGGATACAGGATGATTAAGATGAAGAGCTATGGCTGGGGTGCACATCACGAGGCACTGCTATGGAGTACCATGCAGTGGTTTTGCTGAGCTGGAAATGTTGGAAATCAAGTTGTTTATATATCAAAAAATCGGAAAATCTTGGAGATGTTGGAAAATCTCGTCAGGGAACGTGAGATCTTGTGAGGTCTTTGAACGTGGCTGCAATGCTCGGGGGCGGCTACAGGTGCCACGGGTACCTGGCCACTTGGAGCTGATGGCCGGAGGCGGAGACCAAACACTCAATCCCAGGCGCAGCCACAGAGATTCCGAGCCGCCAGTCTCTGGCCGTCTATACATGTTAGACCATGTTAGCGCACATTGTCTATACTATATCTGCATGTGAAGTACTGCTCGTGTGATGAAAGGTGTTTTACCGTACCAAAATTCTGGTCTGTGCAGCTTGCATGAGCTGCAATCACTGTCTCAGGATGACCAATGTGTCGCACACAATCAAGCACCTGTCTTTCTCAGATGGGAATGATGGGAAGTTCCATAGGAAGGCCAGTCCATGCAAACTCCATGACCACACGCAGCAGCTACATAGTTAGCACTCATCGTGAGCTTTGTCTTTTGCTTTGTCTTTTGCTTTGTCTTTTGCTTTGTCTTTTGCTTTGTCTTTTGCTTTGTCTTTTGTTGCTTTTAGTGCTTTCAGAACCATTGAGCCGCATGGCCAGGGATGGTCGCGGTTTCCGAGAGAGGCACATCGCGCAAAGAGTTTTCACCAAATCATTGCGCTTCGGTCGTGGGAAGGTTCTTCTTGTTCTTCTTTTGCTTGTGAAGCTTCGAAATCTATCCAAGACACTTGTGACACTTGTGACACTTGTGTTGATGTTTGTATTACTTTGTATTGCCTTTCGATGCCTTTTGGACTTTTGGTTTCACAGGTTACGCGAAATGTAGCGCCCTTGGACGGTCAGCGCTTCACGTTCGGTGCTCAAACATCTCTGCGACGGGAGTCATCTCCAAACAAGATGAAGTGTCCAGAAAAATCAGAAAATCTTTCTTGGAATTTGTGTGTGTGTGTGTCCAAGATTGTTTCAGTTCATGTTTGAACATTTTTTCGAATCCCTTGAAGCTGGCCACTTTCAGCTGATTCTGATCCAAGCTTGTAGCTGTGAGAATTGCTAAGGACAACCAGCTTTCATCAAGCCTACATCCATGACCTCAAGGCGCGCAACATTTTTTGCAACAAATCAAATATTCAGTTGCAACTGCGCAGCTTTCTCAAACATCATGTCACGTGTTTGTTGGAGCAGGTTGTGAGCACTGTTTCCGGCAGCCAGACGACATACCAGTTCCAGCACCAGGTGAGAAAAGAAGTAAGCGTGTAAATGCAGCAGAATAGGATTTGCCCAGGCGGTTGCTTGAATGTTTATTCTGATGTTCGCTGGATTTTTCCACAGGGGTTCACCCTGGCACCTTTTGCTTGCACACCTCTTTCCTGAAGAGACCTCCAACACTTGTATCTCTGATTTCTGAAAACATGGTTAGAACCAACTATGATTTGGTAGAACAAAATCTCTCCTTTGTGGAAGCATACCTTTGGCAGGCTCGTGCTGCAACATATGGGAGGGAAGACTTGCAAACTTGCACGGCCTTGTTGCACTCATGGAAAACGCAACTTGCTTTGCACTCGCATTTATATACTGTAGTTTGAAAAGCATTAAGTTTGTGTAACCTGAAGGGTTTCAATTCCGCCCTGTAATTGAACTTGAGTATGACATGACACTATTTTGGTATGCTCGGGTCGATTCGGGTAGATCTTCCGGAGGCGCGGGTCTCGCAGCTACCAGAAGCAGAGATCCCACAGGCAGAGAGACAGAGAGTTGCACAGAGGGTTGAAAGATGTTGAAAGACTATGGAAGATTAAAGCCATCTTAGATTCATCTTTATACGTGGGTTCATGACGGGGAAACTTAGCAATATCCTAAAGAAATAGCTGTTCCAGTTCAATTGTTCAATTGCCTTCCAATTACTTGACCGCTGATGCTCACAAAAAATTGGAACTTCCAGCAAATGTCTGACGACATTTCAGAGTACGTGGCACTTCACAGTCATACTTTTGCGGAGGACAGCTCGGACTAAATTTGGCCAGGCTCAATTTCACTATGACATTGAACCGTCCCTTGATAGCAAGTGACAGAGAAGTTTCGCAAAGAAAGAGCGTTGTTTGCCATTGAGCCCAGAAATCGGGTGCTTCCTGTGCTTGGTTTGATGATTTCTCCATTTTGTTGAGGTTTTCAATCTACTTGAAGCAAGACGAAAAACGCTGGTGCGCCACATGTGTATCAGTCGTGTCTTTGAATTGAGCCCATGCCCTTGTGAAACTGTCACCTCCGTGCACGATGCCCGCAGCTGCGTTCTTGTCGCATTGGAAAACAAGTAAAGATAGTATTGTGCTGTTTGATCTGTTTGTGTTTTACATGTCCAGAGCATTGCACATCGCTGAAGAATTCCATGTCTATTCCACGAGATATGCCATCCTTTCAGAAACACATAGACTTTGATAGAAATACCTTCGCCTTGGAGTCACCGTTTGAATAGCTGTGAAGCGGTTCGCCGCTGCTCGAGTAGACCATCATGCAGATCAGTCGGGAACCCTACTGTGTGGCGAAGCTTCCTCCGTTTGCCATCCTTTGTTGACTTGTCCTGGCAGGGTCTTTGGTACTCCTTAGATCTCCTTAGCTCTTGACTTGACGGTCACTAAAGCATCATGTAACGCACTTCGGAACCCGCTGGTGTTTGTGTGCCCTTGGGAGGCACCACAGCGATGGATATTGGGCAATCCTTCAGCCTACGGAGCATGGGACTCTCAGAACTGGGGGAACTTGTTGGAACTGAACATGTTCCCAACATTTCCCAACATCTTTGCCCATGTTGGCAATTGTTGGCAACCTTTTTAGAAAAGAGGTTTGCTGGATTCTGCTGGTGATTTTGTTTGCAGCTACCAGAGGCGGCCGTGGCGGTTGGATCAATGAGACTGGACTTCTTATAGCTTCACATGTTTTGACATGTTTGGGCCCAAATCTGATCGAAATAGATCGAAATATATCGAAGTCCTTTCAGTCTTGGCCCAGGTCGCTCAGCGGCAGCGCTTCGTGACTACTCAGTGACCACGAGCCAGTCCACCTTCTCGAGGATGCCAGGCTCACGTCTCAGGGCGTGGAGCTGGCAGCATCTAGCAGCATACTTTGCATTTGAAATGATTTGGGGAATTTTGGGGATATGGAAGATCAAGATCAATCCTAGTTAGGATTCAATATGATTCAATGAGATTCAATCTATTTCAATCTGATATTGAATCTTTTTCTATGTTTTGGTATGTTTTGGTATGTTTTGGTATGTGTTGGTCTCTTGGAAACAAATGGAAACATGTTTTGAATGATCACAGTGATGCTTTATGGGCGAAGGTCTAACAGACTCCTGGGCTGCACTTGTGCCTTGGCAAGATGCACGACTTGCACGACTTGCACGACCAGATCTTCTTTCCCTTCACTGCACATTTTTTCCGTACGGCGACCATGTCAGGACGGCCATGAACGAAAGCCCATGGTCAAAGCTTTGCAAGGAAGCTCAGCTTGATCCTCAGTTTGTTGATTCCAATGTCAACTTTCAAATTTACAGTGTATATCGTGTATATATGTGGATATGGGTTTCCGATTACCATCAACGTCATCACGATGATCAGCACCAGTAGGGTCAGGCTCCGATCTCTAAACTCACGTGGCGCACGTGAGTCGAAGAGATTCGAAGCGATTCGCAGCTTCTGAGTATTTGGCGAAGCTTTCAGCTTTCGTATAGCTTTTCGTTGAGCTGAGATCAAATTGGGCTTCTTCGAGCCCAACTTCAAATCCACCAGCAGTCGATGAGCTCAGCGAAAGGCATAGAATTCCTTGTGAACTTTGAGCAGCACCCGGACCTAAAATTGGGATATACTACGATCAACCCGGCAGCTGCCACTATGCTGCCAATTTCCCAGGCAACCACCGACTGTTTAGTCGAGCAGAGCAAAGTTGGGGCCTTTGTGACAGACTTTGAATTGTCATGAACTATTTGTAAAACGTACCTGCAGTTCGACCCAGGAATTGGGTCAGCCCATTGCCTGTAAGAAACATATACAGTATATAGCGTAGTAATGCGTGATCAATAACTTACAGCACAATTAAGCACGCAGAGCCAGTAATTTGCATTGGGATCACTTGCAACAACTTTACTGGTAGGCGCACAGTTTCGAGGGCCAGCTGCATCAGCTTTGAGACATATTGCGTTTGTTGACACCCCTGTTTGAAAAAAAGTTTCCTCGCGTCGCTTGTCGTTTTTCTTTTCACGATTGGTGGATTGCTTTGCAGTCATATTGCAGACGCCATTCTTTAACCGTAGTCAAAGGGTGCCATCCGATGAAAAACAATTTCTTCTCTGTCGGTCTACTTGGATCAAGCTTTGGGTATAAGATCTATAAGTTCGGTCACAAAACCATGACACAATCGGCTACATAACGAATATGAAGCGCATTGAAGCGCGCTTCTGTGTCTTCTCTCAAAACTTTTTACATGCAAAATATTTATCTAGGCGAAATCGGCAAACAAATTTGATTACTCCTTGATTTTGATCAATTGTGAGCCCGGACTTAGGAGCTGCACAAGGTTCTATGGATCAGTCGGTGAACAGCTCAGATGATTCAAAAGTGCTGTCTCAATCAGGAGTTTTTTCAGTACCACTTTCTTGATCCTGGGTAAACTGATAAACGTGGTGCAACAAAAATGAAGCCACCCAAATGTAGAAGTGGTACTAGACTGCCTGCTGTCAATGCAACGGTTCTTCAATTGATTGCGTGATAAAATCATAGAAAATCAATGTGCCAAGTTGCGGGATGTTTGAGGTCAAGGCAGATTTGAGGGCTGTGCACTACAGTTTGGGTCATGCGCTCAGTGTATGAACTTGTTATGTAGATGCAGCAGGATTGAGAGGAGTGTTGAGGATAGTTTTGAGGCAAGTTCTGTGCATGCCAGCAGTCATGCAAGATCATGCAAGATCATGCAGTTGAGTGCAACTTTTGCCCCAAATCTTTTTGGAATCCCATCCAGGGACTGGTGGAGGTATGGTATATAGTGCGTATAGTATGGTATATCAATGTATATCAGAATCATAGAATCTCTTTATTTATCTTTATTTTATATTTCATATGTTATGGTATTTTCATGGTATTTTCAGCTGTTTTGGCTGATGTCCCTCCGATGACCAGGTGAAGATGGGCCCGGAAAGGTGAATTATGATGCTTGGCATATGCTTGGCATATGCTTGGCCTGCTTGGCTCAACGGGAGATGGGACTGGCGTCGGTCAATGTCGGTCAATGCATGGCACTTCACAGCTGTAAATTCATAGGTTTCTCCTAAGAGGATCAATTCGAGGAGTCGCCTCCGACCTAATCTTTGGGGAATAGATCCGTACTATAAAATACTATAAACTATCAGTAATGTTATGAGAAATGTTATGTAAGGTATGGGGTCGGATTTGTCCGGTGATGCCAATGAGCCCAAACATGTCATGACCCATGCGACCGAGGAGTGGTATGAGACAGAGCTGGAACGATGTGCCAAGCGCGCTCCTCAGCCCTCCACTAGCCTTGATAGCGCACGGTGGACCACTGGGTGGACCACTGGGTGGACTGTACAAGAACTGTGTGAAGAACGGAGGACGAGAATGACTGAAACCTGTTTGAAACCTTGAAACGCCACGCTTTGTCCAAAAACAAAATCTGTCTAATTCGACAGAACATGTCCAGAACACTGGGTCTGGCCCGTGCTCTGTCAAATGCTCTTTCATTTTCTGCCCTGAGGAGCCACTGGGATCCTTCCAGGAAGAAAGCACTTATAGGTTTGGATCCTTTCAACACTCGTGCAGCGTAGCCTGGCAGCAGTGAAAACACATATATGTTGACAGATGTTCTGTCAACGACAAGGACCGCAAGTTCTGGTCAAATTATGTTCAAATCGACACGTTGAGATTCAAGATTGCTTAAAAGATGCACTGCACTGATGCTTGCCCGTGGTCAACATGTTCCACAACATTCCACAACAATATCATCGAAGCGTATTGAAACGCAACGAAAAGCCCTGGGGATGATTTTCTCCGGATCAGCCCCTGACAGAGGCGGCTCGATATGTCTCGTCGTAGTTTCAAGGCAAATCGTGAAGCGCCGCGGCCCAGTAGCTCTTGGTTTTAGGTCTCACACTTGGGCTCCAAAAGAACATGGTGTGACCGGCTCCTTGACCATTTTGACCATGGCTTTACTGATCCCTGACATTTTGTTTTCTTACTTCTTGACTGCCTGAGTTGCTTAGTTAAGCAACACATCGGACTTCTGTACTGGAAGTGTTGCTTGGCCTGTCGTGTGACCAAGACATTCCGTCAGGTTCATTCTGAGCCGAGTGACCTTTGAAGATTTGAACGAGCCACAAGTGAACATCAATACTAAGTGAGAACCAGAAAAGATCAGATGGAGCCATCAGTTCTTTCTTCAAAGATCTCTGGCCAAGTCTCTTTGCCCAACCTGCGAAGCAGAGACAAAGAGCACAGGGATTTGCAGACCTGAGTCATCAATGAGTCATCAAGAAACTTGCCAAATCACTGCTGTGATAGCTGTTGTATGCTGTTCTGTGAAATCCCTCGCAGAAGCTCCAATCATCTCAAAGCCAAAAAAGTGGGCGACACAGCAACGCAGTGACTGCATAGAAACGTTGTGGCATGTAGCATGAAACCGTATTGACACCGTATGAAGCCTTTTTTAATCCTTTTTAATCCTTTCTTCGCCAGAAATTGCATCGTGCAGTCTTGGAGGTACGACTTCGGCACCTCGCTGTGTGCAGTGCTGGGTGGATCCTTTGTGGCCCAGCTGATGTTCAGAATCAATCCTTCTCCCGGCTGACTACAATCGAAATCATTTAGATCAGTGACACCTGATTCAAAGTCCTATCAAAGTCCAAAGTACAAGATTATGTGGATTGCGTGAAGAGTATTCCAAGTATTTCCTGAAGTGGGAAATCAACTTCCGGGTGAAAGACTAACCAGTGTTCCTGCATCCAGATGCCATGGATGTCATGTATACTGTATACCATTGATTCCAATGCCTTCCGTACTGAGGTGGTCATGCGGCTGATTTCCCGTTTCTCGATCCACATCTCAGCTTCGTTGAAGCAACGGCCCCAGGACACGAAGCATCAAGAGATTTTTATAGATGTATTCTGTGATGCCGCCAGGGCTTCAAATTCCGTGACTGCTCTCCAACACGCATTTCATGACATTTCATGGTTCGTAGATGTTCATAGTAGAGCGGATTCAATGATGGGTTGCCCAATATGATGTACCAAGGCATCTGTTTCCGGGAGCCAAAGTTGGCAGAGCTGGTGCCATGAGCATCGGCCACTTTGAGTGAGGAAATGTCCCGAAATTTGGAGCATCCTGGAGCCCAGTCTGCGACTTTGCAGTTTTGTGTGAGTTTGTCATAGTTTGTCATGGAATCTGTCAATCTTGCGTGATTTGTTGTGGTGTTATTCAATGATGCTTGGTGAATTTAGTGTACCCATGAGATTTGAACGGCATTTATGGAATTGGTTATTCAAAAAAAAATCGAAGCAGTGCCATGTTCTTGCAAGTGTTGAAATGTGTTCAGCATTGGTTGTCAGAAACTTTGGTGCTCACAGCGAGTTTCATGGTGTCACTGTGTCATCAATCGGTGGCCTTGAAGAAACCGTGGAATCGCAGAAAATGACCGCCATCGATGGACCGGGGATGCGAACTGATGCAAGCGCTTAAATGATTTGAAATACTTGAATATGATTGAATCATGCAAACAAGAAATGTGGGCAGTGCACTGTGCCACTGTGACACTTGTGGCACTTGTGGCACTGCGGTGGAGATTCGAAAATATTCTCAGCTGTTTCTTTTCGACAGAAGTCGTAATGAGTTGTCCAGGTCGGCCGAAGCTGCACCAGGCCAAGGGTGTCCTGACGAAATGTCGCTTAAGGGAAGGCAAAAACCCAAGGATCGATTTCTTTTTTTGCATCTCTTTGCATTGCACTTTGCATTGCACTTTGCATTTCTCCAGTTTTCAATGCAAGTTAGTCAACACACTGTGGGCGGAGACAAAGCAATTGAGAACAAGACATCATAAGACTCAAGGCATGACCATGAAACTGTGGATTTTTGTCATTGTGAAGCCAGGCACCCTGAAAAGGAAACGGCAGAGGCTGGGAGTAGTGAAAAAAGCTGGAAATCAGTTGTGTTTAAGCTTATCTCTCGCTCGTTGCGATGACTCTCCTGCGCCGTCATCCACCATCACTTTACCACGCCACTGTTCTCTCACCTGTGTCACTTGTATGAACTTGTGTCACCTTTGATCACTTCTGTCACCACGAAACTTCACGGAAGAAAAAACGGTGCGACTGAAAAACTTGGCAGTCCGGTGGACATCTTTTCGGAACCCTTGAACAGTGAGCTCGCTGAACTGCCCAAGGCCAAGGCCCGGCCCTGAGCAATTTATAGGCAGAAAACAAAAAACATGACACTCGTTTGGTCATCATGTAATCGTTTGTCATGACTACATCCATTTGTCTGGTAAAAGCTCTGGTTTGACATCTTTGAAAATACATGAACATACTATCCAAATACTCATGAAGCATCATTGAAAAGCCTCAAATGTCTCAAGCAAGACCTGAACAGAAGACTCCGCTGACTCCGTCAATCTTTTGACGAGGCAAGCCCGGTACGCAAGGCTGGGTCAATAGGTCGCCAGAAAAGGGACTCGACATGACTCGATGAACTGTCATCAACTGTCATCAACTGTTCATGTCACGCACTTGCTAATGATTCTTCAATGAATGACCTACATGATGTTCTGTGCTGTTCATGGTCTTCCCCCCGCTCCAATTGGATCCATTGGATCCATTTGATCCATTTGATCCATTTGATCCTTGCACTTAGCATCTTTCAGCTGTGTTTGTCATCGAGCTGGCCAGATCCGATCAATTGCTCCTGTGGAAGAGGGTGATTCAATGGTTACTAAAGGACGATCCAAAGCAGGGAAACCTACCGGGTATCAGTATGACACCATCTGGAAATCGATTCAAATTGGGCTGGCCACTGTTCTTGAAAGTTTTTGAGATGTTGTGGCTGCATGATGAGCGTGAAAATGAGATATGAATAGACATGAATGTCGCTTTAAAGATACTGCCAGGTGTTGAAGAACGGATGGATTTCCCCTGGCAATGCAGTTTCCATGTACCGTGAAGGAGACGTTCCGAAGCCTCGAAGAGGATACGACGTTTGGACCGAGTCGGAAGAGCTTTGCCCTTGGAGTCTGACGAAGCCACTGTTCTGATCATGTTTTATGAAATTGACTGGCCATAGGCAGGTTTGGGCGTTAGAATTTAATGTAAACAATCGCTTCTGTATCCGGGGTCTGTGGGCAAGCCGCTGATCCCGCAAAGCTCTCCCAGAATGGCAAATGTCGCGGCTGCAAATTGCAGAGATACCCTGAGATACCGTATACCAGCTAAAATATGCTCAAATGAATTGTGAAGAAGTCGGCACACCAAGCGCAGCAGAAAAAGCATCAGCAGAGGCAGAAATGTGGGTTTAACATTGGCTTAACATGTTTACAGGTGCAAAAGTCAGAGTCACCCGTCACCCACTCAGATTGGCACAGTGGCAATTTTGAACTCTGGAATTCGTGTTCGATTGTGAGCTAGGAGCTTAAGACACACGGGGAAGGTGAATCGGCAAGACCTCGTGTATCTTCCATGAATCCGTGGCCGCCATGTTTGCTCGTCTTGCTTCAACCCTTGTTGGCCCAGCCCATCGAGAGCGTCTTAGTTGCAAGTGCCGACATTGGAGAAAGCAGTTGGGAAACAGCGATCCCAGGACTTGTTGCAAGAGTGTGGCCATCGACTTGATGCTGATTTGAACTGTTGCCAGTTTGCCACAGCCATTGAATGCATTGCAGTTTGCCGTTTTGCCTGCATTTCATGCAGGTCTTTACGAGTTTTATGACATCCCAAACTGTAGCCAGCTGGGGGTGTGGAATCACGAGGCGTCCAGAGTTGACCTTTGAACGTGGAAACATATGGAAACACTGCAGAATTTTGATTGCTCTGAAAGACGCCACTTTGGGACGTCAAAATTCAAAAAAATGTCTTCCCAATTCTTCCCATATTGTCCGGAATTGCCCGGTGTCTTTTGCAACAGAGTATCCGTGAGTATCCATTGTGCAAAATCGTTTGAAGGCGCCAGTGCTGGCCGGCTCTCTTGGCTTCTACGGCACCTTTGGCCCTTCGGCTTCCAAGGTATGGCTAGTCTTGTCGGTCGAAGAAATATGCTGAATATGCTGAATACAGAAATGCAGAGAATATTTTGTTTGCATTTGACATATTTGACCATTTTGACCGAGGTCATGGAGTGCCTGGACCCTTAAGTCGTTTTCGCCTGCCACGAGCGGTGGCACTTGATGAGATGCAACAGAGGTTCGAACGTGTTCGAACCGTTCGGGGTGAGGAATGATAGGAATGGCCTGAGATTCTGTGGGTCATCGTGGGTGATAGACCAATTTGGACATGGGATTTGTATCTCAGAAGGCTGAGCCAGCCATCGCCATGCCACATGGTGCGGGGCGGGGCTTCAATTTGAGCCACAACCACATCATGTGCAGTGCAAGTATGACACTAAGATACACTAAGTACGATCAAGTAATACTCTGAAAGTATGTAGAATTTTGAATTTTGTGATTTTGAATTGCAGGATGCATCAGTTGCCACAACGTAACATGTAATACACTCCTTGACTTCCAGGACGTCTAAGCTTGTTGTTGAAATGTTGCAGGGTTGATGCGTTTTTTTGAAGGGTGTACTCAAGCACTAGGAAAGGCTATGTCACTGCTACGTCTCCCAGACAGTGATCAGTATGTTGGCTTCACGTATGGCTTAACGTATGGAGACTTTACAGATAGCCATGCCAGAGCCACACAGCCTGTGCTTCGAGGCTCTACATTTCAGATGCTGCGAATCACGCAGTTCGACTTTTGAGCCTCTCCTTTGACAACAACTTGACCACCTTGATGGGATCCCTAGGCAATATGTGATGTGGCAATGCATCATGAAAATGCATCATTCATTTTCTGGGTGAAGGTGACTGCGACTTTCTGACTACCAGATTTCACCATGTTCAGTTTTGAAGGGTCGTGGTGACATCATGTGAAACCAGCTTCGTTCCATCGTGTTACCGCGCAAGGCGTTCCTGGATTTGCAGATGGCTTTGCTTCTGAAGCATTGTTACGCGAACCGAATGGTTTGGCGCTCGATCAAAGTCGACAAGAGCTTTACGTCGCCGACCAAGGGAACCATGCCATACGAGTTATCGATTTGAGCTCCGGGCGCATCACTACTGTCGCTGGTGGACCGGAGGATGGAAATAGCAGTCTCAGATATCCAGCAGGCCTGAACAAGAGGGTGGGACTAAAGTTTGGATCCTCTTTTTTTCCGATGAACATCAGAAAGATACGTTTTCTATGAAATCCACCGAAATCATGCTTCGAATTAGCTCCAATGCAGTGCAATCGAATACTACCATGTCCAAACTCTGCAGGATTAGCACTGGTGGAATCTCAGAGGCTTTTGTACATCTCCGGGAATCACCAGATCCACGTGTTGGATTTGGAGTCTGGCAATTTGTCCTTGCCAGCTCCAGAGGTAATGTTTCAAAGCCCAGCAGGTTTGGCATATAATGAGCCACTGAATTTCCTCTACGTTTCCGATTCTGGAGATCATGCCGTCTATAGCTTGAACCTGACAGCAGAGTCTCCTATGCCAATGGTGGTGGCTGGGCGACCTGGTCATCCTGGAGGTCCTGGGGATGGTTCGACTTTTATCAGTCGAAGCTACGAAGGTTTACTGAACAGACCCGATGGCCTGGCATTGGATGTGATTGGACAACGACTTTTCATCGGTGACTCCACCAAAGCCATTCGAATTGTCGATCTTATCACTGAAAACATGACCTTGGCAGCTGTCAGAACTAGCTTTCAACATGAGTCTGGACACCTTGGGCCTATTGGTTTGGCACTGGGCAATACGACTGTCCCCGGCTTCAAAGTCGAGTCTATTTGGCACAACCCTTTGATTGGTGGACCTCCGACTTTTGGAAATTACTTCTATTTTCAATCTTCCAAGGGCTATGCCAGCAGCCACCTCAGCCGCCTCAGTCGAGGCAAGAAATGAATCTTTATGAGATGTTCAGACGAGAAGTCAGATCAGCTCTTTATCCAAGTGGCTGTCTTCTTCGCCATGTTTTTGGATGTTTACTTGTCGTTACTAAATAGTTACTATATACTATATACTATAATTCTTGCTATGAACATCTATACCGTATATACCTGTATATACTATATTCTATAATATTCTAAGACAATATTCTATACTATAAAGCTATAAAGCTATAAACTTAGTCAGTCTCAGGTCCAAAGACTGCGACTGGCGTCTTGCGGAGCCGACACTATCGCAAGGGTGTGCTGCTCTGGGCTCGGGGCCTCGACTTGTCGAATTGGCTGTACAGATCTGTACAGCAATCTGGGCTGAGTCACAGATTGCTTCAGTCACAAATTCTCACAGATTCTGACAGACTGTCCTTATGCAACTGCAGTGACTGTAGTCTGTATGTCTATTATTTCAAGATTTCCTGTGATAGAGTTCTTGTGATATGGAATGGCAATCATGCTGTTGTGACGTCGCCTCCTATTTCCAATGCTTGCCTTGCAGTAGTTTTTTCTTTGGATTCTCGTGAATTGATATACCGTTTGATCTTCTTGTGCGAAGGTCGGCTACATCCAGTTCTTTGGGGAACGATATGGCAGCTTGCCACACACACACCACATCACGTGGATTCAAGAGATACTATACAATGCTAGATGAAGCAGTTAATCTTGACGAGGAAAGTCTGAAAGTCCCCTCATCCCTCGATTCATCAACGAGTAGCTGGATGAAGACCAGAATCATCCACTTCGACCTTGCAAGACAACAGCTCTGCAAAGTTACAGTCCTTGGGGCTATGAGTTTCCAAGACCTACAAAACAAAGAAGATGTCGGGTTTTCAAATGTGACATCATGTGACATCATGCGACAATCCTGATGTGCCACCTATGACTTTCAGATCTCAGGAATTGGTCCAACACGCCAGTCCTCACCGTGATCTTGGCTGAAAATCAAAACGGGCCTTGTTAAATCTTGTTAACGTTAAAAACTGTGGCCAACAAAGAAGTCCAAAGAACAGTTGCTGTAGCAAAGTCACGCAAAGCCTAATATGGTGTGGGCCAATTTAGGCATATTATGTGAAGACATTCATTTGATTCAGACGCCAAAAGGGCAACATAAAGTTTTCGCGTTTACCGTAGGTTGTCTGGACAGTGATGCATCCGGAGCCCTGACAATGTGTGTTATTGACTGCAGATCTTGTGCAGAGCATTCCCAAATATTCCGAAATATTCCCAAGGTCCAAAAAAGCAATTGTCCCAGGAAAGATCTGTGTCCCATCCCACGGACCAAACTGAGGGAGCTGGATAATGCTGGCATCAGGCACCCACCTCCTGCAGCAGTCCCAGAAAATGACATGGAGATGTTCCACGACTTTTTGAAGATTTCTTCGAAAAAATCTTCCCATTTCTTTATCTTTAAGAGTTGAAACATTGTGAAACATATTTTTTCCAAGCATCAATAAGTAGTTTCCACCTGAAGTTCAACACCCTTGTGGGCTGCGTTCAAAGGTCTCAGCAGAGGGTCAGTTCCAGATTGACGACATCATTTTGGTGCCTGAACTTCTAGACCCAGGCGCAAGGAACTTAGCGATCGTGGGCAAGATGAACTCATCCAAAAGTATCCAACAAGTGATATTCATGAAAGTATTCAGGATCTTCCTCATCGTTTGCCTCGTGTTCAAGCACTTGGATGATCTTGGATGCCCCGTTTACAAACACATCCTCGATGTGCACTTGCGACTCAGGAAGAAGCGAGGCAGATGCTGTACATGGCAGAGGTGGATGGGTATTTCGAGGGAACATGAGGGAACCTAATTTCATGAATTCAATCATTTTTAGGCAGACATGATTGTCATATTTTGATATATTTTGCATTTGCCTTTCAGGCTTGTCACAATCCAATCGAGGTTTTTGCGCAGTCTTGATGGCGTTCAAAAGTAAGGGCCACCGGCCACTGAGACAGCCATCCTTTGACATCGTACCCGGTACGCCGTACCCGGTATGCCCTACCCGGTACGAGATCCGGTATGCACCCTTTGACGTGGAATCCCATGCCAGGGCCATAGCTACACAGTGAGATCCGTGGATCTTGGTGCACCTGCCAACTCCACATGCCGGAGCCTTGGAACATCTTGGAACATCTTGGAACATCTTGAAACATCTTGGAACATCTTGGAGGCATGAGGATCACGGAGGATCACGGAATATCACAGCAATTCTTTCCACAAGGAAGATTCATTGAACACGTCAATCCCCATAGACGAAGGACTCAGACTCAGGTGGTGATCCGGCCACAACAGGGTACCCCGACTCCCTATGGGCTCTTGTGTCAAACTCAGCACATTGAAAGTCAGAAAGTGAAAGGCACGAACTGCAGTGTGCAGGAGTGCGCCTCCACAACCTGTTTTTTAGTGTGTTTTGAATGTGTTTAACATGTTTGCATTTGCTCACGATGGTTCCAGATCCCTGGGAAAGCTCAAGTAACCTCAAGTCCATTCAGCCTATGTCTAGTTCATATATACTGTAGTCGTTGGCGTTGCTTCACATGGAGTTGCTTCCCTATTCCAAAACAGTCGTCCTCAGAGCCTCAGAGCATGGTGATGCATGGTGCACAGTTTCTAGACCAAACATGACTTGCAGCAAAGCACGCAATAGAATAAATGTTTCAAACGATGGTTCTACCATTTTCTACGTCCTTGCACGCCGGGTTCACGCCAGCACCATCCAGCACCCAGCTTGAGGTTCCATCTGAAGTAGGCGGAGGCTACCCCTAGGCTTCTCTCGCAAAGCGAGAGGAGCAATCGCAGGCAAAAAATCCTAGCGTTCTTTGCTATTTTTAGATATGTTTAACATTTTTCAACTGGACTCACACGGCCTTTGAGATTCTTTGAGGCTCTTTGAGGCTCCTGCTTTTTCAATCTCTGTTGACTGTCTTTTCACGCAGCTGTGACTTCACCTTGCTCTTGATGCGCACCCCTCTGAGGCAACGAGTCATCGCTGGTTTCGAGAAGTATGGCCTGGGAACTGGGAACCAATTGAACCAATAATGAAGCATACCTGTGGCATACCCATAAGTATTCAAGTATTCCCAATATTCCATCACGTTTGAAGTTTGAAATGCCACAGGGCTGTTTTTGTCATGGAAAGTCAACTGAGTTTGTCAAATTGACAGTATATGACAGTATTTTTACATGTTTTCTGGATTGACAGTCTGACGATGGCATATTGTGACACCTCTCGAAAACAAATCTTTTGCACAGGCAGACAGTGGGAGTTGATCCGAACGACCTTTGATTTGCCAAGAGCCTTAGTACGGATTGCTTGATATTGCTTGATTGCTTGCATATTGCTTGCCATCAAGTAGTGTCAGTATTGTTCAGTTGCCTCTGCTTGCCTCAGCATTGTCCATGAGCTCGACACTAGCCGTGCCAACTTTGTAGCGCTATGTTTGGCTTTGTCCCAAGGCGACACAGGACATTGGGTTGATGGCATACGGCATTGGCATGGCACTGATATGGCATAGAAGCCTTGCATTTTGGGTTTCCAGGTGCTTGGTATTTTAGTATTGAACAGTATTAGAACGCATTAGAAGGTGTGTTAAAATGTATTAGATTTGTAGCAGCTCTCAGATACTCACAGATATTCACAGGTGATAAGAATCCTCGGGTTCCCTGCAGTAAACTAGCAGCCCCAAGCTGCAGGACGGGCAGTCAGATCAAGGACAAGTGGTAACTTGGCTGCGATTTGTTGAAGATCTTCCAGCAGATACCCAGATCCTTTTCAAAGCGTTTCCTTAGTAAGAAATTTTAAACATGTCGCTTCCAGTACTTCTGGAGATTTGGTCCATGCCAACAAGTTCCAACAAGTTCCAAATCCATCCATTGTCCTGTCACATCTTTCACATCTTTCACGTATTCATGTGCTGAGGCGTGTGCTGCACAAGCGTGGACTTGTGCAAATCCCTCAGCTGCTCACATGGAACTGGTGCGTTGCAGTGCATTGAGAAAGCCACACGCAATGCATTGGTGCAACCATGTCAGTGGTCAGTTGCACTCAGTGGCACAGTGGTGAGGAAGGAAGATGAGGAGTAGAGCCTTCAACGGGGCCACTGGAGGTACTGAATTGTGTTTGTGTGAACGTCCAAGCCGTCCAAGTTTCTTCCGTGAAGGAAAGCAACATCTGAGACGGTCAGAACATGAGGGAAGATGGAAGCAGTGCATCTAGAGACATCAGTGGAACTGTTTCGGAACTGTTTTGGAACTGTTTCTAGATTTACGAAACAGTACCACAGGATGCACTTCACTGTTTCCCGTGTCAGCAACCATGCAGGGTTTCAGGGGCAGACTCTGAGGGGGGCCTTTGCTGTCTTGCGTCTCAATTCTTCAGTGTGAACACTGACATTGTACAAAACTTTGGGGTAAAGCTGGTTGAACGGTTTGAAGGTGGGATAACAATCAAGGTTGAATGATGTTGGCCTAAGACTTGTGGTCTGAAAATGAAGATCCCATGACAGTGCCTCCAACCTTCAAAACCTGGGGACTGCCGCATTCCACTGGCTTCCCCAAGCTGGAGACTGTCACCTCGGGCAAGCTGAGGGGACAGCTGCGGACCTGGAAAGGATCTACCAACAGGTCCAGAAATCGATTGGTGCGGTAGTGCCATTCTGTTTCCACACGGTTGCAACACCACATTGATTAGGATCTATATGGATCTATGACATCTATGACTTCAAGGCTTTGTGAATGATATACAAGACACTCGTATGCAGGGTGAAGAGCAAAGGACCTTTTGAGTGGAATTTTCTGAAGCTGCTCTCGCGGCTTTCGGCTTCAGCTTTACACCTTTGCCAAGACTTTTTGGACCACCATGGAATGTTTCTTGGCTGCAGAATGCTGGAGATTTGATGCCTGTGAGATTGTTGGAATGCGTTGGAAGATGAAGAGAGTCATACGTGTGACCGTGGGGTCCAGCCTCGTGAATGATCCTTCCCATCAAAAAGGCATCCAGTGCCAAGCAATATTGTTCTTCATCATTGCCTATCTACCTCATTCCACATGATTCCACATGGAACAATATATGACTCAATATGACTCAATATGACCTAACCATGCTCCATCTCGATCCACATCCCATATCACTGTCCAAGGCCTGAACCCAGAAGCCACTGTGCAACTTGGCGTGTCGATGGAGAGTTTTGTCACGCGGACGATGTGAACTGGGGTGAACCCACCAAGGAGGCATATGACTATTAGAACTGCGCACAATTGCACACATTTGTTTGACAAATTCTCCTGATTTCTGATGTGTTTTCCTTTTTAATATGGAACTATTCGGAGTACTCTAGGATGTACTGTTGCAGTTGTGTGGGCCGTCCATGCGCCGAGGGAGGAATGCAACCTCTCCGAGATGATCGGATATCTGGCGCATCGCTCAGATTTTGGCTTTGGCCTAGTCCTTCGCAAAATACGATCATACAAATCATACTGCAGGATACTACAAGATCATATACAATCAGACAATATCAGACATCATAGATCATGTACTGATCATATTGGCTTGGATCATATGACATGTTGTTACAGTTGTTACATGCTGTCGGTTTGTCGCTGTGGCGTGTGTCTCGAGCTGCAAAGCTCTGCAGGGTGCCATTCTCGCTGGCGTCTTTGTGTGCAGCTGCGCATCTCGGTCGGCAATAGACAGGAACAGCGGCTGGAAACAGCCGGAAATAGCCAACGTTTCAAAGAGCTTCTGAGACTGTCACAAACATTTCAATATCAGTCTAACATCAATCTAACAAACAGCTTAACTTCTCATCTGGTGCACACAGCCAAGATCTTGAGCGGCTGCTGCTTTTATTGCTGCTTGGCAAAGCGTTGGTTTTTTGTGGGACTTGGGATCGATCAATCCTTGGCCACTGGCAATCCATACGCTTTTGCATTGCATTGGACAACAATAACTCAAACTGCACAGAATCTAAACCTCCCTCAAAGCAAAAGTGTAAGTCAGACGGGGTCATACAAGCCATACCAAGTTGTGTAACCACTTTTTTCCATCATGTGACGACACCTAGACATTTGGCTTGGTTGGACTAAGGTCGATGGAAAATCAAAAAGCCAGACGTTGGAGCCGCTGCCTTAGTTCAGAGGGCAGGATGTGTTTTTTCGAAAAAAAAAAAAAAACGGTCATCCGCTGAACCTCCGCGCAGTGCCAAATCAGCTGAACCTAGGCCATCACACTGAAAAGTTCGAAAACCGGCATTAAGCAGGAGCTGAGATGCGCTGCAGAGACAGAGGTAGATTGACACACTGTGCTATGATAACAGAGCAGCTGATGCAAAGATGTAAAGAGCGCGAAGAGAGTCTTCTAGGAAGTGAAAGCAAGCAAGAACGAGCAGAACACAATCTTTGCACTTCATATCCTCCGCTCCTGACCCAAGAAAACTGTCTGAAGTAGACCGGGGACTTTCAAATTGGCTTCTGAATAGAGACACTATGGACATCTATGGACATGGCTCACATCACCAAGCCTGGACCACCCTGCTTTACACAGGAGGTGCGCTTCCATGTTTACGAGCGAAAAGGCGGGGTGGCAACTTCTTACTGCAGAGAGACGAACTCATCAGCTCAACGCTTCAGCTTCCCATAGCTTCCCATCCCGCCATGTGATACTTTTCGACTTGTGCACGTGTTGCCCTCGCAGCGACTTTATCAGGCACTCAGGACACTCAGGCAGGGCGACTGAGTCAAGGCGGTTTCAGTTTGTAGAGGTCCTGGCAGCACAGTGTTATGCTTTGCTTTATTGGTTTTCTTGAACGATGTGCCACTGATCAGTATCCAAGGGAGGCTTTAGTGATTTGAACAAAACCTAACAATAGTCTCAAGTGAAGCGATTTCATGTCCTTGGGCAAGGGCGATTCGGCTTTACCAGGTCACAAGGAATTGTTCGACTTGGTTTGATCCACCACCAGCTCCAGAATTCAAACACAGGTGAAAAGAATTGAACAAGAATTGAATAGATTTGAAAAAAACTATCGATCACTAAGTGCTGCACTTCTGTCAGATCCTTGCCACATTCATATCCACTGTATCCGTATCCACCATCCTCCAGGCGGTTGGACAAGCAAAGTCCGTGGCGAGCAGGGACTCTTCATCGAGCCACTTTGGCAAAGACCTGTGGGTCCGTGGGGAATGAACACGTCGAGCCATTTCAATTCGTTTCAACACGTTCTTTTCCACCAAGCTGATGCAATTAACAAATTGAACCTAGTGTGTAAAGCAAGTAAAGCAAGAAGTAATTAGTTGATCTCAACCACTCAATCATAGTCAAGAGAATGCAATAAAAGTCTGTGACATTGAATGCAGAGATGTCGTTGTTCTAGCAACAAGCTGAGGCCGAGCAAGTCAAAATCAAAAGGTGCAGCTGCTCCGAGAAATATGTTCTTAGGAAGATTTAAGATCTCTCTGATCGGCTCACTCCTAAAGTGACATTTTCTTACTCACTTCACAGCTCCACAAACGATAAAACCTTCAGATTTTGTCCTATCCAACAGCATCATCAAAGCCAGCTACACCCACCATGGCCGCCATGTTCTGCAGAAAACGGTGGTCTCCTGGCAAGTGGATACGCAAAATGCGTCGTCAAGGAGCTTGGTGTCCACCGGAAAGGCGACCGGGCCATGGAGTCCCATGGAGACATTGTCAGACATTGTCAAACCCATGGATATCAATGGATATCTCAAAATCACTCGACCTTTGAGTTGGGGAAATCATTTTACGGTCTGGATGGGAATTCCAAAGTTTCAGACATGTGTTTCATTAGGACCTTGCACACTCACTGGGTACAAGAGGCATAAGTTGCTACTGGAGTCTTTTTGTTGCGCCTAAGAGGCATAAGAGGCATAAGAGGCTTAGAAGCAGCAGAAACCGGACAGATATTGCCCCAGCCTCAGCTCCAGGTCCTGCTGACTACAGTGGGCGAGGCCGTGGCCCGTGACACCGCTTTGCGTCAAAACTGTAGTCGACTGCATTTCAATGAATTTCAATGAAGGCCGGTGAAGGTCCGGAGCTTCATTTCTTTGAATTGCTATGGACAGCTTGTAATGCATGATGACATCCCAATCTTTGATGTTCACGAAAATTCGGGGACACGTTCCTGCTCATTATCACTAGATGATCAGTTGACCTGATAGCACATCATCTCATCTCCATTCAGCTTTTCTGTCGCCGCCATGTGTTCATTTCTTGCTCAAGGTTTCTTCAAAGTCAAAAAAATGGCAATGTGATCAAAGTGGTGTGAATGTGTCTTTGCATGTAATCTGCTTGTCTTTGCGCTTCAGTGGTGTGAAGCTCTATGGCCGAAAGCGATCAAAGCTCGAAATATCGCTTTGAGTGCTACTCAACACGACCCCCCTACTGGTCCTATGATGGAATTCCGTTTGTTAGTGCATACATAGCTGCACTGGCAGTTCTTGTCTCGGTTGCGACAAGCAAAGGTCAACTGATTACGGATCATTTTCTATTGCTGCTGGTGCCTGCAGTGGCTCATTTGCTCCTTTTTCTGGCAACGCAGTGGTCGGTGGAGGTGAACTGCTTTGTTCGCTTCAAACGCGAAGTGCATGTGAGCAGGGCATCACATGTGAAAGTGGTGCCACTCGCTCATGACCAGCAAAACCGTCCCAATTCTAAGGTATTGCTGGTGCCTTTGCAGCAGCAGGATGGAGAACCGTCCATTTCCTATTTGAAAAAGAGATTCACATTTTGCAAGGAGAATGATACTTTCCAGCGCCTCAGATATGACATTACGTCACCGCTGAGTCATTATTTGAATGCAACAGGGCTCTCCTCTCAAGAAGTTGAAGAGAGAAGGAAAAGATACGGAGAGAACATTTACGACATTCCTCTACCAACTTTTGGTGAACTCTTTAAAGAACATGCCGTAGCACCTTTCTTCGTTTTCCAACTCTTTTGTGTTTTGTTGTGGCTGATGGATGACTATTGGTATTACTCGTTGCTCACGTTGGTGTTGCTGGTAGTGTTGGAAGCTCAGATGGTGCACCGCCGCCGGAACGATCTGCAAGAGCTGCGGGCGATGCGGATCCCACCGCGGCCGACCTATGTCTTGCGGGATGGAAATTGGAAGATCGCGCAGAGCAATGAGCTGCTGCCTGGGGATATCATTGGCATCCAGCGTAGCCCAGAAGCATCATTTCCTTGTGATGTGTTGCTCCTACAAGGGAATGTGCTGGTGAATGAAGCCATGTTGACTGGTGAGAGTGTTCCTCAGATGAAAGTTTATGTGGCATCTGGTGGCTCTGAGCCATTGGACATGATCGGTCGACATCGCCAGCATATCGTCAGTGCTGGGACCAACATTATGATGCATCAAAATCCCCAGACCAATTCCGAGAGGTCAAAGAACTTCAAAAAAGTGCCGCGTGCAGGGTCTTCGGGTGTGGCAGTGGGATATGTCCTGCGGACAGGTTTTGACACGACACAAGGAAAACTCTGCAGAACCATTTTATTCAGTGCAGACCGAGTGACAGTGTCCAGTAAAGAAGCATACTATTTCATTTTCATTTTGCTCCTCTTTGCCCTTGTCGCTTGTGGCTACGTGCTATATGATGGCCTGGTGGTTGTCCCAAAGACCGAGACGCCACGATCAACTTTTAAGCTCTTACTGTCGGTGAGTCACATCATCACATCAGTTGTTCCTCCTGAGTTCCCCATCATGTTGTCTTTGGCGGTGAATTTGAGCCTTGTAGCACTGGTGCAAAAAGGGATCTTCTGCACCGAGCCTTTTCGGGTGCCCTTGGCAGGTCAAATTTCCACTTGTTGCTTTGATAAGACGGGCACTTTGACCAGTGATTCCATGGAAGTTGGAGGAGTACATGGTCTTCAATATCCTGCTCCTGCCTCTGAAGCGATGGATGAGAAGGATGCAGAGTCTAGAACCCCATTGGATCAGAAATTGCCATTCTTATCTACAGCTGTGATGACAGCCTGCAATGGTTTGACTCTGGTTGAAGGTGAGATTGTAGGAGATCCTCTGGAGAAAGCTGCTCTACAAGCAGTTCAGTGGATGATGATAGGCCCTGATTTGGTCACTTCCAAGCCTAGCAAAGGTGGAGATCGTCTCCACATCTTGCGAAGATATCCCTTTGCTTCCGAGTTGCAACGCATGGCGGTACTTGCACAGCACCATGGGCCAGGCTTGGGTTACAGGGAGGAGCCTGGCACAAGCGCAGCAAGCGCAGTGCCAGGAGGACGATATGATCGAGTGCTGGGTTTGGTGAAGGGCTCATGTGATGCCTTGAAGCCAAGATTGCTGGATGCGCCAGAAAACTTGGACGATTTGCAGGATCAATTGACCAAGGTGGGTTTCCGAGTCTTGTGCTTGGCCGCAAAGGAGATGCAAGAGAAGTTGGATGTGGAGGCAATAGAACGTGAGGAAGTGGAATCATCCTTGCACTTCTGTGGTTTGTTGGTGCTCCGGAATTCTGTGAAACCCAACACTTCCAGCACTATCCGACAGCTGCGCCGAAGTTATCACAGGGTCATCATGATCACAGGAGACCATCCACAGACAGCGTGTCAGGTTGCCACCAATGTCCACATGGCAGATGGCAGATTTTTGGTCTTGGAGGCCAATGAAAATGGTCTGGAGTGGAGGTACCCAGACCACCAAATTCATCAAGAAATTCCTTTTCGCAGCCTTGGATCGGGAGCGTCGTCAGCGTCCATTTTGGATCTGGCAAGGACTCACACGCTCTGTGTGCCGGGCGCTGCTTTGGCGAAGCTCAGTAAGTCGGAAGTGGAGGAGATTGTTGAGGCCACCACCGTCTTCGCCAGAGTTTCACCGCAGCAGAAGGACGGTCATCGTCAGTAATCGTCAGTGACTCTGTCAAGGGCTGCTTCGGATCGGTTTCGACATGTTTTCCGATGGTGTGAGGTCATTGAAGGATATTGAAGGGACACCAAATCAAAGTTAACTTTTCTATGGTTTCAGTTTCACGTGTTTTAAGGAATCCCCAAGTTCAAGCAAGTGCAAGTATAGGTTTGTGCCTACAGCCTGAAAACATCTGAAAACCATCTAGCGTTTTGCTTGTGTTTGCACCCGCTTCTGCTGCTGACACTGGGCGGGCCCGTGGGGTGGGTAGGTCCTGCTGACCTTCGCTGTAACCTGCACACGTCTTCGTCATGTTTCTACATAATGCTACTCTCCTTGATGTTCTCTACAAATCATGATACACTGCTTGTTTTTTGGCACCATGCTAAGCTGCTTGATCTTCTCTACATCAGGCTATGCTGCTTGATGTACTCTACACCATGCTACGCCACATGTAAGTGTCAACCACGGCCATGCCAGATTTCCGTGAGGGGGGAGGATTGGAAGCGACATAAGTAGATAAACAGTAGATAATAGTAGAATCTTGTGAAGAAAAAGAATTGAAAGGCACTGTAATCAGCATTGAGTTGAGCACGGGCCTGGACCTACAATTTCACTCAATTTCAGCATGTTTCATCTCAGCGGCGGCGTTAAAAACGGCAGGAACTGCATTGTTTCCCGTAGGAAACATATAGGAGAAGCTGGTTGTTGTGAATCATGGATGGCAGAGCGAACCCACTGATGGAGCGACAAGTGGCTGGAGGCAGCGCAGTGTAGTTGTAATGTAGTTGTAGTTGTAGACGTAGTTGTAGTGTAGTTGTAGTTGTAGTTGTAGTTGTAGTGTAGATATCGTTGTTGTTGTAGTTGCAGTTGCAGTTGTAGTTGCAGTTTGTACTGTTGTTGTAAGTAGTGTAGGCACAGTTGTAGTTGCAGTTCTAGTTGTGTAGTGTGGTTGCAGTGTAGTGCAGTGTAGTGTAGCGTAGTGTAGTGTGCAGTTTGTAGTGTAGTTGTAATCTAGTGCAGGTGTAGTTGTAGTTGTGGTTGTGGTTGTAGTCGTAGTTGTAGTTGTGGTGTGATGTAGTGTAGTGTAGCGCAGCATAGTTTAGTGCAGTGCAACGTTCCAAAACGAAGCAATTCTGCGAGACTTCCTTCAAAAATGGAAAGTTGAGTGCAGAGCTGACGGCCTCGTGCCAATGCGTTTTGCGATTTTTCCATGCCTTGTCTCTAAAGTATGGCGCTTGCCACGAAAAAGTGAAGCCAGCTCATACGAAGTGCTGCACCTGTCACGCAAAATCATCGTGATGCTCGAAATGCAACCCCTCTCAGGAAAGCACTTCCTTGACCTCCCAACATCTTTGATGAAGATGTCTCTTGCACTGCGCTTGCGACGCGACATGCATCTTTGCAGATCCTCTTCAAATGCCCCACGCCAGCCATCGTTTTCGCAACTGCTACAAAATGCACCCGTTTGACTCGCTTTTGACAAGGTGCAGAATCCATTGCGCCTGCCACACAAACAACGCTTCAACATGCAAAAGCGGTCCGAAGCCCTTCACTTTTTAACACTTTTGACTTCCAAATGTGCTTCGCGCCACAGCGGCGTGCTCTGTTTAGACATCTCAACTTCTAAAAGTGGTCCCACACTGTTGTTTTTCAGCATTTTGACTTCGAAACGCGCTTCGCGCCACAACGCCGTGCACGTTTTCGGCACCTAAGCAGTCCGAGCATGAGGTGTTTTGCGCATTTTTGGCTTCTAAATGTGCTTCGCGCCACAACAGCGTGCTGTTTCAACATCTCAACTTCCAAAAGTGCTCCGAACATGTACTTGTAAACGCGCTTCGCGGCAAATCGCCGTTCACCTTTTCCTCATCTCAATTTCCAAAAACCCTCCGATCAGGTGTTTTTAGCATTTTGACTTCCAAATGTGCTTCGCGCCACAACAGCGTGCAATTTTTCATTTCTCAACTCCCCAGATGGTTCCGCACCCGCCGAGCCTACTTTTCGACCCTCTGGAGCCACAAAACATTTGAAAACCACTGCGTTTCGCGACTTTCCTACCTTTTCGCGCAGTGCATCTTCTGTCTTCTGACTGTCTCCTGTCTGATCTTCTCTCTTCTGTGCCTCGTCGCATCTTGGCTTTTCCATCTGTCAATTTTGTCGGAAGTTTGCCTTCTAAACTTCCTTCGACAAGAAGGCATAAGAACCTTCTTCAAACCCATGACAAAGAACGTGAAAAAATCATCAAAATTCTAGACTGCTTCCCAGTCCAATTTGAAAGTTTGTGATGCAGGAACAGATCATTTTGGCCTTGAACCAGCGCTCACATACTGTGATGGTGGGCGATGGAACCAATGATGTTGGCGCATTGAAACACGCTCACGTTGGTATTTCCTTGATGACCACATCGGTCGCACCCAAAGCCCCCAAGACACCCAAGACACCCAGCGAGATGGTGGCAGACAATGGACAGGCTCCATTGGTTCGCTTGGGGGATGCCAGCATAGCTAGTCCTTTCACCTACAAAGGCGACTCCATCAGGTGCTCGATTCAAGTTCTTCGTTGCGGAAGAGCAACACTGTGCTCAGTGCCTTGTAGACGTCAACAAATTTGTTTTTGGATTTCGAGGTTTATCAGAAAAATGAAAAGATGGATACACTGCAATTATTGCAGCATGCAGCATATCACGTGCTGGGTGAATTCTTTGGGGTTTTGAACGTTGTTCACAAACATTTGGTGTGAAAGTAAGTTGTGCGAAGGCTGTTTGTCTGATTTCTGGATGGTTTTCCTAGTTTGCGTATTCCAATCGCAGAAGCTACGACCGAGGTGATGATGATGTACAAAATCATGGGCCTAAACAGTGTGATGTCAGCCTTTGCAATGTCTGCCTTGACTTTGGACGGCGTGAAACTTGGCGATGGCCAGACCGCAATCGAATCGTTGTTTCTTTGCCTGCAAAGTATATCGTATGTGTTTTACTACAACGTTGAAAGCTGGAAGACAACGCCCTACAGAACCTTGTGTTTGCACTTTGTGCACCTAGTATTTGCGCCAGGCCTGTAAAGTTTCAGCCAGGCGTTGTTGCTTACTTATCAGATTTCATTAAAACGTTTCAAAGGAAATTCTAATTCTATAGCAGTTGTTGTTTTCTTGTATACTGTCTACTGGAGGCATAATTTGGCCTCTTGAATTTGGGTCCCAGCGGAGCAATGACCGAAGGAGCATCCTGCTCACTAACAGATTTGTTGGCCGTGCTAGCCAGCAAGGGTCCTTGCGACCCAATATCCATGTTCCTAGAGCTATGAACCACAAAGAATCCGAAAAGTTTCCATGAGTAGTTTCTCAATTACCTGAAGACCTTTCCATGCATACGTGCCGCGGGCCCCAGAAGTTCGAGCTCAGGGGGGTTAAATCTGCTTTGGGGTCCAATCAAACGACGCCTGTTTTTCAATTAGGCCAAAACACTGCAAGACAAGCGATGCCGCAACAAGGACTGGACAGCCCCACATGTTAGGCCATCTTGTAGGTAATAGGAGAAAGGAGAAAGATTGGACAATGAGGGTTGGGCACAGACAGCTCTTCAAAGAAGTCCAGACATAGATGACAGAAAAGAAAAGACCGGCAAGTTGGATATCGGGAAGGGAAGCTGGAGCTAGCGGTAAGTGTGATAGAAATACGTTTGATAGAGATGAGTTGATTGAATAAAGATAAGTTTGATAGTGGTAAGTTTGATGGAGGTTCGATAGAATTAGGTTCGCGAGAGATAGGTTTGATGGAGATATGTTTGGTAGAGGTAAGTTACTTAGTTGGAGATAAGTTTGATAGAATTAGGTTTGATAGAGACAGTTTGGTAAAGGTAAGTTTGATTTAGATAAACGTAAATTTGATGGAGATGAGACAAGTTTGACAATGTAAGTTTCATAGAATTTGGTTTGAGGGAGATAGTTTGGTAAAGATCAGTTTTGTATAGGTATGTTTGATAGGGAGAAGGTTGATAGGAACAAAATTGAATAAAAGCTAGGGATTCTGCGGTGCACATCACATGTGGCCCAAACGCAAATCTCTTCTGCGAATGCACGCATTTGGGTTTCTTATGTTTTTTACGCTTGGTCAGTCCATGGGCAAAAGTTTCAGCTCATGGTTTCCGTCCCTCATTGATTGGTGCTGAATACCAAGGGAAGAGTAGCGCACAGCATGAATCGAAGAAAGTGTGTGTTTCCCGGTCGGGCTTGTGATTGAAGTTTCTGTGAAACATTGATTGCAGACATATTTTCAGAACTGACCTTTGTACCCCTGCAAGAAAACAGAGAGACAGGTGCACCCAACATTCCAGGAAGTCAATGCGCGGAATCAAGACAGCCACAGACCACTGAAGAACCTCAATATCGCCAATTTTTTTTTCCAAGCGGTCCTAAGCAGTGATAAAATGACAAAATCTGGAGACCTGAGAAGAACCAATTGGGTGTGGTTAAACAGAAGATGGCAACATGAATGAAAATGGTCTTCTTGAACTGCGCATATCTGCGAATATTCTGCAAATGGCTGAAACATTTTTTGTGACCATCACGTATGCTCCCAAAGCGCAGGCAAAATGCTGCGAAACGTCTATTGCTGCTGCTGCCCCTGCTCCTGCTGCAACTGCTGCCGGCATTGTCATTGTACTTATCTTGTCATTGTTGCTGATGTCGAAGTCATTGTCGTAGTTGTCGTTGTTGGCATTGTTGACCTTATTGCCGTTGTTTGGAGCACTGAAATACTTTTATTCTCTCACGCAGTCCCCATGGAAGAGAGAAGAGTCATAGGAGAGCTGGAAGATTTGAGACCTAGAACGGATGGAGAGATTATGGAGAGGAGACTCGCAGGAAAGCAGAAGGAGCAGAGGAGATTTGGGAAGATGATAAAAGAGAAAGAGGGTGCAAGGGTAGTGGAGTGAGAAGATAATATAGGGGTTGCACGGCCAGCAGCACGGTATTTTATTTTTATCAAAATTTGAAGGCATTAGGGCATAAAACTCGTGCTGTGGCAGGAAGTGAGGTAATCAGTTTGAACGGCAACCTGCACAGTGTGGTAAGTGCGTTTTGAATTTGTTTTTCCAGGTTGTTGCAGAAGTGTCAAACCAGTTAGGTTCACCTCGATGTGCTTCTTCTTGGTGTCTCGGAGCGCGCCGGCGAAGCAACTGGCGAAGCAACAACCCATCAGTTCCGTGTTTGATTGGCCTGTAATGAGCACTTTGGCTTGTCAACTGCTGATTCACCTCATCACTTTGTTCTCAGGGTGGCAAATGGCAAATCAGTTCAGAGCGAAAGACTTCAAGCGGGATTTGGAAGGAGATTTTGAACCAAACTTAACCAACACAGTCGTTTTCGAACTCATGGCAGCTATGCATGCTGCATCCTTCCTAGCCAACTACGACGGTCATCCCTTCATGCAGCCGTTGTCTGCAAACAAACCGTTGATGTACAGTTTGATCTTCTTCGTCACCGTCATCGTGGCATGCGCATCTGAAGTCATTCCGGATCTGAATCATTCCCTGTCATTGGTCCTGAGTCCTTCGCCAGAGTTTCAGCGCAAAATTCTGCTGTTGGTTGTGGGAGACATTGCTTTGTCCTTCGGAACTGCTCGATGCATCAGCCTTTTGGCACTCCATTGGCGAGGTCGGTCTGCAGAGCAGCGTGCTCATCAACTGGGTTTGTCCAATGGAAAGGCTTCAGAAAAGTCCAAGTGATGCGCCGACATGACGGGAGAGGACGCCCTCATGTCTTATGCGTTGGGAAGCGATCCCAAAGCCAAAAAAGTGCATGATGTCGTCGGGGCTGGTGGTAAAATGAAGCTTTTATCAACATTTATCCTTTGCCAATGCATATCTATGTCGTGGTTCTTCCTTCAAATTTAAGAATCTTGATTATTTCATGATCATAGAGATATTGCATATGCAGATAGACATAAAAGAATATACACCTTCCCACATTTTTGATACAGAATGATACAGAATAGAGTGGAGGGTTTGCTGTTTTCCAGGCCAAGACTCCACGAGACTTGCAGCGGACTGGTTCACTGGCTTCAGGGCCTGCCAGCAATGCCCCTTCGAATGCCCCTTCGCCTAATCGAAAGTGAGAACCTCAATGAGAACCGAATCCGCAGAGATTTGCAGAGATTGCTGTCGGTGTAGATCGCTGTAGATCGGTGTAGTACTGCAAACGGTTCCTGCTGAAGCATGTCAGAATGTCTGGAGAGTCGAATCCAAATTGACCGAGTTCAGCAGATTCAAATGCTTGAGAAAGGTTGCGCGGGAGATGTACTTGTTTCTGCAAAGTTGCGCAGGTTCAGGTACCTGTACCTGTTGTCGATGATTATGTTAGAAAGGATATCTTGGTACATTTTGTATATTTTTGCATAATGTCATCAGAACAATGAGGCCGGCGCAAAAAAAGAAGAAGGATAAGATTAGTGAGGAGATCCAGCCAAGTCGATGGCGTGACAAGTTCCAAGGACGGCTGGCGAAGCTGCAGAGGAAAACAAATGAAAGCAATGTACAACAATTCAATCGAAAAAATGGTGCAGATACGAATATGTAGTCATGTGGACAAGGAGAGAGTCTGAGAGAGATAATACATATATAGTATATAGCACAATCTATAAACATATGCAATCAATGTGCGTCACTAGTTTCACGTTTTGGGCCCAGTCCTGATCCATGCAGGACTGGCAAAGATCATGACCACGGGCGGCGGGATGCACAAGGCGATGGCACCGCAGGGCGCTGATGTTGCCTCAGGCCAACAAAAACCAGAGGTGGCGACCAAAAATTCTATAATCTAAGATATTTATGACGAGGTCTTGTAGTCACTTTTGGTTTCCTTTGTTGGTAGTGGAATAATCCTGGTAAATTCCCCGGCTGCTCGTGATTGTCAGGAAGCCTATGAAATGAATGCCAACGTGGAGTATTTCTCCCCTTCGACTCTTTTCTGCGTCATGTTCGAGAAAAAATCTGCCATGTTTGCAACACGGCGAAGTGACAGTAAAATTCCGCAATATACTCTATCTTTGAGAGGTAGCTGCAGCGGGTCAGAGTGATCCGTAGAACGGTATATTGTGGTATATATGCAATGTTTCTTTACGCCGTCTCAGTATCGAAGTGCCACTTCCTGCAACCGCAGAGTGTCGCTCACTTTCTGAAACTTGCTAAGGAATGGAGTTTGGACATCAGCTGTGATAGTTTCTCGCGGCGAGTTTGACCAGGAAGCTTGGCTTGAAACAATCCCGGAAGGTTTCCCAAGGTCCCTCCAGTTGCTGGCTCTAGATTTGGTCCACGGATTCATCTTGCTGACCTCAGCCATGAGGCGATGTACCCATCCTTTTTTGCGCCAAGTTTGGCACCCCATGTTGCGACCCTCACACTGACAGAGATAAGATGCAAGCATTGCACAGAAAGTGTCACGAGAGAAGATGCACAATGGATGCACAATCTATGAGAGTCGTGCCGAGTCGTGCCTGAAAAAGCTCAGACTTCTTTGAATTCTTCAACTGAGATGTTCCATTGCAGGAGGGTTTGCCATGCTATACCGTCCGAGTCGGCCGCCAGCGTCGTCACGGAGCCAAGATTTTTATCACTTGCGCGATCCACATCCAGTCGCATAACTCACGTCATTGACAGTGTTAGCATGTTGGCTGCAATGTTATACGATTCACATATTGAGCTATTTCAAATTAGTTCGCTATTCGTCCACGAATTTTTCATTCCAGTCCTTACCCTATCGCCATCCATTTGGTCATCCATGAAGTGCCATCCGCATCATCAATCTGTTCCAGTCTGTTCCAGTCTGTTCCAGTCTGTTCCAGGCATCTTGAGGAATCCTGAGGAATCCTGCGCTTCAGGTCACAAAGTTCCCATCAAGTTCATCAGAGGTACCCTTCACCAAGGCGAATCCGTTAGTCCCTCGGACAGCAGTCATGATTCAGTCATGGGCGCAAAGGTTCCAAAGGTATCCAAAGGTATCCAAAGGTATCCAAAGGTATCCAAAGGTGCGAAAGGTGCTCGACATCGCTCCAAACCAGATGATCGATTTGATGAATCCATTCTTATAGAATGTCATGGATAATCATGAGTGCAGGAATCACGAGAAACCCATTGGAATTCAGACTCC
This sequence comes from Symbiodinium sp. clade C Y103, assembly GCA_003297045.1. Lineage (NCBI taxonomy): Eukaryota > Dinophyceae > Suessiales > Symbiodiniaceae > Cladocopium > Cladocopium sp. clade C. The sequence continues at coordinate 61,655 of BGPT01000098.1, forward strand.
TTCAGACTGAGCCATCTTGGAAAATAGCAATGAAAAAGATATAGAACAAGATATGAGTCAGAGTTACCCTGGTACCCTGGTTGGCTCCAGGTACTCCAGCTGTTTCCAATCCTTGGTCTCCAAAAGAATCTCAATGGCACCGCCAGATACCTTCAGAGAACGTCAGATAGTACCAGGTTTCTTCATGGATTACGAGACATCTTGGACCAATGCGACCATCGCTTCACCTCCCGCTAGTGCCACGCCGGGGCTCCTGGCAGCTGTTTTCGCTTCCACCATAGTTTTTCATAGTAGGCATTCGCATACATTGGCTGCTGACATGAGCCCAAATGGGAAATTCTGGATCATGGATTTGTTTTTGATTTAGTGCTTCCTTCACTACGGACGTGGATTTCATATGACTTCATGGGCCCGGGCTCTTTGTGTCTGCTCCAACCTCTGTAGAGTACTAATGGAGTTTGAATATGTCACGCGAGCTAGTTTCTGCTGGCTGAAGTCCCCCTTGCTTTAGCAAGGTATTGGCAAGGTCTGTAATCGCCAATCGCTTGGAACTTCACAATTAACAAAACCCCCCTCTCGCCCCCCCCCTCGCTGGCTTTTTCACACGCAAGTTTTGCCATGGCTCCGTCCCTATAAACATTGTCGCCATGTTGTCCCCTCCCGGCTAGCTTTCGTCCCATACCCCTTGGGCAGTTTGAATCAGATCTTAGTCGCATTGGAGTCGCATTGGGGCCGTCACAGGCTGGGATACGAACTTGACGTCCTGGACGAGTTTGGAAAGCCTTCTTTGGCAGTAGCTGGCCGTTTGAGGCGAGCTCAGGGGAAGCAGGAGGGCCCCCCCCGTTGTGATCAAAAGGTGAATGTATGAACCCATTATGAAACCCTTGAAAATCATGGAAAACCTGACCAAATCGGATCAAAATGGATGGAGTGGTTGAGGACATTAGGCCATTAGGGTTGAGTATAGTTGACTTCTGGCCGACAGAGATTTGAACCGCTGCACCTCACAATGCAGTTCACAGGCGACGATTCTTAGCATCTCAGCCAATTCAAGTCTACAACGGGCAGTGCCTTGGCATCCTGCCACTGCAGCACTCGGAAACAAAGGCTAGATAAAGGCTATATCTTGACACATGTGAACAGCTGGCATCAGAACCTATGAGCCACATGCGCGAGATACATGTGGATAGGAGACTAGTTGTAGTGGAATAGTTCTGCTCTGCAGTAGTTCTGTCCCGCTGTACCTGAGGTTTTGTGGCTGGGTAGATGCGGTGGTGCTGGAGGACTGACACGCGCGGGTGGACCTGAACTTCACAATATCTCGTGGGAATTCCTACGAAAGCACCTGCGAATGTGAATGAGACATGTTGGTGTTTGATGGCGCGTCAACATTCCACCGATGCGACTCGTATAGGATGCATTAGAAAACGCTGATGAGATTCCTGGGCGGTACATGAATGATGAGAAGAAGGTTGAGCCTTGGATGTGTGAAAAAATAAAAAGATGGGGGAAAGAAACCGAATACGTTTATTTGATCACTGGTTTTCTAGGCAGTTGTTCCTAAAACATTTGATACATGTAAATGCGTCAGCTGGCTCAACTGCCCCAACTGCCTAAGCTACCTCAACCAAATCGAACACAGTACGGGAGCTTGGGACCTGGATCTAAGGAAATCTCCAAAGCTTTGTCACCAGAGGCGGCCAGCAGCAGTTTGGAATGTGAGAAGTTTGTCGGATGGCTCGGCAGTTTCACCAAATCTTTTACAGTAAGTACAACATACTGTATATACAGTATGATGCAGTATGATACAGTATGATACAGTATGTACATATGAAAAGATTCACAGCAGTGTTGTCTCTGCTGTTGCAGTGCGCGCCTTTTGCCTTTGTACTGTTGGGACCTGGCTCAAGGCCTAAATGTTGCACAGGATGTCGTACAATTGCACAACTGTCATGTTGAGAACGTGTGTTGTTATTTAACACCGCCTCTCAGATTGTTGTTCCTGTTGAACATCATTCTTGTGAATCACAATTAACATGTTGAACTGAACAGTATTATGTTGATAAATTGTTGGGAATCCACCTGTACATCTTTGCAATGAAAAGTGTTGACAAAAGATGCCGTCTGTTGGGTTCAGTGCGCACCTGTTTGACTGAACTTCTCAGTTGTTGATGTCCCTGTTGCACTCATCTCTGTTGGTTCAGGGTGTTGAGCTCAGGGATGTTGCAGTTTCACCCCAGACTGTTGTTTTGGATGTTAGTCTCACCCAATCGTGCTGGCTCAGCTGTTGTTCCATGTTGGCATCATCGTCGCCCTCTTCCATGTTGATGCTCTCTCGATATTCCAGGGCGTGGACCACCATGCTCATGTTGTCATCCTGTCCATCAACGATGGGGTTGATGGCAAATGGGAGCGTGAAACTCCACACGTAGTCGTTTTCCATTGGGCAACTGTTGACACCAAAACTGATGTCACTGCTGCTCAGCCAGGTCTGTTGGCTGTTGAGCTCAAACTGGGTCATGTTGAACTCTTGTTCTGACACCAGCTGAACCTGTGGATACAAGTATCCCCTGTTGAAGGCATTTGTTGTCTTCACAGCCTTTCGACCCAGACGTTGAAGAGCGTCGGCTTCCACGCTCATCAAGATGGCTTCTGTTGCCGTCTTGGTGGCAATGTGGAGCTCTGTCATGTGGTATTGAAAGGCTGCTGCTGCGTTGGACGGGGATGTTGCTAGAAGCAACTTGTCAGACTTTGGCAAACGCATGTTGCCATGCAGCACCGAAATCTGGGCTGCGGTGGCTGAAGTCCAAACTGTTGTCAACAAAATGTTGACGTCATCTCAAAAAGCAAGCTCGGTCATGCCAAAAAGATCATGTTGACAAAGGGGGTCACCTACAGAACCTTCATGTTGCGCACAACGTTGAAATTCTCAGTGCGCAAGACTATGTTGATAAACTTTATGTTGAAGTATAGTAAAGGGGATCACTATGATGAACTTCATGTTCTCGACCTTTGTCGACACCATGGCTCAAAAGATGTATGTTCGTGTGTGTACGCTACGCACGGTGTTCGCACGTGTACACGCGTCCGCGCGTTAGCACGCTATAGCTGCCGTAAAAATGTTGTTGTTGGTTGCTGCTGTTGCTGGTAATGCTAGGTGTTGAGCCCAGCATCGTTGAGATGCTTCAAAAGCGTCTCTGTGGCCACGTACTTGGCGAAAATGTCGGCCGTATTGTTTGCTGCGCTGATCCTGATAATCCTGACAAGATCGTGCTGCACGAGTTGTTGGATGAAAAGGTGCTTGGGTTCGATGTGCTTTGCTTTCTTTGAGGACCCGATCCTTGTTGCCATGCTCTTCCCGCTCGAAGAGTCTGTGTGGATCCGGATGTTGACCTTCTTGATGTTGAGCGCTTCTTGTAGGATGTTCCCGATGTGAAGTGACTCCGTTGCTCCTGTGTTGATGGCGTAGTGTTCCGCCTCTGCGCTGCTGAGTGCGATCGTTGCTTGCGCGCGGCTGCCGAAGTGGATTGTGGATCCCATGAACGTGATGACGAATCCTGACATGGACTTCCTGGTTGCTGCGCATCCTGCCCAGTCTGAGCCCACGAAGACGTTGAGGTCCGGTGTTGTGTCCATTGTCGTGACAGTTGGTCGCGCATAGAACCTGTAGTGCTGCGTTCCTTTGATGTATCTGAGCAAGTGGGTTCAAGTGTTGTTGGCTATGTCAGGGATCTTGCCAGTGCTTTTGTTGCATAGATAGCTGATGTCTGGTCGTGTGTACGTCATCCACTGTAGTTTGCCCACAGCTTTTCTGTATGCTTTGTGCTCCTCTGTTGTGACTGGTTGTTCAACACCTGTTGATGTTGCCTTTGTTCCAGGTGCTGGTGAGGCATTGCAGTTAAGCATGTCTGCTTCCTCCAGGGGTTCTGTTGTGCAACTGCTTGCTCATAGTAATCTCCCTTGTTGGAGATGTTCCTTCCGACAAAGTTGACACTGCTTCCTGCTGTAAAGGTCACCTTTTGGTCGCAGCAAGAGTTGTTGCTGTATGTCTGCCAAGAGCTTGTTGGCAACTGTTGGCTCTCTTAGGAATAGGACGTCGTCCACGTGAACGAGGATGAAGGCATTGCCTGTTGCTGTCTTGAAGACGTTGGGCTCGCTTGTTAGCCCTTGCATTCCAAGTTGTTGGCGTATTTGTGCCAGGTGATTTTGCCAAGCTTTTTTTGGGTGTAGATGGCTTTGTTGAGCTTCCACACTATGGTGCCCTCAGGGTTGTACAACTCTGTCGGTGGAAACATGAACAGGTCTTCCGTTGCTGCTTTGGCATGTAGGAAGGCTGTTGAGATGTCGCCTGTTCTGACCATCCAGTTGAAGGTGAGCGCCAGTGTTAACCGTAGGCGTAAGACGCAGAAGATTGGTGTTGACGCGCATATGTCGTCGTTGTCGTTGACTTCTTCTGCGCGTCCTCTTGCCACTGTTCTTACTCTGACACTGTTGCGCTTTTGACATAGGACCCATCTTGACTTGATCACCTTGCTTTGTTGTGCTTTTGTCAGCTTGCTGAAGGAAACCTCTGTGTACACCTGCTGTGCTTTCATTGACTTTTTTTGTTTCATTCCTTCAATTGTTTGTTCTCTGTTCGGTCCTTCTGTATTCTTGGCCCGTGGTTCCAGTAGGATCTTCTCTGTTGTTGCTTCTTGTTCATCTTCGTTGGACAGGGCTTTGATCTCTTATCCTTTCTTTGTTATCACGGTCACTGCTGTGATACTCGTCCTTGTTGTTGGTGATTCAAGTGTTATTTCTGGCCTTGTTGGTGCTGTCTGTCTTGTTGTCCTCCTTTGTTGCTTGGACGCGCTGCCCTCTGCTACGTCATCTGCCTCAATGCGCTTTGGTGCTGGCAGTGGCAAAGGTGTTCTTGCAATTTGTGTTGAAGGTGCTGTTGCCATCGGTACATCTGTGATGGCTGGCTGTTGTCTTCTGTGTGCTGAGGGCTGCACTGTTGTTGTGGGAAGTGCGTCTTCCGGTTGCGAAGGTGTTTGTGTCTCTGTTGTTGCCTGAGGTCTTGCCATCATCTTTGCTGTTGATAGCATGATGGATGAAGCTTGATGCTGTTGGAGTTGTCATCGGTGTGTTGTTGATGACATCCGAGAGTTGCTTGTTGTACTTCTCAGGCTTGACTTGTCTTCTGCTGGTTCTCGACCTGACTACTTTGTTGGTGATGCCCAAGATTTTTCGTTTGTTGAGGTGTCTTTGCCAAGCCAAGTTGCTGGAAAGAATCTGGCTTCCATCTTTGGCATCTGCTTTGCTGTTGGCAACATGTAAAGGACTGTTTCACCAAATTCACAAATTCGCGTTATGCATTCTTGGTCCCAGCGTCTGTAGTAGCTGGTGTTGCCAGTTGCCATCTGCATGTACGGCATACCTGTTCAACAGGAGGCTGCGTGTATTACCATCCAGGGCATGATGGGATGCTTGCTTGTGAGTCTTGTGTTGTGGTTGTTCTCAAGCTGTAGCTTGAGTGATCTCACTTGTCCCTTCAATGTGCGATGGAAACGTTCTACGCTGCCTTGCGCCTGTGAGGTGTATGCTGGTGATTGTCGTATTGCTATGTTGCTTCCCATTGCTGTGGCTGTTGCTTTCAGCAGTTCTACGAGGAAGGCCTCATTGTCTGACTGTATAACAGTCTTGCTGGGCACTGACTGCGTGCGTTCTGTCACATTCCATCAGGAATTGTTGAAGGCATGTTGACAGGTATTGCATGCTTTGTGTTTTGTCTTCTATTTGTGCTGCCATGCACATGCCAGTCTCGACGTCTATTGCTGTGAAGATTGGTGATGCTGTTTGTTCACCAACTGCTTTGTAGTAGGTAATGTCGCACTGTATCACCGGTGCTTTGTTGTGCGGCTTGGGGTGATTGTTTGACCTGCCCTTTGCATGTACGCATGCAGGACACCAGCTCCTGTATGGAGTGAGTTCGCGTTCGGGTCTCTCTTGTGCTGTTGGCTGCTGTGGTGCTGGAAGGCCTTTTGCCTTTCGTGCTTCTTACTGCTCATCAACATCATCTGTGATGTAGTCATCTTTGTATGTTGTGGTCTCCTCAAAGTTGGTCGATCCTGTCCACTCTTGGTCAAGTGTTGCTTGTCGCTTTCTTGTCCACTTGTCATCTATCCTGTACTATCGTGCTCCATGCGTTGGTTTCACCATTGTTGCTCTTTCTGTTCTGAGTCTGGTGACGTCTGGACCATAATCTGTTTGTTGCGGAATGTAGAGGTCATGTCGTGGTTTCACATGTACCCTTTTCCACAAGTGTCCTTTCTGATCCAATAGTCAGCTGTTGGTGGTTCTGACATTGGATGTGGACTTGATGTTGATCCAGTTGCTCTTGTTGCGTGCCTCACCCTTCCTGTCGGATGTCCGGTTGCTTGTGCTGGTGCTGGGCTGGCTGCTGTTGGAACTGTCGTCCTGGTTGCTGGCAGTGCAGGCATTGGTGGTGTTTTGCCAGGGAGAGGTGTTCCTCTCTTGACCCTGAACCAGGTTTCTCCTGTCCAAGGCTCTCCTCCAAGGATTCCCTTTTGTTGCTTGGTGTCGAGTGTTTGGTATGCATCTTCAATGTACTCTGTGTTGCCACTGCTTCTTTTCACAATTGTTCTTCTGATGTTCTCCAACCTTTCTGTTGGAACTGGACATTGTTGGTTTGGCACAAAGAGCGCCTTGCGTTGTGTTCTGTAAACTCTCACTGGATATCCTCGGTTGTTGAATGTTGAGGGGTCATTTTTGTTCCTCAGGACTTCCATGCCTGTTCGTGTCAAGGTCACTGGTGTGATCTTTGCTACTGTTCCTTGGGTCTTTTGATGTACTTCCAGTTGCATGTTGACTGGGATGTTGACAAACTCCATCGTCATGAAGTAAAGTCCATCATGTTGAATAAGGGAGGGTCATTTATTTTTGGAATTTTTTTTGGGACAGTTTTTGGAATTTTTTTTGGATCTCCTACCTCTCCGCTTTTAGCTTTTCCTGCTTCTCTGCNACAGTTTTTGGAATTTTTTTTGGATCTCCTACCTCTCCGCTTTTAGCTTTTCCTGCTTCTCTGCTTTCCTGCTTCTCTGCTTTTCTGCTTCTCTGCTTTGCCGCTTTTCGCTTTTCCTGCTTTTCTGCTTTTCTGTTTTTTTGCTTTTCCGCTTTTTCTGCTTTTCTGATTTTCTGCTTTTTTGCTTTTCCGCTTTTCGCTTTTCCTGCTTTTCTGCTTTTTTGCTTTTCCGCTTTTCGCTTTTCCTGCTTTTCTGCTTTTTTGCTTT
>BGPT01000098.1:69574-89641 GCA_003297045.1 Symbiodinium sp. clade C Y103
AACTGTTGCAAATACAAGGCAAACGGGGCCAGAGCATAAACCCAAAAAAAATTCCAAAAACTGTCCCAAAAAAAATTCCAAAAACTATTCCACACCCTTGAATAAGTGCTGTGTTGAATCCCTTGATGTGTGTGTGTGTGACTGTTGGTGTCTCGTTCAGTTGGATGTTGAACCCTTGCTCTGCCAGTCTTGTTACTGACATGATGGGTTGTGTCACTCCACACGCAAAGAAGGGAACAACCAGTTGTTGCTTTTTGATGCTGGTCATCACCACCCACTTGTATCCATACGCTTGGATGTTTTCATCTGCTGCTGTTCTCAGTTGTGGCCCTTGCCTATGTTGCAATGTATACATGGGTGTGTTGGGCGCAAACCATGGTGGGCAGACATGTGCTGCTGCTCCACTATCGATCATAATGTTGACTTTTGCTCCATCCTGTTGGACTCACTGAAGTGTTGATGCCAACGGTGTCGTTGACATCTTGCTGTCCAGTGCTGCCACACGATGTATTGTTGGCGCCTGTTGGTCTTCCGCTGCTGCTTGGTGAGGTGCTGTAAGCGGAAGTTATGGTGTTTGTTGGACTGCTGGTATTGTTGCCCACTGTCCTGGTATTAGCCTGTTTGGTCACTGCTGTACCAGTTGGCATCGTAGCCTTTGTTTGGGTAATACCATTGCGCCGTGTTGTCATGTTGTTGCTCCTATGTTGTGTCCGACAAGTTGTAAACTGCTACTCTGCAGTGCAGTCTTTGGCCAAGTGAGTTGGTTGGCCACATCTGTAGCAGACTGCCATTGGGTTCTTTCCTTTACCCATTGTCAGCTCCTTTGTTCTTTCCTTGTCCTTTGTCTGTTCCTTTCACTGGGTGCCACACTTGTTTTCCTTTTGTCTTTCCCGTTGCCTTGCCGTGGCCTTCGTTGTAGCCATATCCTTTTTCCTTTTCCTTCGTGTCCCTGTCCTTTTTGTTTTCCTTTGTATCCTTTGTTTCCCTTGCCTCTTCCTCCTTTTCCTTTGTGTGTTGCTGAAATGTCCAGTGGAGCCGGTCCTCCATTGTGGTTGGTGCTAACTGATGAGGACGCCTGTTGTTGAAGCCTTGCAAAGGCTGTCGTTGCTCTGTGGCGCTCCATGATGATTTCCCTGATCATTGTGCATGTTGGTGCTTGTCCTGCCTTCAGGTGTAGATGCTGTTGCAAAGGGCCTGTTGTCTCATTCATGAGAACTGCTATCTTGACCTGGTCTGGCAGTTGTGTGCTGTTGTCTCGCTCGTAGCGCCCGACCTCAAATTCCCATGTGAACAGCTCCTCAAAAGTTGCTGTGGCTGAAAGTTGGCTTGAGCAACTTTGTGAGGTAGCCAATGCTCCTAGTTCCCAGGGTTGAGAAGCGTTGGCAAAGTTGCCTGTATACCTCAAGGTCCATTCCTGTCTGGTGTTGTCGGCACACCGTTGCTGCTGCAGCTATTGTTGTGCTGATTAGGATGTACTTGGGGCTGTTGGCTAGTTGTATCCAGCGCTCTGACTCCTCAGGTGTTCCTGTTGCGGCTGTCAGTTCCGCATCTGTGAGTACTGTTGTTGCTCTTCCTGCTCTTGCCAGCAGATCTGGGTATATTTTGTCTTGTATTCCCATGTGTGCTGTGAACTTGTACTTCCACTCCACAAAGGTTGCATAGTTTCCATCGTATGTTGGTGGCTTCAGCTTCACACTCTTGAATTGGGATCAAGCCCTCTCCTTTCTCCTCATGCGCAGTTTGTTGTTGAACCTGTTTGCTCTTTCCTGTTGTTGCAGTTGTGGTCTGTTTGTTGCTGAAGGCCCCCCAGTGTTCTAGGATCAAGCCCTCTCCTTTCTCCTGTTGGACTGCTACCCAAGTGCTCCTTGTTGTTGTGTGTTTGTTGGAGCTCACCTCGATGCTTCCAGGATCACTGCTCCGCTACCATGAAAAGATTCACGGCAGTGTTGTCTCTGCTGTTGCAGTGCGCGCCTTTTGCTTGTGTACTGTTGGGGCCTGCCTCAAGGCCAAAATGTTGGACAGGATGCGCAGTTGCACAAATGTCATGTTGAGAACGTGTGTTGTCCTTTAGATATGGTTTGCATGTGTATACATTACTTTGCTTATATGCAAATATAACTATTTGTATATATATATATACCAGTAGTACCGCACAAGGCGGTGGCGGAAGTTTCAGAATAGGAAACCTATAGGAGAGGTTCGTTGTTGTGAGTCATGGATGGNCAGATCCACTGATGGATCAAAAGGTGGTTGGAGCGTCGGCCTATCTATCTGTCATTATCTGTCTATCTATCTGCCTGCCTAACTAACTGACTAACTGACTAACTGACTCACTGACTGACTAACTAACTAACAAACTAACAAACTAACTAACTGACTCACTGACTCACTGACTAACTGACTCACTGACTAACTGACTAACTGACTAACTGACTAACTGACTAACTGACTAACTGATTAACTGACTAACTGACTGACTAACTGACTAACTCACTCATTAACTACCTAACTAACTAACTAACTGACTGACTAACTGACTAACTGACTAACTGACTAACTGACTAACTGACTAACTGACTAACTGACCAACTGACTAAGTGACTAACTGACTAACCGACTAACTGACTAACGGACTAACTGACTAACTGACTAACTGACTAACTGACTAACTGACTCACTGACTAACTGACTAACTAACTAACTAACTGACTGACTAACTAACTAACTAACTAACTACATAACTAACTAACTGACGAACTGGCTAAATGAGTTACTGACTAGATAACTAACTAACTAGCTGACTAACAAACGAACTAACTGACTAACTGACTAACTGAGTAACTGACTAACTGACTGACAAACTAACGAACTAAGTTGTTAANAACTGACTAACTGACTGACGAACTGACTGACTAACTGACTAACTAACGAACTAAGTTGTTAAGTTGTCAAGTGGTTAAGTTGTTAAGTTGTTAAGTTGTGAAGTTGTTAACTGACATGTCAAAATGTGGTAGAAACCCTCAGTTTTTGACACTTTTGACTTCCAAATGTGCTTGGCGCCACAACGGCGTGCACTTTTTCGACATCGGATGGCCATCGAATCGTCGAAAAGTGCTCCGAGCATGACAGTTTTTAACACTTTTTACTTCCAAATGCGCTTCGCGCCACAGCGCCGTACACTTTTTCGACATCTCAATTTCCAAAAGCGCTCCGAACCTGACAGTTTTTAACACTTTTTACTTCCAAATGTGCTTCGCGCCACAGCGCCGTGCACTTTTTCCACATCTCAACNCGAACCTGACAGTTTTTAACACTTTTTACTTCCAAATGTGCTTCGCGCCACAGCGCCGTGCACTTTTTCCACATCTCAACTTCCAAAAGTTGTCCAACCGTGACAGTTTTTAACACTTTTTACTTCCAAATGTGCTTTGCGCCACAGCGCCGTGCACTTTTTCGACAGCTCAACTTCCAAAAGCGGCCCAAACATGACAGTTTTTAACACTTTTTACTTCCAAATGTGCTTCGCGCCACAGCGCCGTGCACTTTTTCGACAGCTTAACTTCCAAAAGTGCTCCGAACATGACAGTTTTTAACGCTTTTTAATTCCAAATGTGCTTCGCGCCACAGCGCCGTGCACTTTTTCGACATCTCAACTTCCAAAAGTGCTCCGAGAATGACAGTTTTTAACGCTTTTTACTTCCAAATGTGCTTCGCGCCACANACTTTCTCATCTCTGATCTTCTCACTTCTGACTTTTCTCACCTCTGCTTTTCAACTGTCCATATTGTCGGAAATTTCACTTCTAAACTTCCTTCGATAAATATACATGCATATAAACACACAAATATACATGCACATAGTTTGAAGGGAAACTGATATTTAAATAGGTGTCATCCTGTGGTAGATTGATCATGGCCCGTGCTCATTAACAAGGTAACGGGCCGTGTAACAGCCCCGCTGTTTTTGAGGGGTGGCAATGTTGCAATCTTTGCAAACTCAGGTTTTAAGCCCTTTTTTGATCAACTGTTGGAACAATCAAATTCATTTCCTATGGGAAATTTGTCGTTTCCGGAGGTCCATATGCACTTTTGTCCCACATGATTTGGAACCTAACCCAACAGGTTTTGAGTTCCAATGCTTTTGCTCTGACCTTGAAAAGCATTCGCATCGTGATGAACAAATTGCATGTCTTTGTGCTTGACCGCCCTGTGGTCCAGGCCTCTTTTTTAACACTCACTGGCCCATGCTCAGTAGCGCAGCGTAGCAAGACGTATGTTGCTTCATGTACATGAACCATGAGGAACCTAGCAACAAATGTATCAACTGATGTACCACGAAAAGTAGCACAGCGTAGCAAGACGTATGTTACTTCATGTACATGAACCATGAGGAGCCTAGAAACAAATGTATCAACTGATGTACCACGAAAAGTAGCACAGCGCAGCAAGACGAAGAACGGTATTGCTCCCCCCACCCCCAACTCCCCCACCCCCCGGAAACCCCCCAACCTTCCCATCTTTATGAACAAAGAGGACCTGGTCACACTTCATTTATAGGACATAAATAGCGTACACACGTCATCAAAACCTGGTCAACTAGTTGTATGTTGAGGTCGAGGTATCAAAATGTGCAACAATAACTAGTTTAAAAAACACAAAAAACGCAGGGCCGTTAGGCGGCCGGTTAGCTTAAACAATATCCAAAACGATCAAGTCATGCGATTGAGAATCTATGAATTCAATATGGATACACCATGTCCGCAACTGGTTGTCTTCTAAAGCCATTGATGTCTCTTTCAACATAGCATGTTCCTGGGCTAATTTTTGCGAGATTATCCAAAGTATCCCACAAAATTCAAGCGGAACATCCTATGTGTTTCCAGTGAAAGATGTGTCACGGTGTGCCCAAGCTGGTCAAACGTAGAACCTGGCAGGTCGTGGTGAAGTGCCACCTCAAAGATGACGACGCTGAGGAAGTTGAAGTTCTGGAACTCCCATCTGGCTGCGTGCGCTGCTAGGCTGCCATGGTCGCCACCGCTGAGGGCTTTTGCTCTTGACCTGGAAGGTCATGGTTTGTAGATCTCGTCCCGCATCACACATATGTTTTGGGGGCATGGGCATAGTCATTTCACATTTTGCATTGTTTCACGGTTCCTTTGGATTCAACAGGTGGTTCATGGGCGCATAGAGAATGAACAGGAATGGGCAGGTTTTTTTTTGGCATGTCACACTGTCAACCCTTGAATTCCCAAGGCTACGCTGGCCAGCTGGCCATTTGAGCAAGACTTGAGGAGTCAACTTCATGCTACTTGATGCAATACCGAGCAAAATGCAGTGGGCTCTCTTTTTTTGAAATTCTGTGGTGCTGCAACTCCCAGTTTGAGACAGTCACATTTTAGCGACGCTTAAATCTAAGACATCTCACTAAGCATTAGCCTCCATGCGTAGATTCCTAAAGCTGTCGATATGTCATGATATGTCCATTAAACGGCGCTCGCATGGCTGCCATTCATTTTGTTTTTGTATGTTTTTGTTGGTTTTGGATGGGGGCCGCAACACCACTACAAATACATAGCTCTTGCCATCCTGCCAGTCCCTCTACTGCTTTGAAACGGATCCTGGAAGATTTTGACTTTCGATGGCTTTACCATGTTTTTCCCGAATGCGTAGCAAGGGTTCCCGTTTCACTCTGGGGGTTTGGGGGTTGAGGGTGTGTTCGCCAAACGTTGCGCAACCGTTCGCAACCGTCCGCAACCGTTCGTGGTAGGACGCTATGGCCGTGTCTATGGGGGAAGCTACAAAGGAGGTCATTTTTGGACGTTTCAGACGTGTCGCAACGTCATTTCGCGTGGCAGGCGTGGNGTAGGACGCTATGGCCGTGTCTATGGGGGAAGCTACAAAGGAGGTCATTTTTGGACGTTTCAGACGTGTCGCAACGTCATTTCGCGTGGCAGGCGTGGCGCTTCGTGACATTCCAACGCGTTTCAAGACGTGTCGAAAGTCGTTTTGTGTGGCAGGCGCACTACTTTCGCGACGTTTTCAGAAGTTGACATACGTTTTTCGTGGCAGGCGCAGCACTTTGGAGGTGTCCATCGTCATTTTTCGTGGCAGGCGCAGTACTTTGGACGTGTCGTGTTGCATTTTTTTTGCGAATCGCATTGTCAGGGCTGCGTCCAGGAGTGAAGCCGTGCAAATCCTGTGGCAGGCGTGGCATTTCCTCACATGTGATGTCGAAACGCCGNACGCCGCTGTCTATGGGGGAAGCTGCAAAAGTGATGATGTTTTGGTGTGGCGAAACGCCGGTGTCTATGGGGGAAGCTGCAAAGGTGATGATGTTTTGGCTTGTCGAAACGTCGTTGTCTATGGGGAAAACTGTAAAAGTGATGATGTTTTGGACGTTTCAAACGTGTCGAAACGTCGCTGTCTATGGGGGAAGCTGCAAAAGTGATGATGTTTTGGACGTTTCTAACGTGTCGAAACGTCGCTGTCTATGGGGGAAGCTGCAAAAGTGATGTTGTTTTGGACGTTTCTAACGTGTCGAAACGTTGTTTTGCGTGGCGTGTCTTTCCAAGGGTGTCTCCCGAGAGTGTCATGCCAAGAGTGTCTCCAAGAGTGTCTCCCAAGAGTGTCTCCCAGGAGTGTCTTCCAAGAGTGTCATGCCAGGAGTGTCTCCCAAGAGTGTCTTCGCAAGAGTGTCATGTCAAGGGTGTCTCCCAAGAGTGTCTCCCAGGAATGTCTTTCAAGAGTGTCATGCCAAGAGTGTCTTCACAGATTTTCATGCCAGGAGTATCTCCCAAGAGTGTCTTCCCAAGAGTGTCATGCCAAGAGTGACTCCGAAGTGTCATGCCAAGAGTGTCTCCCAGGAGTGTCTTTCCAAGAGTGTCATGCCAAGAGTGTTTTCCCAAGCGTGTCTCCCAAGAGTGTCTTCTCAAGAGTGTCTCCCAAGAGTGTCATGCCAAGAGTGTCTTCCCAAGAGTGTCTTCCCAAGAGGGTCTTCCCAGAAGTGTTTTCCCAAGCGTGTCTCCCAAGATTGTCTCCCAAGAGTGTTTTCCCAAGGGTGTCATGCCAAGAGTGTCTTCCCAAGAGTGTCTCCCAAGAGTGTCTCCCAAGAGTGTCTCCCAAGTGTGTCTCCCAGGAGTGTCTTCCAAGAGTTTCATGCCAGGAGTATCTCCCAAGAGTGTCTTCCCAAGAGTGTCATGCCAAGAGTGTCTCCCAAGGGTGTCTTCCCAAGAGGTGTCTTGCCAAGAGTGTCTCCCAAGATTTTCTCCCATGAGCGTTTTCCCAAGAGTGTCTTCCCAAGAGTGTCTCCCAAGAGTGTCTCCCAAGAGTGTCTCCCAAGTGTGTCTCCCAGGATTGTCTTCCAAGAGTTTCATGCCAGNAGTGTCTCCCAAGAGTGTCTCCCAAGTGTGTCTCCCAGGATTGTCTTCCAAGAGTTTCATGCCAGGAGTATCTCCCAAGAGTGTCTTCCCAAGAGTGTCTTCTCAAGCGTCTCTCCCAAGAGTGTCTTCCCAAGAGTGTCATGCCAAGAGTGTCTCCCAAGAGTGTCTTCGCAAGAGTGTCTTCCCAGGAGTGTTTTCCCAAGCGTGTCTCCCAAGAGTGTCATGCCAAAGGTGTCTCCCAAGAGTGTCTTCTCAAGAGTGTCTCCCAAGAGTGTCTTCTCAAGCGTGTCTCCCAGGAGTGTCTTTCCAAGAGTGTCATGCAAAGAGTTTCTTCCCAAGAGTGTCTCCCAAGAGTGTCTCCCAAGAGTGTCTTCCCGAGAATGTCATGCCAAGAGTGTCATGCCAAGAGTGTCTCCCAAGAGTGTCATGCCAAGAGTGTCTCCCAAGAGTGTCTCCCAAGAGTGTCATGCCAAGAGTGTCTCCCAAGAGTGTCTCCCAGGAGTGTCTTCCCAAGAGTGTCATGTCAGGAGTGTCAAGGGGGTTCGTGTGAGCATTCGGGTTCGTGGGCTGCATCTTGTTTCTTTCAGAAGGAATAGATAGAAGTAGAGACAAGTAGCCATAGAAAATAGAGGCAGAAGCTAGAAGTCCCATCCAAACATACCCAAGGATGATCACTCTCCGTTGGCAGTCGTCTGAACATGCGTGCAACGGAGGCAGGTGGAGGTGCGGGGTTTCACTGAGTTTCACCATGGCGTCCTAAGTCGCAATGGTTTCAACGCAGAGTTCAAATCCACTTGGGACACCACACGAGTTTGGTCAAATTCAGTAGGTGTGCCGTGCAAAGCTCGGGCACAGTACAACGGTCACAGCCCTGCAAAACTGATACCACTGATAATACCTATGGCAAGATTGGCAATATTTACAAAGCTTCAGATGTTTTTCAGAACTTTGTGAAGTTTTTCATGCAATTTAGTCTGTGGGAATGTTTTGCAGATCGTGACAAAATGTGTTTTATATGAGGCACAAGAGCCACAAAGCTTTTTGCTCCGCCTCACCATGGTTTGTTGCAGCTGAAAAAAAAGAATTGCTCCGGTAAATGAAAAGTGACAAAAGTGATAAAAGAACATATGAGACATGTGTACAGATCTTGATGTTCTATTCAGTCTGATGCTTCTGGCATCACCTATAGGTGTTGGTGAAATCGCAGAAGTTCTGCATATTGTGTTTTCCTGTTTGGGTATTAAATTGGAAACGAGCAATTGGACGAATTTTGTGCCGAAACTCTGACCGGGTATTGGAATTCTCCATGGCTCAGAAGACTCAGCTTGACACATCACTGTATTCAGATGTGTTCAGATCATGCATTTTTTGCCGATCGGTCCTGGCACATCACTCATTTCCCGGACTCTTCAATCTGAAAAGATGTAGGCCCACAGCGACCTTGACATAGGTTGCCTATAGGCCCAAAGCAGTTGGTCATGCTTGTTGGCTTCAGTTGTTTAGAAACATCACCGGTTGGGCAATGTCATCCAACATCGCGGCATGCTGAGGGCTCTTACCAAGCGCCCAGCTAGGTAAGATAGCGAGTATGGATGTGGCACGTGGCCGCTTGGCCGAAAGAACATGTCCATTTCTCATCATTTTTAATGGGCTGACTTTGAAAATCAAACTGTTGAAACAAACCCCAAGATGGCCATCCTGCGATATCCCACAATGCTGAGGCTTTCAGTCTGTGGTCACCACATCAGAAGTTTTCCAGTCCTACGAGGAAGAACTCTTTGAAGCCCAGCAATGACATACTTTGTGTTTGCCGATTTTTTGATTGCATATTTTTGGGACTTCCGGCCACTGGTACTGAAGTGGTGCCAAATGCTCTAGCTGGGGCCTTGCAGGAGGATTACCACCAATTGCGCGACCCTCAGATGTTCCGAGTGCAACAGTCATGGCAGGGCAAAATTTCACTGAGTTGCAGTGGTCTTTTCAGCATCGACTTTGCTTAGCATGGAAGAGGCGTGGAAGTTTTGAGGTTACCTTTGAATGCCGAGAGTTGTGGAGTTTGGTTTCTCATTAAACATAGTTGCACAAATCTGCGGAGAAACATGTCGACAGTTCTCTTGCCCACAACGGCCGATGATTGCACTACACCTTAGTGGAATGAAATGGAACTACTACAAGTCTTTTGTATAGCATCCTTTCTCTCCAAGTCAAGACGCTAAAAACCATGACGCTCAGGCTCTCTCGGCTGCGGACCCTAGCTGCCGTGGTCGAAGGTGAGTCCTGTGACAGCTCAAACTTGTTGAGACAACAATGAACGATAGCCACTCTTGCTTGCGAAAGGTTTGCGGGTCATATGTCCTCTCTTTTTCTGGATATTAAGATAAATGAATGATATAATTACTTGATATATCTTGATATTCCCATCATATTCCCATCATATTCCCATCATGTGTGTATATTTACATACAAATATATATATATATATATATATTATATATATACATTACACTGTATATGTACATACATGTATATATGTCTGTATTTATACACATTTGTAATGATTGTGATGTGCTGTGTTAGTCTATCTTCATCTATTTGCGTCAAGCATGTCTTCCAGAGTGTGAGGCACTGCGTCTTCGGAGGAACGAGGCGCCGCGGGGCCCGGGATCTCAGTTGAGTTGGAATGTCTTCACATGTCCTCACATCAAGCAGTGGGGCTGGGTCTGGCTGCATCCATCTAAGATGATTGAACCATCCGTTCTCATCCATTTCACTGCAAGAGTACTAGAACTTGATAAACCATCATAAACAGTTTTCGGGATTGGAGGGATACAGGACAGAACCGTCCAGGCGTTAGCTTGTCCTTGTGTTGTTGAGGCCATGAAGAGCCCTCACAAGTCGCCTTGCACATGTCCCCAATTCAAACATATCCTAACTACATCTTGTGCGTATGTGTGCAATGGGTGTTTTTAAGAAGGCAGGGATGTCTCCTATGTCCTGTGTTTTGAATTCCTTTCTCCCGCATATCTATGAATATAGCGCCTGGCCAAGGCTAGAGATGATTGAATCACATGAGCGGGCCTTGCAGGCTACAACTGGGATCAATTTGTATGACCTTATTGGATACAATATGATCCAGATGGCACGAGACATAAATTGTGTAAGTTTGGTTTTTGAATTTGCAGTTGGGGTGCAATTATGGCTGAGTCCACCTTCATCTTCTCAACCCTTTGGAGGCATTTCAGCAGATGGAGTTCGAGGTCAAATCGATGGGACAACTCGGGGCCATCGCCTTGGTTTTAACAGGTCCCACCCTGCCATTTCCCATGGATTCATAGGTGAACTGCCTTCAACATATGTCCAACATGTCCCGACGATGCGCAAAGCTCTCATGACATGTGAGCGTCACTGGGGCACGACCCCAAAGCACAAACGACCAGCTTTCCACACAACGGAGATTTTTGAAGCTGGAGAGGCTTAGGTTCTGGATATTTACAGTTTTGGACAACAGAAACCAAGGCTACATTGTCTGGAAAGCTGCTCCTTGGCATTCCAAGATCCAATCCAGCAAGCAATACAATTCCTGTTTGCCAGCCACAAAAGAGCCCTGAGCATTGCCTCGCTTCAGATCCCATTGTTCAGGAAAGAGTACAAGCAGGAAATGCTTGCATGCAGGACTAGCAACTGTAGTTTTTCCTCTTTCACTGACTTTGCAAACTTTTACGGTAGGCCTAGTTTAGCTAAGCAGTCTCCAAGCCGCGCAAGTAGCACTGCAGGACGTTAGTTCGCAACATCCAAGGGAGGCTTCAACGAGAAGGCCAGAACAGAGTAGAGCATCGATGTGCGCCTAGCCTGGGCCTGGGCCTCACCGGATTTCACCAGGCCTGCTGGGCAATGGCGTGACCAGAGACGAAGAGAAGGTCAGGCTTTGATGAGCCAACAGCTTCCGGTTCCCTTGTGTTACTGGCAGCGCTGCAACGCAAATTCAATTCTTGGCAGAGCAGCTAACAGTGGTAATTTTCACCCAGTTCGTCATTTCAAGGGGGGCATTTCTTGTTTGTGTTCAGCTGAGGTCAGTCTGCAATCCGTTTTTTAGTATAAAATCCTTTAATTTCTCCACTGTTTGGCATTCAATATTTTTCAGTGGAAGTCTCTTTCTTCTCTTGTTTCTCTTTGGTGTTCTATCTGTTGTACATGTATATATAGATATACATACATTTACGGTGTATTTGTTTGTTGTTTCCCTGTTTTGAGAAGTTTTGGAAGCTGTGGTTTGCGGTTCAGGCAGAGCGAGACAGTTCGAACCGCTTGCGCTCTGGCGCACGGCGTCTCGAGGATTCGCGGCGCACGGCTCTGGAGGCAGGGCACAGTACAAAGGTGTAGAATGGTGTGGATGGCGAAGGATAGACTTGGAACTAGATAGACTTGGCTATCATTATGATATTGCAGCAATTGCAGCACTCTGTGATTTAAGATTTGGCTTGGCGCCGGAGAGGCCGAGGCAGTGGGGCTGAATGTCATGTCGGAGCTCCATGACCAAAGAGACTCGTTGAAGCGAAGCAAGGAGCTCCAAATGAGACATTGTTTGAAAATAAGGTCAGAGACAGTCAAAGACATTCTCAGATTGGTTTAATGAAGGAACACACCTATACAGCAATTTGCATAGCGCTAATGCCATGACTCAAAGGCGTTTGTAAATTGTTTAAGCTGTGCTTGTTGCCCGATGATCATTATATTGCTGGTAGCGCTCTGGAGTCAGAAAAGGTCAAGAATATAGAAGATGAGGGTCCTGGTATGGGAGAAAAACGGAAGACCGTTATGCATCCCTGGACACACCTTGAAGAAACCTGTATTCCGTGCATTCTGTTGACTCAGTGCACCGGCTTGACCTGCCACCATACAGGGCCATTTGAACGACGTTGACGGTTATTTGGGAACGTCAAAGATGTTCTTAAGTTTGATGTCCCGGCGAGTGCGGAGCAACCAGGTCGGGGACTCACAAGATATGAGCTTGTGAGTACAAATTTCCGCTTAAGATCCACACATGCCAAAGAGAGCTTCCGGCTCACCCCCTTTGCATTGACAAAAGATTTCGATGTGGAAATCAGGTTCCCCGTTCAGTCTTATTTAGTACATGCTAACATCATCTACCCTTTTAGTGACCTTTGCGAGCGTGGATACCATTGTGCAAATTATATCTGTAGAGAAGTGGATAATGCTACGGTTGACTATGTAGATCTTGATTCCAGTAGTCTTCATTTAGTTTTGGTGACTGATTTTGATTGAAGTTTATTTTGTTGTTGAGTTCGATGTCGATGACGGTGGTCATGGTGGTGAAGTCTTGTATATGGCCAAGAATTCGTGGCTTTATCTGATTCCTACAAGGAATCGTCAACGGTTTCACAATGCAGGCAATGGTTTGGTGTTTGGCCATTGTCCTCTTTGTTATTTTGGTGCCTTGGCAACAAGATCTGGCAGATCTGGTGGTCATCGCCATCAACTGCCGATATTCATGACAGATAGGGTGCTGCTTTCTTGGTCGAAGTACTCATGAAATCTCTCAAGCTTGGCTGAGATTTTCATCTCCTGAGCTCAAGTAACATCTTTGTGGAGCTACCCAGGTCTTCTTGATCTATTTGAAGATGCAGAAGCTGACAGCATTTCTGAGATAAAGGAAGGAAATCGAGAGACGCCCGAAACTTACGGACAAACGCCGGACATGGCAATTCCAGGACAAAAGCCATTTTTAAAGGATATAAATGTCCATTGGTATTTTTAATGGACGCCAAAAAATATAGATTATAGGAACGGATAGAAATTTAAAAACTGCTTTTACCATATGATTTTTGACTGAAGGATTATAAATTCATATAAAATGTACAAATATTAGAGCAGAATAACCATTTAATTATGAATATTGAATATATTCAAACTAAAAAATAATCTATCACAAAAATTATTTAGTATATTACTGTATTGAGGTTTTTGGAGGGAATTTGATTGATTTTTTGTCAGGAAAATTTTATATAATGTTAATATTTTTTTTGAATGAATTAAATTCATTTCAAGGATTTCATTTTCTATAGTGAATATATAATTTTGAAAAATGAATATTTGTAAATAGATTAATAAGATCTTTTGAATGTTCTTGGAATTGGTTTATTAAAGATTTAGTTTAATTTTTGGTATTTATATGAAATATTGTGGTTTTAAAACCTAATGGAATTGCGGTTTGAATTTGTTTTTCTTTGTTTTGAATCGCTTTTTTTAAATGAAATTTATAAATTAATTTCTATATATTGGAATGGAATCACTACATCAAGGTATAACTCAAATTTTAAGAATATATGAATTATTGTAATTTTTCCGACAAATAAAGGTCTGTTGCGAACAAAAATTGGCTTGCGTGCGCGACAATTGCACGATGCTCAATCCCTTCTGCATCTTGAGGCGCAATGGAACTGACACTTTGAAAGTAATTTGTTCCTTGCCTAAATATCATTCTACCATTTTCCCCATCACCGTCCTTCCATCATTTCCATCCCACTTCGTCCATGCTGCATTTGGGGTCTAGTCGTATTCTAATATGGTGCCACAGGGTAATGACAGTGCTGCACTGCGCCCGCAGCTGAAGCAGGCGAGAGACTATTCTTTCCAAGGTTCCACTCAGTTAATTGCTGTGCAGCATTGTGTTGCTTTGTGTTGTAGTTTTTTAAAACCATGAAAGATGCGGTTCGAGTCTTCGGATTTGCACGAATGTTGCGTGCAAAAGCTGGCCATTGTGCACGGCTCTTTGGTGAGGACACGTTGTCAAGGTAGCTTATGAGAACTTTCTTGTGAGAGAAATTCTCACTCTCGTGCACCAAAGAGTTTTGCAGGGAGTTGCTTTCTTGGTGATCCCAACGACAGGTTTCTGGTTTCGTGATTCTCAGTACAACTGTTGGATGTGCTGTTTTAAGGATGTTTGTATCATCTAATTTGGCAGCCATGACGAGCCAGCTTAACAAGGTCATTGCTCGTGGTTTCCTGGAGCTCAACAATGCGGAGGCCGAAAAAGAATGCCGACCTAGAAGGGGACCCCAACCGACAAGTCAAAAGTTGGCCTACAACTATGTCAAGTATTGTCAAGTGTGATTTAATGTTCGATCGGGATTTGCAGGTACCCCCCATCCCCCCCAAACAAAGACACTCCTCTATAAAGTTGGTTTTCCAAAAGTAGTTCCCCCGGCTAGATGCAGTCATACGTTTAAGTAAGGACTTAAATCGGTGATAATTGAAAACTAATTGAAACTACATGTTTGTTCACTGGTAAACTTGTAGTGCTTGTCGCAATTGTAATGAATAGGGTTCAGCATGTTGATTGCTTCACCTTTTGCACCTCAAGGTTGCTTCAAGCAAAAGAGAAAGAGAGAAAGCGAGTGCCCTGGAAATTTAACCAAATGTTGTTCCTTAAGACGGGTGTAACAAGATATTTGATCCTTTAGTGGAGGTTTGAAGTTTGAACTTGGCAATTGTTTTTGTAAATGGCCTTTCTTTCTTCTCTTGGCTCCAGGACCCACCTAGGGGAAAATTGCGCTGCAATTCTTAACCCAAGGGAGCAAACCTACCAAAGTGAACTGGACCCTCTCCTCGTCTAGTGCCTTGGATTTTTTTCAAATGTTGTTTTTTTTTTTAGGAAAGGGTGTAATAAGAGATTGGGTCCTTTAGGAAAGGCAGACAAGCTAATCTTAATTCACACGACACAAAGAAGCATTTGTTTCAGACAAAAATGTTTGCCAACAAAAACTGGTCACAATAGCAACTCTAAAATACATAGGGCCCAAATAATGTTGATTCTTTCTGCCACAAATGTGCACCCAGCTACTAATCAGCATCTATATACTATTATAGTGGATATAATGATATAACTGATATAACTCCATACATCTATAGTTAGAGGGCTTTGCCCAAAAAGATAGAGAAGTCAAATCCTACTAAATAGTGATAAATTGAATTGCTGCATGTTTAATTTTTTTGAGGGCTTGCTACTATGTATACACTTGGCCATACCCAACCAACGTTGTTGCTTGTGGAATGAACGCCTGCGTCATGCTGCCATTGAAGACTGTCCAGACAGGAAACGTTGAAGAAGCACTACTGAGTGTGTAGCATATTTATGTTTATTGTAAACTTTTGGTGTGGATTTAATGCGACATTGTTAGTGCTTGTTTTTTCATTGGGAGTATGATGATTTTGATGTACATAAATGTGCAATATAACATATATTACATATATTTACAAATGCTATGCGTGTGTCTATGCTTATGAATTTTCTTAAGAAAAGACATGTATATGTATACATGCACAAACAAAATTGTTTTGCTCAGCACTTCACCTTGGGTCTTGCAGCGATGAAGGTGTGTTTCCTAACATCGGGCGAGACCCTCACAGTCCTTGATGATGAATTGCAAGGCCAAACTGTCAAGGCTGCGAAGAAAGCCTTGGCAGCTAAGGTTGGCATTTCCAGATTCAAGCAAAGAATGTTTGTTGAAGATAGTTCGCATCCGATCCAGGATGATGAAATTCTAGTTCTGCCTCCACTTAAGATCCAGCTGGTGGTCTTGGAATTCTGGCCGCCCAATCATGAAGAAACACAGAAGATGATCTCGGCATCTAGAGACAACGATTTAGTTGCTCTTGAACACTTACTGCAACAACCACGAAATCCCAATGAGGCAAACAATGACGGCAAGACGCCCTTGTTTCACGCTGCCGAGCAAGGATATGTTCAACTTGTGGAAGTGTTGCTGGAGGCAGGAGCAAAAACAGATGTGCGTGAGTTTGCCCACGGGAAGACACCAACATTCACTGCAGCTGAAAATGGCCACCTTGACATTGTGCGGTTCCTAGTCGACAACGGTGCAGCCAAAGATCAAGCCGCTTACGATGGTGACACACCGTTGTGTGTTGCAGCTGAAAATGGCCACCTTGACATTGTGCAATTCCTGGTCGACAACGGTGCAGCCAAAGATCAAGCCGCTTACGATGGTGCAACGCCGTTGTGTGTTGCAGCTGAAAATGGTCACCTTGACATTGTGCGGTTCCTAGTCGACAACGGTGCAGTCAAAGATCAAGCCATGAACGATGGTGCAACGCCGTTGTCTCTTGCAGCTTGTAATGGCCACCTTGACATTGTGCGGTTCCTAGTCGACAACGGAGCCAAAGACCAAGCCGCTTACAATGGTGACACGCCGTTGTGTGTTGCAGCTCAAGATGGTCACCTTGACATTGTGCGGTTCCTAGTCGACAATGGTGCAGCCAAAGATCAAGCCGCTGTCATCGGTGTAACGCCGTTGTGTGTTGCAGCTCAAAATGGTCACCTTGACATTGTGCGGTTCCTAGTCGACAACGGTGCAGTCAAAGATCAAGCCATGAACGATGGTGCAACGGCGTTGTATCTTGCAGCTGAAAATGGCCACCTTGACATTGTGCGGTTCCTAGTCGACAATGGTGCAGCCAAAGATCAAGCCACTGTCATCGGTGTAACGCCGTTGTGTGTTGCAGCTCAAAATGGCCACCTTGACATTGTGCGGTTTCTAGTCGACAATGGTGCAGCCAAACATCAAGTCACTATCATCGGTGCAACCGCATTGTATGTTGCAGCTTGTCGTGGCCACCTTGACATTGTGCGGTTCCTAGTCGACAACGGTGCAGCCAAAGATCAAGCCGCTTACGATGGTGCAACGCCGTTGCGTGTTGCAGCTAAAAATGGTCACCTTGACATTGTGCGGTTCCTAGTCGACAACGGTGCAGCCAAAGATCAAGCCACTGTCATTGGTGTAACGCCGTTGTGTGTTGCAGCTGAAAATGGCCACCTTGACATTGTGCGGTTCCTAGTCATCAGTGGTGCAGCCAGAGATCAAGCCACTGTCATCGGTGCAACACCGTTGTGTGTTGCAGCTTGTAGTGGCCACCTTGACATTGTGCGGTTTCTAGTCGACAACGGTGCAGCCAAAGATCAAGCCACTGTCATCGGTGCAACCGCGTTGTGTGTTGCAGCTTGTAATGGCCACCTTGACATTGTGCGGTTCCTAGTCGACAATGGTGCAGCCAATGATCAAGCCACTGTCATCGGTGTAACGCCGTTGTGTGTTGCAGCTTGTAATGGCCACCTTGACATTGTGCGGTTCCTAGTCGACAATGGTGCAGCCAAAGATCAAGCCATTGACAACTGGGCAACGCCGTTGTATGTTGCAGCTGAAAATGGTCACCTTGACATTGTGCGGTTCCTAGTCGGCAACGGTGCAGCCAAAGATCAAGCCAC
The DNA here is from genome assembly GCA_003297045.1 of Symbiodinium sp. clade C Y103. Classification (NCBI taxonomy): domain Eukaryota; class Dinophyceae; order Suessiales; family Symbiodiniaceae; genus Cladocopium; species Cladocopium sp. clade C. Next base: position 87,253 of record BGPT01000098.1, read on the forward strand.
TGTCATCGGTGGAACGCCGTTGTGTGTTGCAGCTCAAAATGGCCACCTTGACATTGTGCGGTTTCTAGTCGACAATGGTGCAGCCCAAAATCAAGCCACTGTCATCGGTTTTACGCCGTTGTGTGTTGCAGCTTGTAATGGCCACCTTGACATTGTGCGTTTCCTAGTCGACAATGGTGCAGCCAAAGATCAAGCCATTGACAACTGGGCAACGCCGTTGTATGTTGCAGCTGAAAATGGCCACCTTGACATTGTGCGGTTCCTAGTCATCAGTGGTGCAGCCAGAGATCAAGCCACTGTCATCGGTGCAACACCGTTGTGNGGTTCCTAGTCATCAGTGGTGCAGCCAGAGATCAAGCCACTGTCATCGGTGCAACACCGTTGTGTGTTGCAGCTTGTAGTGGCCACCTTGACATTGTGCAATTCCTGGTCGACAACGGTGCAGCCAAAGATCAAGCCACTGTCATCGGTGTAACGCCGTTGTGTGTTGCAGCTGAAAATGGCCACCTTGACATTGTGCGGTTCCTAGTCGACAATGGCGCAGCCAAAGATCAAGCCGCTTACGATGGTGCAACGCCGTTGCATTTTGCAGCTTGTAATGGCCACCTTGACATTGTGCGGTTCCTAGTCATCAGTGGTGCAGCCAGAGATCAAGCCACTGTCATCGGTGCAACACCGTTGTGTGTTGCAGCTTGTAGTGGCCACCTTGACATTGTGCGGTTTCTAGTCGACAACGGTGCAGCCAAAGATCAAGCCACTTTCATCGGTGTAACGCCGTTGTGTGTTGCAGCTGAAAATGGCCACCTTGACATTGTGCGGTTCCTAGTCGACAATGGTGCAGCCAAAGATCAAGCCACAGTCATCGGTGTAACGCCGTTGTGTGTTGCAGCTTGTAGTGGCCACCTTGACATTGTGCGGTTTCTAGTCGACAATGGCGCAGCCAAAGATCAAGCCACTTTCAACGGTGTAACGCCGTTGTGTGTTGCAGCTTATAATGGCCACCTTGACATTGTTCGTTTCCTAGTCGACAATGGTGCAGTCAAAGATCAAGCGGCTAACAATGGTGCAACGTCTTTGTGTACTGTGGCCTTGAAGAGACACCTTGACATTGCGCAGTTGCTTGGTGAAAATTGTTCAGCGAAAAGATCACGCAGATAGCAATGGTGCAACGCGGTGGCGTATTGAGGCTCAGAAAGGGCACCTTGACATTGCGCAATTTCCAGTGGAAAATGATGCAGCCAAAGATCAAGCAGATAACATTGGTGCAACTTGTGGCCCAATGCTGTACTTTATGCTGTACTTTATTTTTTGTCCTTTTGGGTGAGTTTGATGATGCTCTATATATATTATAGACATTCAAACATTGGGATTTAATGTCGGGCTCACCACATTACCATGTACTCATGTACTTAATGTCGGGCGCATTCTTGAATTTGTTAGTTAGTTGATTTAAACAAAACACTGCAAAGCGATAGGGCTCCAAAATTATACCAGCGTTGACCCCAAACAGCTGTAGGAAATCTCAATTATATTTCCCCAAACAGCTTGTCTGTTGGGGTTCTAGTGGGCTTTCAAGAATTGGATCCTGTCACGAGATGATTTTGACCTTGTCTCCCACCTTGTCTTCTGACAACCTTGTCTCCCACTCTGTCTCCCACTCTGCCTCCTAGTGCTCTGTGAGATCTTGTCACGACATGGATACGGCCTTGTCTCCCACCTTGTCTCCCACTTTGTTTCCCACTTTGTCTCCCAGTGCTCTGTGAGATCTTGTCACGACATGGATGCGGCCTTGCCTTGTCTCCCACTTTGTCTCCCACTCTGTCTCCTACTCTGTCTCCCAGTGCTTTGTGAGATCGTGTCACGACATGGATGCGGCCTTGTCTCCCACTGTGTCTCCCACTCTGGCTCCTAGTGCTCTGTGAGATCTTGTCATGACATGGATGCGNGTGTCACGACATGGATGCGGCCTTGTCTCCCACTGTGTCTCCCACTCTGGCTCCTAGTGCTCTGTGAGATCTTGTCATGACATGGATGCGGCCTTGTCTCCCACTTTGTCTCCCGCTTTGTTTCCCACTTTGTCTCCCAGTGCTCTGTTAGATCTTGTCACGGCGTGGATGCGGCCTTGTCTCCCACCTTGTCTCCCACTTTGTCTCCCACTTTGTCTCCCACTTTGTCTCCCACTCTGTCTCCTACTCTGTCTCCCAGTGCTCNCCCACCTTGTCTCCCACTTTGTCTCCCACTTTGTCTCCCACTTTGTCTCCCACTCTGTCTCCTACTCTGTCTCCCAGTGCTCTGTGAGATCTTGTCACGGCATGGATGCGGCCTTGTCTCCCACTCTATCTCCCACTCTGTCTCCCACTCTGTCTCCTAGTGCTCTGTGAGATCGTGT
>BGPT01000098.1:105667-157219 GCA_003297045.1 Symbiodinium sp. clade C Y103
TTAGAAGGCTTCTGCACGAGAAATGCCCTAATTTGATGTGGCAAACCAGAGACATACGAAGCTGTAATGAAATGTGTCAGAAGAAAGGCGCCATAAAGACAATGACAAGGGACAAGTGAATCAGGAAGGACAAAGTGAAGCGTGCCTAAAATTTTTAACATTAAATTGAAATGTATCCAAAACGAGAAAAACGGTGTCCNAGGGACAAGTGAATCAGGAAGGACAAAGTGAAGCGTGCCTAAAATTTTTAACATTAAATTGAAATGTATCCAAAACGAGAAAAACGGTGTCCAAAACGAAGAAGAAAAATAATTAAGGGCCAAAAAAACGAGAAAATCAAATAACCCCAAGGGCCCAAAAAAAAAAAATACTACAATACCACTAAGTACTTGCAAGTAATACTGATGTGGAAATGATATGGACATGATCTGGAAATGATATGGAAATGATCTGGAAATGATCTGGAGAATGATATGGAAATGATCTGGAAATGATCTGGAAATGATCTGGAAATGATCTGGAAATGATATCGACATGATATGGACATGATCTGGACATGATCTGGACATGATCTGGACATGATCTGGACATGATCTGGAAATGATCTGGAAATGATCTGGAAATGATATGGAAATGATCTGGACATGATCTGGACATGATCTGGACATGATCTGGACATGATCTGGAAATGATCTGGAAATGATCTGGACATGATCTGGAAATGGTCCGGAAATGATNCATGATCTGGACATGATCTGGACATGATCTGGACATGATCTGGAAATGATCTGGAAATGATCTGGACATGATCTGGAAATGGTCCGGAAATGATCTGGAAATGATCTGGAAATGATATGGAAATGGTGCGGAAATGATCTGGAAATGATCTGGAAATGATCTGGACATGATCTGGAAAAGATATGGACATGATCTGGAAATGATCTGGACATGATCTGGAAATGATCTGGAGAATGATATGGAAATGATCTGGAAATGATCTGGAAATGATCTGGAAATGATCTGGAAATGATATCGACATGATATGGANATGATCTGGAAATGATCTGGAGAATGATATGGAAATGATCTGGAAATGATCTGGAAATGATCTGGAAATGATCTGGAAATGATATCGACATGATATGGACATGATCTGGACATGATCTGGACATGATCTGGACATGATCTGGACATGATCTGGAAATGATCTGGAAATGATCTGGANAATGATATCGACATGATATGGACATGATCTGGACATGATCTGGACATGATCTGGACATGATCTGGACATGATCTGGAAATGATCTGGAAATGATCTGGACATGATCTGGAAAAGATATGGACATGATCTGGAAATGATCTGGACATGATCTGGACATGATCTGGACATGATCTGGAAATGATCTGGAAATGATCTGGAAATGATGTGGACATGATCTGGAAAAGATATGGACATGATCTGGAAATGATCTGGACATGATCTGGACATGATCTGGAAATGATCTGGAAATGATCTGGAAATGATCTGGAAATGATCTGGACATGATCTGGACATGATCTGGACATGATCTGGAAATGATCTGGACATGATCTGGAAATGGTGCGGAAATGATCTGGACATGATCTGGACATGATCTGGACATGATCTGGACATGATCTGGAAATGATCTGGAAATGATCTGGAAATGATCTGGACATGACCTGGACATGATCTGGACATGATCTGGACATGATCTGGACATGATCTGGAAATGATCTGGAAATGATCTGGACATGATCTGGAAATGGTCCGGAAATGATNCATGATCTGGACATGATCTGGACATGATCTGGACATGATCTGGAAATGATCTGGAAATGATCTGGACATGATCTGGAAATGGTCCGGAAATGATCTGGACATGATGTGGAAATGATGTGGAAATGGTGCGGAAATGATCTGGACATGATGTGGAAATGATGTGGAAATGATCTGGGATAAGTGGAACCATCAAACTATCCTCCATATACCTATAGACTATAGACAGATGTGGACATTCCACCATTGAAAAGTAATCACCCGCTGGTAATTCAACATAGTTTTGTAACATCACCATGTTTAACAGGTAAATCATCAAACCAAATGGGCCATAGCTTCCATAGCTTCCATAGCTATTTGTTGAATTACCAGTGGGTATTGACCAACATTCCATTCGCATCCCTTTAATATCCATCATAATATTGTATCACTGATTATATTGTCGCCATTAATTATCTCATTAAATTATATTCCATTACACCGCCACTGGACCTACATGCCATGGTGTCGGTATATTACTTTGTTTTGCCTCATACTGTTTCAGAAGGTAACCTTCAGGATGTCCAAAGTATGGTACAATCTCCCGAGCATATCCCAATCAAAAGTTGCAATGGAAAATCCACCATGGAAAATCCACCAGTTATTGTTGATTTTCCAAGTAAAAACCTCCATGGCTAGCTCGGGGATTTCCCAGCCATGTTTGATTACCGAAGGGTAATCTACTGTTGTTCATGAAACAGGAGGTGGACATCGTTTACCGTTCGCCGTTCATTTGGACCGCCTGTGTAACGATGCCGCTGAAGGCGAACATGGCCAGGCGTCCGTTCTCCAGCTCCTCCAGCAGATCCAGCGACAGCAGGACACCATTTGAAGCGATTTAAGCCCTCCCAGAAGGATACAAAAAGACATGGACATCCATAGGTTCCCTTGGGAAATGATCTACAAATGGCGGGTTTTCTATACTTGATGTATGTGTGGGAACAGGACATATAGCAAGTTTGTATCCCAATCATCTCACTGTATCCCAAATAATACACGTTGAATGGGGAAAGCACCAAACTAGACCATGGCTGAGATGGGAACAAAACATAGGTTTGATCCCAAAATAGAGGATTTACCTACAAAATATTAAATATGACCCTGACCATTTGAATAGGGAAACATGATGCTTTGAACCATTGGACTGTGGGGTACCCTATTTTTAGTCTTTATATCCCAAGACAATGCCAAAATGATCCAAAACGAGTATCCCAGTTAATCCCAATCATTGGTCAATATGTACAAACATGTAAAAAAACATCAAAAACTGCAGTCAAAATCATCATCCCAAGTATCATCGGCAATATGGTTTTGTCCGGAAATGACATGGGCAATATGGCCATTTGAATGGAGAAAACCACGATCAACCATTGGATTTCGGGGCACCCATAGGGTGCAAACCCCCATTACCGAGCAATGCAGAGTAGCCCAAGCAGCGTGTCCATATGAAACAACACATGATATATGAATATTCCTGGATAACTTGCGTGATATCCAAAATCACATTCAAAATCATTTCAAGAAAGTTTCAAAGCTGTGAATTTCGTGGTCCCTGTAATATTAGCCAGAATTATCATGGGGAATGAATTTTGGATGCTTCAAAGCAGGTATTCTCTAACTACAGCAGCCTTTTTCAGATGGTGTCCCTTCCAGTCATGGGAGGTTCCGACTTCTGCATTTGTTTCCTGGAATTTCCTGGTGGACTAATGATGCGACACAACTCCTGGAACTATAACGAATGGGAAGACCGTCAGAATCGGGTAAAACAAATGAAGATTCGCATGATGAGTTGATGATGCACTTGGGTATTGCATCCTCGGTCCAAATTCCAGGAAATATATGGATAAATGCCAAACAAATCCAGAAAATAACAATGAAAGCCGAAGAAACTCACGCTAAGTGCAAGGTGGGGCCATGACTTGGCTTATAAACGCATCTACCTATATAGGATTCTATATAGATGCATTTCATTCCATTTCGGTCTATTCCCCATAAACCCTAGCTATTGTAGTTACAAAGCAAGTACGGGGCACCACCGTTCGGTGGAAATCGTCCTTCAAGCGCATGTCTTTCTCCTTCTCCGGCTCCTGAAAACATGGCCCCTCAAGGGGACTCTTACAGAGAGAGGAGTTAGTGAATTGCCGCAAGGTTTATATTCTGTTTGTATAGGTTGTGCATGTTGTATGATTGTGTTTATAAACATATTTAGTTAAGTAAACATGTATGTATATATATATATGTGCTTATAGATAGAGACATGTAGGTGATTGTATGATATTGTATGTGTATATTTAAATGCATAGATTTGCCACGGATGATTGTTGGCAAATACAACCACCTGATTAGGATACTCAACAGGATACAAACATGACTCATGACAACATAAAAGGCGTAAGGAAATTGGGCAGCATCCACCCACACAAAAAATATCATGTCACGCAAAAGACCATGGGTACAGTATTTGACGCACCCACGATGGGCTAGTATACAGACTACCAACTGTTCTAAGCAACAATGATGGAAGAAGTAAGTGGATACGCTGAGGCATACAGGACTGCTTGGTGGACTTGTATGCCAAGTTGCTATTGAGTGGGAGGAATGGACTCTTGATGCTCGTGTTTCAGTTGGAGGGGTCGACTCTATATGAAGAAAATTGCCCCAACTATGCGGGAGAGGACCTGCAAGCTGGGAGTGGAACCAAGTTGCCACCTGCACCAGCAGAAAGAAACATACAAACGATGGTCATCATCTCAAGTAGAAGGGAAAATCGTATGAGAAAGAACTTTGCAGCTGCCATTTCAATAATATAGCACAATCAATATTCGTTTTGGGGCCTCCAGATAAAACTTGTCAAGCACCTGTAAATCTCCAGCTTGGCCGACATCCGATCCGCTAGTCGCATGCCATCCTTGGGAAGGAACTGCTTGCCCAAGAAGAAGTCGCCCGCATCGCGATTCACCTGGAGTGGCGTCTTGAAGAGTGGTTCTACCAGCTGAACTGGGATATTGATGGATATTGATCATTCAGGGTACCAGTAGCAAATTGCGCATGTAAACTTATATATATATGTGGGTATCTGTAGTATCATATATTGTTATTAAAGTAAAGGAGAGCACAGCACAACCGCCAACCAGCAACCATCCTGAGGGGCTTGGATCACTGTTCATGTGTTCATCTCTGCTCCAGAGTGAGGAGCTTTCACTAAACCTCCGGTATTTTAACGTCTAGACATGTCTAGCTTGGAAAATGGCACATTTAGTTCCATGAATTACCTTGTGTTATATTGCCAGAGGGTACCGCTCACCAATTCTATTTCATGGTTGAATTGCGTTCAACGGGTTCCAAAGGTTTTTTTGGTTCTTGATTACATGCCCACGACTGTTGAACTTGGCAGAGATGGGACAAATGGGAACCCAAGAATAAATAAATCCACTACTCCACGAGGATTGCTTGAAGGGCTACTTAGTAGTATTCGTTCTTCGTAATGCTATCTTTTTCGCGTTCTATGGCTATGATGTTTCTTGATTTATCGCTATGATTATTCTAAATCATATTTAACTATTTCTATTTCTGATAAGTGATTATCGTAATACTATCTATAGCTATATCATTCTTATACTCAAATCACTGTCTCAACTTCTCATCGCAAAAATCATTCTCGGCGCCTCTTGCTCCCAGCCCTTGAAGAGAAGCCAGAGGGACTCAGGTGGCGCAGCGAAGCCATGGATGCGAAAAAAGAACTAATCCGATCCCATCCCCCAATGAATATTGATGACATTAACGGATATCAATATATATATATATATCATTAATATATATATATACAGGTATCGGTATGTATATATATACGTATATAATTGTATATTATATATATAGGTATCAATCGATAGTGGATATGAATGGATTTGAATGGCTTGTAAAAAAAAAAAAAAAAAAAAAAAACTTATATAGCAATGAACAACAAAATATAATCAACTATAAATAGTGGGATATTATTAATAATATATAATGATGGATATTAATGGATAATCCTGTTCCCCAAAATTTATGGTCTGAATATGTGTAATTTCCCTACTAAACCATGGTTTCTGAGGCAGCTGAATATGAATGGGGTAGTGAAGTAAGCAACTCCGTGGTACATAAAACTAATGATAATAATGACAATAGTAATACTAATTACAATTCATGATAATGAAAACACAGGAGAATGAACAAATAAACTACAACTGCTTTAATGAGCCATTCGCAGTTTCGCCATGTAATTGGATGCTTATACTGAGACATGCATGGCTTAATCTTTGAGACAAGCCATGACTACTGGCAGGATCAACCAGGTTTGTTTTACATGCAGGCCCACTTTGGGATAAGCAAGCCCGCCATTGATATGAAGCCACATGCGTTGTTTTACAAACGCATTGAAAACAAGTCTGCAGACACCACCAGCTTTGGTTTGAACCCATCAACCCAACAGTGAAGTTACACATAGTTAAACTGTAATATCCAACTTTGATAGTTAAAACCCCATACCCCATCTGACTATACTTCTCACATCATCCAAACCCAGCTATCACTTGGCTTCGGCCCACCACCTGCCACGCCAAGCATCATAGAGCTCGAAGGTGCCGATGGCGCCGAGGAAGGGAAGCATGTAGCCAGCCTAAGGCATCTCGGTGCTCAACGCATCACCAAATCACCAAACTTTGGCAACGTTGGCTTAGATGGATAGTATGATAATAATGGATAGTAGTGGATACTAATGGATACTAATGGATATATACATATCAATGGATATATCAACACTTCGTGGATATGAAATTATATAAATCAATATTAGTGGCTTATAGTCTTATAGTCTTACAGTAGTCAATTATATATGTAAAGAGAAGTCCAAAACTCCACTGGTTGATGGGTTTATGCTAGATATATGGAACCAGTATTCGGTAGACAAGTGTTGGATTGATGGTCATTATAGCTATAATATTACACACAGACCCTGAGGCTTGCCCAAGCCCCAAATACCAGCTACACCACAGAATCAGACATGCTCTAGATGTGGAACAATACAGTACTATAACGCTACATACCAGGGTTTACGCTACTAAGGTTTACTGTACATGAGGTTTAGGGTTTAAAACCGGTTGACCATGATCATCATCATCACCATCATGATAATCACCATCATGATCAGCGATGGGGTTATAAACCAAACACCACTGGGAAGCACCGTCTTGTACCCTTCCTGTCAGAAACGGCTGCAGGAACAAAACAGAAAGCTCCACTTGTTGCATAGGGGAAACTAAAGCTGGCAGCGATATCAATCACCAAAGAGCATATTATATATATATACATGCAATCTAAATACACATCTATTTGAAGAAGCATTGAATTTAGGCTGAATTGTTTCACCAACCTGAAATGTACTGTTTTTAAATATATTTTTTGGGATGATATTCCCCACATATATCTGTTAAACCATGTTAGCAAAATTTAGCATCATATGCATGTGGGCCATGAAGGTGACAACTCAATTCACCGAGATCGATTCACCATGGGCACGTGGAGGATCTTCCCGCTGGGTACAACACTTGGTTCATAATAAGTCCCCAAACAATCCCAAACTGGGGTTACTGATGGTTACTGTACATGTCCCATGTATTTTGTATTTTCTGTTCGTGCCAGTATGTCTTCCCGGGTCAGAATCACATAACGATCTGCATGATTCCGCCCTGAAATATTTTAGGATTGAGCAGTGTTCGAAACCCGAAATGTCAGTCCATTTCGACCTGGTTGTTTAAGAACGATTCCCAGTTCATGGATGAGGATAATCACTAATATCCATATATTATATAGAATTATGTATGTGTATTATATATAAATATATGATGGCAGCAAAAACCCAGATCAAATCATCAACCAGTTCAACCAACCATCTTTTGTCAATCTTCCAATATGTTTGATGCTTAGAATCCCTATCAATGAAGACAAGTCAATGTTCAATCCCAATTTAGTCGTGATGTTCCAATCACCATTTACCCTCTGGTAAACTAAGATAACTATGGAAAATCACCATTGTTAATGGGAAAATCCACTATAAATAAGCCATTTTCAATAGCTACGTAACAAATTACCAGAGGGTACAGATGATCTTCCCATTCATTGTCCCCATTTCAAGGGATTAAAATCGCCACTGCTGCCACACGCCTCCACCATCTTGTCATGCGCCTGCACTGGAAACCATGGGCTTTTCTACAATCGATGTAAACGTTTACCCCAGCACAACTGGACGTTGCTAGTGGTGGAGCCTCATTTTGATGTATTTAGTTTCTCCGTGTTTATTGATTCCAATCCGCCATTCTCGCGGATGAAATCTCCATGTTTTGTCGCTTCATCCATCTCAACTCTACTGTCGGTACTATATATCCATGTTTGAAATCTCCAGCCAGATTGGCTGCTTAAATACCTCAAAAATTCCTTGAACCAGCTCAAGTCCCTGTTAGCAGGGTTTTGTCGCGAACTTAGCAATCTAACATTGAGTTGAACATTTAAAACAATCGTTCCTGGTTTATTTGCTTGTTTTTTCCCAATTTGTTGATGGTTATATTAGTTATATCATGATTTATCCCCATATTTCCCTATGATTTCTCCATTTATCCATTTCCCGACACCTCAAAGGCGTTGGACACGCTTTGGAACTTGTCGCCGGGGAAGCGGAAGCCCAGGTCCGTGGCAATCCAGCCTGGCCGCGTAAACAAGCATCCCAGATGGGGACTTACCCAGCTAAAATGGGCATACAATCTAGAAATATGTGGTTTATATATATACTATATATATACATATAGATAGATATGACGTAAATGGATATAATCAGGATTATATACTATATATATATATGATGTAAATGGATACAATCTGGATTATATACTATATATATGGCTATGGCTCAAAAAACGGGTATGGATCGGTACGCGGTGATCCGGAGGTATGGAACGAAGGAGTTACACAAATCGTCTCAAATGAATTCAATCTCTTCAAAAGGGTATGGATCGAGGGTATGGATCGGGGGTATGGATCGGGACGTTAATTTTGAGCTGCAGCCATATGATGTAAATGGATACAATCTCGATTAATCTGGTTTAAGCATCAACAAAGGGCAAGACACCAATGAATTTGGGGTACCGTTTGGACATTCCTAAGTTTGACCATCAAACATCAAAGGGATGCATATGGCCATCAGATCATATTCAATACCCTGCTATCAAGGGGGTACCTAGATAACCATCAACAATGGGGGTTTCCTACATGGTTTAGCCATCCTAGTGCATGTATAGCCAATACGATGTAGAAAAAGCGATGCCCCTTGGTGCTGGAATATTTACCAACATTGATCCGCAAAAATGACTCAAATGTAGGCCCCAGGCAAACAGCCCATAAATGAAGAGATACAGGTGATGTTTGAAACAAATAAATAACAGAAACAAGGATAAGCAGTTGATAGTGACTTATATCAACCAATCACTGATGTTTTGCTATCCAGCAAACATGGATCGTATCCTTCATTGATCTAACCTGATGAAAATAGCCCGTTTACATTCATTTCTGGATGTTCTTTGCAGTAACAATAAAGGCGTTCCATTGTCTTGTTAGTATGCAAAGTTCACTTGTTGGAGCTCACTTGTATCTGAGTAATCTCAGAAATGAATTGATACAAATATAATGTCTGTTTCAACTCGAATCTCAACCAACAAGAATGTGAACTGAGATAAACTGGAGATGGAGCTTAGATGCAATTTCAGGAGGATTGGATCCTTTAAACAACATGGTTGCTGCTCATTTTCATCAGCAAACAGCTGTCGTCTCCCCACTGTTATGATCGTGAATGTGCATCCAGAAATGCCACTGGTTGACAACAGATAATTCTGAGATATTCTGAGTAGCCCCTAGCCCTGAGACAAACGTATATACCGTAACAAATATATAGATTAGATAGATAGATAGATAGATAGATAGATAGATAGATAGATAGATAGATAGATAGATAGATAGATAGGTAGCTGGATAGATAGATAGATAGGTAGCTAGATAGATATAGATATGGATATAGATATAGATACAGATATGGATATAGATATTGATATTGATATTGATATATATATATATATATATACACATACATTATATACACATATTACACACAGCTTTAACTGGAACGTCATATCCCATTTACTGTGTAGTCGTTTTTTTGAGTGACTCGAACATGTCTCATGCTCACCACCCCTCCGTTGCCCGCCTACCGTGGCGAGCATACAAATTCGGCCATGCTTCAGCTCTGCTTCTCGCACCCAGTAGACCGGCAGGGCATCGGTGACGCCCAAGGGATCGAAGCCCTTCTCTTCGCCCACCCAACCCTTCAGCACCTGGCAATGGCATTGCTGGGGAATTCACCCGCAAGGGTTGTTTGCTGTGGGATATAATGGAAATGGGGAGAACATGGGGATATTGCGGTGGTTATCAAACATGACTTGGTGTATCGCACATTTATAGATGATTTTCCCGATCTGACCTTCATCTATAGGGATTCTTGAGCCAGTCATGTTTGATTACTGAAGGATAAACTGCCATTCTTGGGACGAAACAATATGTCGCAATAAATGGGATAATATGAATCATATTAGTGATTTCGTGCGATCCCACTGATACTCAAACGCGGCAGTTGAAAAGTCACTCACAAACACATGCCATTTGAAATGTTGGCTGTTCCTATCAAAATCTTGCAGCTGCATGGGCTGCCAATCAAGCTTATGCACATGTAATGTGGTTTTAATTTCTTGCAGTAAAGGCGCACGAATTAAAGAAAGATATTGGAACATAGGATACAGTGTATATATATATATAAAATGAGGAGCTACATAGCACATACATATCACACAAGTGTGATGAACACATTATGGGATTCACTATACCTCATTTATCAACAATGAAAACAACATTCACTGCATATTCTCTAGGAACAGTCTGAAACATTGCAGGGCTTTGTCCACCATTCAAGGTATTTAGATGTATTTGGCATGGGACCACGCAATTTTCAGCGACCACCTTCTCAACTCCTGCAATTGAATATGTCATGCTCCGGGCTCATGACATCGGTCTGCCTGTAAGCCACAAATTGACTGGCCATGTTTTGCCTGGGATTGAAACGTTCAATTCTTTGGGGCACTCATTGGTTTCCATCCCAGTCAATGTTACTTGTGTCCAATGACTTGATGCTACGTTTTCATGTCTTCATGTTCAGGGGTTTGTTCTTTCTAGTGTCATTATGCATATATATATATATACATAGATTTATGTGCATATACATGTAATTATATATATATATAACTTATGACTTAAATATTAAAGTAATCTACGTATTCTACAAATGCTCTTTATATTTTCATTACGTATTTTGCATTACGTTCTGAATTTGTTCTTGGTATCTGGTGTTGAAGCCGCTTCACACCCAACGCCACCTGTGGGTACCGGAGGAAGGGCACAGCAGCAGACATCTCCATCTCCTGCCACGGAGCAGCTATAGAAACTGCCGAAATGAGATGCCATTTGAACCTGGAGTTCTCTGAAAATGGGGTAGCCCTTAAATTACCCATGTCTCAGTTGAAAATCTATGAACATCCATGATATTTATCTTTATGTGATGACTTTTGGGGTATAACTCATTTTCAAACACAGATGCAGAAATCACACAATCGAAGCTGGTGATTCACAATCCCCTTTGTGGACGATTATCAGTTGCAAACGGGGATTTTCTATTGCCGTATTTGTTGGACGGTATTCAATCTTGATTTAATACCGCCTGCTTTTCTACCCATTGGGAAATAGAACACTATCGATGCAGTGACATCCTAACTATGGATTCATCGATGGCGGAATCGAAGAGAAGGAACCGACCAGTCAGTCTGGGTTTCAAATCACGGCTTAATGGCATATGGCACGCTTTATCGTTGGGGGACCTTCTTTGACGATCATGGCATCCTTGAAAGGGCACCAAGTTGGTGAATCAGTGATTGTCGTGGGATCACACTGATTCTCAGGCATTGATTGGATTATCACCATTTACCGTGACGTCCCCTATTCACGAAAAAGAACTCTATATTCAATAGCTTTGTGGGGCCACTGGCACTCAGTTTTGGATGTAGCTGAGTTTGCCCAGGAAAACAACCAATAACATCCAGTATAGAAGCAGCCTATTAACATACTTTGCATCACACATCACTTCAAACAGCCAACATCCCAATCAGTCACCCTCTGCATCATCTCATGGTGATTCAACCACTCACAGTGAGGTGATCGACCCATGATGCTTTTGGTCTTTGTCAGTCATTGTTGGTCCCCAAAACTTAATTGATTTAAATTTCAGGCCCAGGTGCACCCATGTGTATGTAACTATACACTTGTAAACATCTGATATTGTATTGTACATCATCCCGAGACCAAGCTCTAAGCATCCCTTTTGTCTTCTAAGCAACCACAAAAATCAATCAACCCAGCCCACAACATCCATGTATGGTTCATGTACATGGATGGTGATTGCAGGGACATTGACCTGTAGCTAAATATACCAGACATGCCAGACATGGATCATCTGGGTAAGCCTTACATTTTCCGAATCAATACATTTAGAATTCAATTCTGTTCCACCTAAACCTTCGACCAGAATCAAGCTGGTGGGTGGCAACCAAAGAAAGGGCTGCTTGCAACATATTGAAACATATTCCCCACTGATTCCTCAAATGGAAGATTTTCTATTTGGGAAAATCTCCAAAATGGTTGTTGGTCAAAACCCTTGTACCCTATAGGTACGTAAAAATAGCTGGTTAATGGATGTTTATTCCCCCAATATGGTAATTTCATGTAATTTCATAGGTTTTGACCCATCCCCAAATAACTCTAAGCCAACCCAGTGCTAGAAACGCTGCTCTCGTCGGCCCCGTTCACCTTGGGATAGGTCTCCGTCTCCACGTAGGGTCCCTCGCTGAGTTGCTGCACCGCGCGCAGCTGCGTTCGGCCAATGCGGCTGGGCAGGGCGCAGATGCTGCCGTTTTGGATAGGTGAGCCATCGAAGGACCTGTCGAAAGTGAACGGAGAACAAGGGGGGGAACAAGCGACATGTTTGTTGGTTGTGGTTACATCTATACAATTATACATATATACAATGTATTGATATTAAATAATTACAACAACATATATGTGTTTCTTTATGTGAGGGAAAAATGAGGAACATTGATATAAACATTTGAACATGATGTCGCCTGAGTTTGGGGGTTCATGCTACCTGGGAAGTGGACTACAGTAGGTGAGGCACCATTCATGGCTGGCGGATCCCGAAGTACATGGTGGTCTTTCATGGGAACATCATCGAACTAAGTGGAAGATGTTCCAGCCAAGCCATGTTTTGAGGACACCGGAGGGTACCATTTTTTGTCCAAATCCTCATGGAGATGAGCAAAAACTCAAGCCATTCACCAGACAATCACCACGCATTATCCAGAAACAATTGGGTAAATACTTCTGCATCGAAGGTATAATGAGGATTTTTCCTACTGGGAGGTTACCTTCTTAAAAGGCTCAGCTAGTAGTCATCTAGATATCAATGTTGCAACTGGTTAAACCCCCATCAAGAAAGTTTGGCCAACACTCGGAGGATCAACCCTCCAAGTAGAAAAAAAACGGCCGTAGTTGTCCCCAAGTCCTGCGGCTATGCCATGTAGTGAGGGAAAAAAACTACGGCGCCTAAACAAGGCGAAAAGATTCTTCGATACTTCAGTCAGACATATATTTGGTCAACTGATTTCCCTCGCATGGAACCAGTTCTGAACCTGTTCAAATGACAAGTTAGATCTCTCCCTCCAGTTAAAAATCCGCATCCCAAGTGACTGGCAATTGTTGATGTGCTGAACGAAGAATTGCACCGGCTCGCCCCACCAGCCGTTCTTGGACATGTAAGTCAAAGGCGGCTCTCCGAACATGCCATCCTGGTCACCCGGTCACCCATGGGACCCATAGCATCTGGTGCTGGGATAACGGCAATCAAACATGGCTGGTTGGAAAATCCCCGAACTAAATGGAGGTTTGATGGGAGGGTTTGATGGGAAGACCATGTACAAATGGGTCATGTTTTTCCATAACTATGTTAAATTACCAGAGGGTAGGAGGTGGCTTTGAATACCCCCCAAAATGATACTCTCAAGGGGAAGTGTGATTGGGATTTCACCCACGATTCAACCAACGGTAAAGCCGGTTCGTAACAAGAAGAATTGGGACTTGAGCTATTTAAAATTTTGTTTCTAAGGGGGGGTGCAGTTTCTGTTTGATGGTAAAATCATGGATATGTTTATACAGAACTGGACCCCGACATAGCCTGGACGGCCTTGGTGATCCAATCCTTGGGGATTCAAAGACTTCAAAAAAAAGGAAGACGTCACACTGAGTCACCAGGTGCGATGTTTGCATATACGTATGTAATGTAATGTAATGTAATGTAATGTAATGTAATGTAATGTGTATGTATGTATGTATGTATGTATGTATGTATGTATGTATGTATGTATGTATGTATGTATGTATGTATGTATGTATGTATGTATGTATGTATATATTTGGTTAGCATCATTATTACTATTATTATTGTTGTTATGATTATTATCATATATATATATAATTGTTTGATATATATATAATTGTTATATATATATATATATTTGTTATATATATATATATATTATACATACATATGTATGTATATATATATATTATACAGGATATATATGTATATATATGTGATGTGATGTGATGTGAAACGATGTGATATGATGTGATATGATGAGAAAGAATGTGATATGATCATGTGATGTGATCTGATGTGATAAAATATATGTGTTTATACATTATATATTGTTGTATGTTTTAACACTTTCTGGTTGATGAGGAACGCTTACATGAAAAATACGAGTCATTGGGAATCATCATTCGATCCACCTTTGCAATCAGCAACCAATCCCAGTATGTCGCCAGTAGTTGGGTATAGTCTCACCATTTCATGGTGGTGAAATGGCCAAGGCTCAAACTAGAGGTACCCATGGACAATCTAAATTGGCTATGTTTGGCTTAGTACTTAGGTCTATATAACCATCCATTTTTGGGGAGTTAATCAATCATGTTGAGCCATACACAAACGTGGCATATCACCATCAGGGGGGGGGGAACACCTCCAATTACCAATTACCAATTACCATCATCATCGTCGTCATCATCAGCATCATCAGCAGCAGCATCATCATCATCAGCAGCATCATCATCATCATCATCATCATCATCATTATCATCATCATCATCAGCAGCAGCAGCAGGAGCATCATCACCATCACCGTCACCATCACCATCATCATCATCATCATCATCATCAGCAGCATCATCATCATCATCATCATCAGCAGCATCATCATCATCATCATCTTCATCATCATCATCATCATCATCATCAGCAGCATCATCATCATCATCATCTTCATCATCATCATCATCATCATCATCATCATATTCAGCATCATCACCGTCACCATCACCATCATCATCATCAGCAGCAGCAGCATCATCATCATCAGCATCATCATCATCATTATCATCATCATCATCATCATCATCATCTTCATCATCTTCATCATCTTCATCACCATCACCATCATCATCATCATCATCATCATCATCATCATCATCATGAGGATCATCATCAGCAGCAGCAGCAGCAGCATCATCACCATCACCATCACCATCACCATCACCATCCTCATCATCATCATCACAACCGCAATCACAATGATCATCACAATTGTCATCAGCATTTTCATTATCACTAGGATTGCTACTATTAGCATCGCCACGGGTATCGTTATCACTGTTATTAGTACTAGCATGTTTACTACTCTGTGATTAGTATTAGTATTTTTGCCATTTTCATCACTATCATGATATATTGTTATTAACTATATATTTTTATGATATATTCCTATTATATATTCTTATCAATGTTGGAAACCCGATAATAACCTGCCATTTGGGGATGTTTTTTTTTTGACAAAAACACCTATAAAAATTGTTATTTTGGAGATGGCTGATGGGATTGGGTTTACTACATTATAGATCCTTATCACAACTATGATAACCAGTTGTTGGATATTATATAGTGTAGTAACATTATATTACTATATGTATATCATTAATGAATTAATATTAAACATTCATCATTACGATATAGTGTGATTATATTATCGCACCTATATCATCCCACGTCTTTCTTATTTCAACATTGCTTCACCCCTGGTGCAGGACCCAGTCCGTCCTGCACCATGAGTCCCATGATGGCGATCATGGCCAAACGACCTCAGAGTCCAGGGAAGTCACCACCGTGATGTAGTAAAAAGACCATGATTTATCGTAGTCACTCAATTTCAATCAGAGATGATACAACTAATTATGTATATATAACATATACATAATATGTCTATATTACTTGTAAAATGGAATAACGTATCTAATTATTCACTGGCACAAACTAATCATTAGAAAGCGATCCCTATCTCCCCAGGCTCGAGTAAGTCGACCAGCCGATCGTACTCCTACCATCCGATCGTATTTTACGTAGACACTAGTTTACACCCAAGACATCACAAGACTAGGTTTTTTGTTTGAGCTAAGCTTTGGTAAATGCGGGTTTTTATGTACTTCCACTTGGATGATCTGAGATACACAATACACTCCCGGAAAGGGGACTTGTTCTCCCACTGTCTCCGAAAG
The DNA here is from genome assembly GCA_003297045.1 of Symbiodinium sp. clade C Y103. NCBI lineage: Eukaryota > Dinophyceae > Suessiales > Symbiodiniaceae > Cladocopium > Cladocopium sp. clade C. The sequence continues at coordinate 122,352 of BGPT01000098.1, forward strand.
CTCACCATCCCAGAAATCACCGGATCTGGGCACCGTTGTTGCGCTCAGAGGTCTGCTTGCGCTCCAATTCCTGGACCACCCCGTTTCTGTGACACAAATACAGGGTGCCCTTCGTAGTGGCCATGCGTGGTTAATGGGTACCCTTAAGAAACTGTGATTGAAAGGGGCTGTCAACGTTTGGGGCAGTGGTGAAATCCCAATAAGATATATATTTAAGATCAACTACACATCAGAACAATATTGGACCAGCATCATATGTGTTGAAAAATGTCAGATACGTGGGAGACATATATGTGGACGTTATCCCAGCGGCTGCTTGACAAAATGAGACACCGCTTACCTGGCAGTCTGCTGGTGGATGGGCCCTGACAACATAAGAGTCATTGGGGTGAACAAGTTGGTCTGAACATGGGTATACCTCCAAAATGGCCATTTTCGAATCTTATGATAAACATTGATAAACCATCCAACTATGGGGCACGTTATTTTCAGAAACCACCAACCTGATGCGCCTCTGGTTTCGCGACAATTCGTTTTTGTCTTGTCTCACCAAGTCATGGACTGGACCAGTAGTCAAGACATCCATTGCTCAATATGATTAAAGGACCCTGTACTTTCACGTCGAATATCCCCCATTTTACGATTTGTTTTGATTATTTTCTACACATCCATTGATAGCATCATCCATTAATGGATGATGTTGCCAGGTCAAATTCCCTCAAGACGATGCACCCAAGACGCTTGAAACTCCCAAATTCAACCATGTGGAAAACATATTTTGCTTTCCAAATGAAATCCAAAATATACCTAATCATCATGATCCATATGTTCCATTCAAGTCATATTCCCAGATAGGTATGATATGGATTCGTCTGAAACTAATGCACCCCAAAATGTTTGTCGTTGATCATGACATGATTTTCCCTAGTCAGATTTGCATCAAATGCCATAAATCGAGGTGTACAAAATTGCTGGACATACCCAGATCATATGGCTGAAATCATATTTTAAATCAACATTTGGATATTATTTGTACCGTTAATCAATATCCTATTATCCCATTAATGTCCCACTAATCCCCTGTCGTTGGTACTTATGTTCAGTGACAGACCCCGCTCCGTACCGCTGCAGCACTCCTCATCATCAATGCCATCCAACAACTCAGTGCCCAAGCCAAAGTCAGACGCACCCAGGCCGCCTGCAGCAACTGGCTTCTGTCAGGAAAAAAACAATGAAGTTGTAGACTTTTATATAATGACTTATATCCTAAATGACTCTGTGACTCATCTTAACTTATGTACAACATGTGAATCAAAATGATTAAAAAAACACTAATAGTATTACGAAATCTTGCTCACTGATCAAACCCCGACGGGGCTGGTAAATCTTTGGCGCCTTCACGAGGCTTCACCAAGACTTCGTGGGCGCCAATCCTGAAGGGATTTTATCATGGGAAAGGTGTGTGTATATATATATATATACATACAAGTATATATTGTGGGGTGTGGGATTTTCCTGGATTTACATGATGGGATTTAATTTTCATTTAATGGATTTTGTGGATTTAACTAGCAACAAATGGTGATTTAATGGGATGTAAGCAACCAGCAATATGATAACTATACACTTTAAAACGCCCCCAAGAAATCATGGTTTAGTAGGGGATCAAATCACGTCTGACTGGGACCATACAATGGGGGTGTTGAATATGCATGGGGGATAGGATTTTTTTGAACCGACATGTGTGCTGACGTGAGGCAACCATTGGGAAAGAAAAACACATTGAGGAAAACGTCCAATCTTGATGGACAAAATTTGAGGGTCTAGGTAGATGATGGAAAATGATGGTACATGTAGATACCCCTGAAATCACCGATTCGTGTACGTAGACAGAAGCACAATCTACAAGTATGGGAATGGATATTGTGGGTGACCAGACGCCGACCGGATTCCCTTTCCCGGTGATCCCTTCTTGTACAATCTCAAGCCCAGATCAACAAGCAACAATTTATCGCTACATTGGAGGGGCCCCCCAATTAATCAACCCAAGGTTTAGAAAATCCGGGTTTCTAGGCACCCCGATCATTCCATCCATCCAAAACTAAATCCATCAACATCTATCAACCATCAGCTTACACTATTCATTCATTGATTCGTTCATTGATTTACTGTATTCATGCATCCATTCATTCCTTCATTCACTGCAGACCTCCATAGTTGAAAACAACACCCCAATATATCCAAGTACGTCCAAACACTATATTACACTGATTCTTGCTAGTGATCTACGGAGCCAGATACTGTGTAGTACATGGGTTTGTCTGCAAACTGGGTACTCCTGAATCAGATGGATTATCATCATTATCACCGTCACCATCAAAGTTGACATTTTGGGAAAGATCCCCCATGTTCAGAGACCCGTAATTATCAAATTGGTTATCTCCGTTCATGATATCCCCATGAATATCTCAATGATTGTGGGTTCAATCCCCATTAGTGTTCATAATACTGTAATACTTTTGAATATTAGATGCGTTATCATTGTCATTATTTCCCCATTATATCATTATCCATCACTAACATTATCATTCACTTTATCACACAAGTCAACTTCAAAAAGGCTCAGCTGCGAGGCGCCAGAATCTTCGAGCTGAGCCAACAGTGCTTGACTTGGTCATGACATGTTTGATATGGACCTGTCATGAAAAAATGCATTCCATGAAAGGCATCATATAAGATCATATAAGAATATGCCATGGAACTATATACCAGTTAACATTGCTATTCACATTTGAACTTTAATCAAATTACACCAATGGACTATAATTTGGATACCAACTAATTACTATACCCAATCTTAATTGAACTACACACCAACATTTTTATCCAACCATTACCACCATTTTTCGCAGGCGACATCCAGAAAAAAACATCTGCCAAGGTACAGGGCTACCAGCTGCACCCAACCTTCCAATGGGATGGATTCCAAGGCTTTCAAGCCGTGCTCGAAGGACTGCGAAAAGCGCGAGAGCGCAATGCTGCAGCAATCATATGGGATTAGAATGGGAATTAATGGAATTATAATGGGATATAATGGGAATATACGGGATTTTTTCGGATATGAGATTATAATGGGACTATATGATATGGGAAATAATATGGGAAGATTTGTGGGATTATATGATTATATGGCAGGCAATGGGGTTGTTTTGTAGGACTGCAGTGGGGAAACCAACCATGCTTAGGTTTTCAATGAATTGGTTTTGTTGGGAACATCTTAACCGGAACCATGGTGATTTACCTCCAAATCGGTGGGGAATTCCTGTCAAGTTTCCCATCATCCAATTCTGGCAATGGTGATTCTCCAACAGAAATGGGGGGTCTAACCCAGCAAAATTGGAGGTTTAACATGATTTAACAAACATTTACTTGGAGGCTTAATGATCAACAATGGGATCACACAACTTTGAACACCTTGGGGGTTCTTAAAAAAACATAAAATATATGAACCATAATGGGGTTGTAATGAGAATATGAAGGAGATACAGGATACAGCGCAATGAGACAATCTTATGTTATCATGTCTATCTTTGAGTTGGCCAAAACCAAGGCATCTTTGCGGTTTGACAACCCTGTGATTTGCTGCTGAAAGTTCGGAATCAAGCCATTCAATTCAATGGACCTGGATGAATTTCAATACAAGAAGCAATGATGATTGTGAAATAGAGGGGGTTCTGGCAAGTTTTCCTTCAAATCAAAATCGCGGCACCAAAATATGGTGCAAACGGGGCTCTTCTTTTGATTGGAAACCAATCCATGGTCTTATAGCAATAATGAGAACATCACCTTTTTTTAATTTGGGACCAAAACAGCAAAAACCCGTTGAGTTCCAGTTCCTAACCATGTTGGTTTCTGACGCCCCAAGGTGACGCCGTCATGGGGATTTTGTCAAGCACCAAGCAGCATGCAGAGCTAATTGTTGGCTATCACTAGATCTCAATACCATTCAATACCATCCACAAAGTGCCGTTTTTTTAATGGTTTGTGCCACTAGACAGTTTAATTGGGTTGTCGACTGACCTACCAACATAGGTTCAGTCCCTCTTCTTGGCAGCTTCGCCGGCCAATTTTGCCGACCTATGTGAAGACTTGTCAACCAACAAGCAAGGAGTTCCCAACAACCACAACAACAGCAATAATAATAACCACAACACCTGAGAAGAGACAACAAGACTATCGCCACATATCGCCACCAACAGGATCCATCCCGACAACGGCACCTCGCAACCTGGAAATCGGAAGATCTCAGGCATAATGTAACCCATCACAGCGATCATGGCTACCCTGCGACACGGCAACCAACCACACGTGGCTGAAACATCTGAGAGGAACGTTCTGGCAGCTGATTTGTTTGTTCTACATTGAGATTCTACATTTGAAATCCAAACAAACATGATGATGAATCAGGAGTTAAGAACGTTGGTTAGTTCAATACATTCAAGGAAACCAAGAAAAACATGTGAATTTACCCTCTAGCAATCACATTGGCAATGGAAAATTGTCATTTTGTTATATTTTGTTAATGATTTGTCAATGAATTGAAATTGAAACCGCATTTATATAGGATGTCTAATTGGCATCAATGACACTAGAGTCCAAACACAAGTTAGCAGGCGTGCCAAGCCAAGCAACTTGGGAGGTCTGCAATTGCTCACATCAAGACAGCCAATATCAAAGCAAGACAAGACACCGTGGACCGTGGATTTGTTTGATCCACACCACAGACCCCAGAGTTATGAAATTCAACTCCAACCCCAGACATTGCCAGGAACACAATTGGAAAATCACCGCTATGTTGTCGATCTTCAGTTTGCTTTTGTGCAACCCAACGACTCAAACCAAAACTGCAACAGGAACGTGGTTCACCCAATAATTCAATACAAGACCTGGTGTTTGCCCGTATGGCTTCGAATGACCCCTCCCATTGCAAGATTTGGCTCAATGGAGGTATTTTTAATTGTTGGGATGCCCGGGCCTCAACTAACCCGAAAATGTTGATTCTGTCAGACATTACTGAACCTAATTAATCCCTCCTCACTGATATTCAATACCCCCACGCGAACCCCCTGGTTGAGTATTGGATTGGTGACCATCTGGAAGGATTACCGGCCATAGAATTGCATCCATTCGGTCAAGCCCACCTGCCGTGCTTAATCTCCACCTGGGTGTAGCGGTCCATCTTGGCATCCTCAGAGATGCTCCAAGAGATCGGGATATCTCATGGAGGTAGAAAGAACAAAAAAATGTGGGTGGTGTTATCCATAGCCAACCCTAGACCTGCAAGAAAACATGTCCTACTTACTACTGCGATATGAGACATATACTATACATACATATATATATATATATTAATACATGTATACATATATATATATATATTATACATATCATATTTGTCCATCAGCAAGGCTGAACATCATCCATTGAAAACCAGGCATTCACCAAGGTTTAAGATGCTTTAATCATCCAAGTGACAAGGACCCAATACACTTGATACATGAACCCCGAGGAAACGCTCATCATTGGGGTCGTGGGCAACTGATCAAGAGATGTTGAACGATTTTTGCTTGTCAACCCCCCGTTTCTGGCCACATGGCTTCCATCTTCGCTGGTTCAACTCCCTATACCCTCCGGCAATCATCCAGCAGCATGGCCTCCTGGAAAATTGCCAATTTAATTTAGTTCAATGATTCTCCAGTTGAAACAACCATTGTTACCCCGTGGTAATCAAACATGGCAATGTACTAATGGACAATTCCCCATGTACAGATGATTTTCCCAATAAAACCGCCATTTACAGAGGATGTTCATGGATTTCCCAGCTAGCCACGTTTGATTTCCGGAGGGTATACATGCTAAATCCCACCTACATGGAATTTTTCACACCCCAAATCCGACCGGGTCTCTGTGTTGCTCAGCTCCAGCGGATCAAACTTCTCAGACAGTGGCAGGCACACGCCCACAGTGCCCTTGCGAGCCGTGCCTCGTCAGATTTTCACAGGGAGAATGGTTTGAAACCGCTTAAACCCTGTTGATGAATGGGAAAAACACATGTAAATCAAGATGTAACATGATGGAACCAACATTTTGATGATGGGATTTGCAACATTAAAAAACTCTGGGGATGTCATGGAAAAAATGATGGTTGATTGTTGATTCAGTGGGATTTTAGTAGTCATGCCGGAGATGATAATCCATGAGCTGGGAATCCCATTCTTAACCAACTAGTAACATTGCTGAAACGGGGATCTAACTGCTCAATCTGGAGGTGTTGAAAGCCCATGGGGATGCAACAACATTCTGTGAACCCAGGATTGATAAACCCCAGGTTTACAAGAACAAAACAGGAGGTTCCGCTTTGTTGGCATTCTGGGACAAATATTTCTCCGGCGTTGACAATATGTGGCCTTCACAAAATGAAATCTGGATAAATCTAGTGTTTCACTCTTCAAGTATTCGGGAATGAGAATGTGTTGGCCCGAAATTGGGATCTATCGGATGGGTATTTTACACTGACATGATCGTCCTGATCTTTATGACTCTTAAGGTCAAGGTGGATTAAAATGTCAACACCGATAAATAGATATAAATAGTATATATATATATATCATAATTTGTATGTATAATACTACCCAATACTTATGATTGTTCCAGAATCTTTCTGAATATCAGCCAGTAGTGGTTTCAGGGTGAAATGACATCAGGCATACCGAACAGGTTGCATCGTTTTACTACCTCGCAAACTGGACCAATAGGCGTATCATGGTCATGATGGCAGTAAAAATATGATAATTGCGCGGTTGTATGCAATATATAATGTAGCTCACACTTACCCCGATCTATCTTGTTCTATTCTCACGTTGGCTGGCGATCTCCCCAGTTTTGTTATTCCCGTCTCGACCCCCTTCGTTTTGCTGGTTATCTACTTACCCTCTGGTTGTTTTGTCACTACAATCTACGTGCTGGCAATGTGTTTCTTTCTGCGACAGAACTCATCTCTAATTAGATAGGTCAAAGTTGAGCTACGCTCGATTGCATTAGATGTGAATCAACAACGCACATGTTTTCGGAAAATCAACCATGGTAAAAACTTCCAAAAAGACATCGCCCCGCATCTCTGTTTATAATTCAGTCCCTTTTTTGGTGATCTATACATTTGTATATATGTATAGTATATATATATATATATCTTACAAACTCATGCTATATCCATCTATAAAATCTATATAAATCCCAGTGTTTGTTGCTTCAAACCTCAAATCTCCTGGCACCAAGACCGGGGTCAGGCCTGCTTTGGCGCTACGGCTGCTGATCGCCAGCCCCACAGCTGCCACCGCAGCGGTGCTTCCTGCGACCCCGAAGGCGGCACCCGCGCTGCGGCTGGCGCTGGCAGATGGCGATGCTCGGAGGTGGGTAGCCCTGCTGTCCTGGCCGTTGGAAGAAGCCACAGGAAACCCACCATTTTGCCGCTTTTCTCCATGATCTTTATGATCTTTGAATAAAGTATCACATTATCATGGTTATTTTGTTTGAATAATTTCAGATATCCAAGACCAAGGTGGGGGTTTATGCCAAGAAACGGAGATTTAGCAACCACAAAATGGAGGGTGTAGGATATAGATTCAATATGATTCAATATTATATGATATTATATGGTTAGTTAAAACAACTGTGGGGTGAACATTCAACAAACAATGGAGAATGAGCCCTTGTCCCTCATTGAAAAATGAAACGATGACTTGCTGATCTGCTGACCTCCTTTGAACAGTTAGTGGACAAACTGTGGTCGGACATATTTAGACCAACCAATCCAAAAAGAATACACATCTGATTGTGCATAGCTACAATCTATCCAAACAAGAACAGAATATGGTATTCAAAAATCTTGTGGACAAACGACCATGCATATATTTACTGAACAATGTGTTTTCTTCATGGATTGCGGACCACCCACAATACGCAAACATTATAACATTGTGAAACACATGGAAAAATATACTTGACATGGGTCGATTTATGAGCGAAAAAATACATACATGGGAACTCTGACTTCCAATCTGCCTGTTTTGGAACTGGTTGTTCCGTCCTTTTCTCAAGATTTCTTGCAGGAAATTCTATTATGTTTTCTTTTTTTCACAGGACATGACATGATATTTTTTCGAATCCAAAGATGCTGAAAGCATCTGATGTTTGGTTTATTTTACAGTACATGGACATACCAGTGCAAAGGATGAACTGGATGATATGAATAAGTTGAGCTGTGTCCGCCAGGCAGACATTGTACAACGAAGTCATACATGCTACGTTCCGCTCTTACTTGTCATTACAAGCTGGTGTCCCGTTAGCGAAGTTGGTGAAGCTAACTAGGTTAACCATGATTTTTGGTAGATACATCTCTAGTGAAGGGCTTTTATAAACCAACTTGTACCCTCTGGCTATTTAACATAGCCATGGAAAATCCCCGAACTAAATGGAGGTTTATAGCTGGGAAAATCATCCAAAATTAGCCAGCTATTCCATGGCGAACTGTTAAATTGCCAGAGGGTAACATCTTAGAACTGGGGGTGGCACCACCTTGTGGGATGTTTTTTCAAAGCTCCTGCGCCTTGGGTGCCACGAAGGCCATGCAGCTGCCTGCAGTCAACGCCAAGGCCGTCGCCGATGCCTTGGTGTCCGGCAGCGAAGAGAAAGTGACCACCGGGACGGGTGGGAACTGATCCTATAGAATTACCATTGTATTCAACCCCAGGTTGTTCACTACAATACATATACAACAACATACAACTATAACTAGGTTACAGCAATAAAAAAGTTATTTTTCATGTTATAAATTTGTAATATTGTAAGCCTATACAGAAATCACCAGTGCAAAGGTTATTGCTGAATTCTTGCAATACATGGTTTCGCACTCTGGATTTTTGGTGACCATGTGACTACTAACCAGGTTCAATCCCTAGGATGATCCTCCAAGTATCCGTGGGTGGGAAGGAGCTTGGTGAGCCTGGTTGGAAAGTGCCCTTAAAATTGCAGAGAAAGTCACGTTGAGCTAGTGGAAGCATTAAAACCGTGGGTCCACTCATTAGATGGAGTTTATGTGGGAATTATTGGGAATTCATCAACCCTTTACAGTTCTTTGTTCGTTTCACCAGCACAATCGCTGGTTGAACCAATCAATTTTGAATTTTATTGGCCCTGATTGGGCACTTAACCCTCTTCGAATCAAACATAGCTGGCTGGGACTACTCGCAGCTGGCTGTTCCAGTCTTATAGGTTGGATGGTTCTCGTGACAGCATCCACTCTGGTACAGAGTTGATTTTCTGCAGTAGCCGTGAAAAAGCAGATAAACAAGAACAGCTTGCGGATGCTACAGTAGTACCTGAATTGAGCAGCAGGTCAGCAACATGTCGGAATTCCGCAAAACCCTATCATTGCATATAATATAGTATAATCTATCTATCTACCTACCTACGTACCTATACCTATCTACCCATCTACCTTCGTATATTGACTGGGCTCTGGAAGGTAGAGTAACGAAGAAGCGCAGTGCTATGCAGTGCTGGACTTGGCCTTAGTATGGCCTCCGTATGACCAAAGATGCAGGAATCTATCCAAGTTTATTTTGTTTCTCTGCAAATCAACAGTTGCAAGAACTACGGACCACGCCAGCCACCATATCAGCAGCGACGGCAATGCCTACAACTTTGAAACCTGACATGAATTTCCAAGAAACTGATTTGAAAGATGAATTTCCAATTGGAGATTACATGAAATCACCATCTTTTGGGTTCCATGTTCCACACCGTGGTGAATCATTTTTGGCTTCTGGGCTGCCACACCACACGACCAGCCATGATGTCCCGGAAGGATCTGCGACAACTGTGGCCGCTGGGGCGTTTTTCGGCGCGTGACTTCACGCTGGCTGCGAGCCGGTGGCAGCGGTATAGGAACTGCATTGATGATCTGATGGCTATCTTTTTGCACAAGATTACTTCATCAAAAGTTTGCCAAAGATGTCGTCACAGATCATGTGTAGAATAGTACAATTGGTACAGGTGTCATTTTGCCTCCCAGAAAAAGTAATCATGCTAGACACTATGGCTCAGAGAACATGGCAGAAATCTCACAACATCGTCGGTTTGGGAACCTCCAAATCAAAAATGGTGACACCCCCGGAACCGGACTGCCGCCATTCAAACCTGGCTGAGCAAAGCCGCCATTCATTTGGTGGACTGCCGGAAGGATGTTTGAAGGGTGAAACCCCCATGAGACTGGCGTAAACAAACGAGTGTTTTACCAATTGCTTGGTGTTTAGCATTCACCTAAACTAAACAGCCTAAACATGGCTAATCTTAGATACCCACAAGAAAAAAGACCTGGATAGCACTGCGTCGGGTTGTCCAAGCATTTACCCTTTGTTACTGCCTAATCGCCATCTTTCCTGATTAAAATCCATTTTTGTTGGCTGGCAAAGTCCCAGTTTTGCTAGTTAAATGTGCTCTTGCGGTCAAACATCAACCTGGCCCTCTCTGTCCATCCCGTCCACTAGTAGAGTCACAAGCTGTGTCCTGCTCTGCCACTCGCCGAAGTTTCCGCCTTTGCGAGTTGCAAGGGAGACCCGGTCCAGAGGATTCCATGGGTTTGTGCGATTGCTAAATCAATGAGAAATACAATGTCAAGTTCGTATTAATAACCCCCCCAGAAGGTCTAGATCCATGAGAAGGCTTCCACCCCCAAATAATGAGCAGCAAAACCAAAAATTGGGATTTCAATTGGAATTTATATACTGGGATGCACATGCACATTATATGGAGGGGACAACCCACCTAAAGGGGTACCTGGTACCCTTCGTGAGCTTCTCAAAATGGATTTGTTCAATAAGAAGCAATAAGGAAAATGCATGTTTTTTTTTATTAATGAGTTTTTTTTTGGATGTTCCTATAGATTTTGGTGATTCTGTGAGATGAGTGTGCATTTGCAACTGTGATGAGTGAATGATTTCATTGCGTTTCATTTCGTTTCATCTCATATCATTTCATTCATTTCATGAGCACCACCCATGAGCAGCATGGTTAGCAGCAGTTTGTACCAGCCAGCACTAGAATGATGAGGTCAGAAACATCAGAATTAAAACGCTTTCTTACCAACAGAAAACTAGGATTTTCCAGAAGGGTGTTGATTAATAGAAGGTGACCACCCATGGTGATGAATTTGGGAGGACCTACCCAAAGTAGGATTGCTAAAAAACAATGGCTTGTGGGTGTTCATTAATTCGGGCTGCTTAGCAATATGAAGTCAACATTAGATACAAAAGAATAGATGCATGGATATTCGGATCTAGATGTGTACATATATCATATGTATTACATGCAAGCAATGCAATGTATGTGTAAAACCACAATAATGTCACCTGTTTAAATATCTTCGATACACCATACGTATGTATGTGTATATATATATATAATATATATATATATATGGTACACAAATCATTTCAAATAATAGCGAACACTGGGGGGGTTCAATATATAGTTCACATACAAAAAAAATGAAGCCTAGATACCATCCATCAATCCTACCTTCAATTGGATTCCTGCAGGAACAAGACCTTAGCTGAGCGAAATGTTCAACCCCCGCATACTTGGAGTATGGCCATCGAGTCTTAGTGATTTCTTGAATTTGGGTAAGCCCCATTAGTAGCAGTATGACCATCCCCGATAATATCAGCCATTAATAGTAGATACCTGCAAGAAAAACACCATTCACAATTTGTCTTGCAGCAAGTGATCAATAGATATCTCACCATGGATAAGTAAAATTCACATAAACTCAGCAATTACCACACCCGCCAAATCAGCTGCATATGGGTTTGAATGAGAAATGCGCACCCTGACATGGGATGGTAAAAGCAAAAAATAGAAACATGTTGGATCACGCGGGTCTTCTATTTCAACCTGGTAGATAAATGTGTTTAGCTGGCAATGCTGTGCTATATTGATAGCAGCTATTATATACATATTTAAAAACCAATAAATATCTATATCTATATACTGTAATTATGTATGTATGTAGCTATCACCCATCATCATCCCCTGCCCTCTTGCCCCACCTCACTCGAGGCACAGTCGGTGGCAACGATGCACTGGGCCTTCGCGACCTGGCAGGGTATGGTATTTCTTGATTGGTACCATGTGCATTGATGATGCATCACTACTATATGACTTATTCAGGATGTTCAACCATGCAATTCTTGGTTAGTACCCAACAAAGATGACATAATTCAAAAAATTGTTAATTCAGGATGTGCAACGATGCACTTCTTGAGGCGAATGACTTTGAGCCAGGATCATATTTGCTTCATAATAGACAAAAAGAATGGAAAACGGTTCTGTACAACCATCAGAACATCTTTGAGGTTGAGCCCCAAAACAATGTAGTATCATTTCTGGAGTTCACGGTTTCTTTTAGTGGGCATGCTCAATGGTTGGAGGAAAACAATGAGAAACCTGTGGATGACCACTCCAGCACACAGATGAGCTCCACCGGCGTCCGGGCCCCATTTCGTGTTGTCCCCTGGGAAATGATCTCATGTCCAAAAATGGGTCCCAAAATCCCAGAATTCAGAATTTGTCAAAACCATTCTAAACCCTTAGTAAAGTATAGTAAATTTTATATTTAGACCTTTAGTGACTTTTCATCCTTTTCCCCAAAATGATCCGACGAAAGTTGCCAATGGCCATGGCCCATCCACCAGGCCCTCCGACGCGTCCCGGGGCGGCTCGCTAGGAAGCTGTGCTCGTAGCTGTGGCAGTTCAGCTCTGGCCACCTGAGGGGCCATTCAGCCATTCAAGTTGTTAAAATCCCCTGGTTGCAGGTCACAACTACACCTTCAAGTGATGAATAACAGTGAACACGTCCAAATTAAATGCTGACAACTTGAACCACCAGGTTGCTGTCGATGATGACCCCACTTTTTAAAACCAGCCACTCTGTGATTTTGGTATAAGACCTTCACATACCTTCACATTTGGGAGAGATGTAGTGAAGAAACTTTCCTGAGAAAGTGGGGAAAGGTATATAGGGTAAAACCACGATGTGCCCAACATGTCCAAGATGGAAAGAGGTGATGAGCCAGTTGCCTATACCATGTGGCCTTTACAGTCAATAATGATTTATATACTGTAATGGGGATCTTCGAGCCAGAAAAGGATGCTGGTGATTCTATGAAACAGTACATGCAATCAAACAATATAATTACACACCAAACACATGTTGGAGTATAGAATAGAAATTGGCGACAAGAGTCGCAAAGAACAAGGGGGTTGGAGATAAATGACAGACTAAAAACCTGCCGGTGTCTGCTGAAGGAGGTTGAGACCTGCATCATGAGCCCCTCATCCGATCCTATTCTCGATAGGCCATGATAGGCCCATCATACTGGAGAAAGACTAAAGAGAACCACACAAATATGTCACATATTCACCTCCAATTTCCAGTAGGTCTTGATGATGCAAACCAAATCCCTCCTAAAGTAAGGATATGGATTCCGCAGCAACGAAACATCATGATGAGCTCATCATGCAGGACAGCTGCAATCTGAAAAACCACCGGGGTCGATTTGAATCATGGAGGATCTGGAATTCATGTCATGACTTGGTACTACCCCCCCAAGGCCCCAGGCCGTTGCGTAAATCTTTTTTGGTGATCCTCTCACATGGTGATGTCCCATGGTTGGCAAAATTGCTTGATAATTGCACTAGTTAGGGTTACACAAGCAAATAATGACCAAAAAAACTATAACTATAGTTGGACTAGCAATGAATCCACTTGCATAACCAGCACGCACCAGCAACCTTGCATGTTTCTTGGAGCTGAGGGCGGGGCCTCCAACAAACGTTCAAAGCCTTTGCTGTGACGGCCCAAACCTCGGGTCAAATTGGTATCCGAATGGAAGGCCCAACTGGGAAACCTGGGAACAGCGCTGGAACAGCGCTGGAACAGCTGGCATGTCTTGTCTTTTGATGTGAAGAAATGATACAACTGCAGGTTTTAATTCTTGATACAATGGACTGGTACTATGAACAACGTCCAGTGGGTTATCTTGCCTTCACTTGGAGTAGCCGCCGACGTACTGAACACGGCATGGGAAAAAAACGTCAGGTAAGGGACATGGAACAAATTACACCGGATTGAAAACTATTGACATTCAATGTATTGAAATAATATGAACATATCATTTTTTCAACCCCGGGGTCTATTCCATAATATTTAAGCAAGCATTGATGATGGAGCTGACACACATCAAGTGGTAAGGCCAAAGATTTATCTACGGTAGATGAGTGGTGCCCAAATCTGCACCAAACACTCCACAAAAGTGTGTGTGTGTGTAGATGTATGCAATATACTACATTATGTACAATATGTATATATATATATATGAGTATAAATGTACTATATACTACATGTGCTATATACTATATACATCTATATATATATACTGTATGTAATATTCGCAATATCTAGTAGCTTTACAATCAGTACTATTACACACTATTACTATGGGATGCAAAAGAGGCACAACATGTGGAACCCGAAGCTCCCCCAGCAGTGGGCTTGATGCGGATGATCACCTGGCCAAAAGTCAGGATCTTTGGAGATGAATGCAGGGCTGTCAACCTATTCCATCCTATTCCAAGATGAACAAACGCGACAGGAACCCAGATTCGTGTGTTGTTGTTGCATGCAAAAATGCAAGCACTCTTTTCCATCTGACTCGGGCTCAGCACAGCGAGCAGGAAAGACATCAGCGAGGCATGCAGTTGGGGGATGGTGAGACTGAAAGCACATCGAACCGTGTCAAAAACCTGGGTACACATTTCTATATAGACATTTCTTATACTCTTGCGATCACATCTAATCACTTTCGCGATCACTTTCCCGGCACTTTCACGGTGCGGGTTTTTGCTTTCGCGAAACTTTGTTGTGCAGAAAATACTTTCGCGCCAACTTTTCTGTTGGGACCAACTGTAAAGATGGTTAGAGCATTTCACTTTCACTGCCACTTTTTGACTATCAGGGGACCGAGATTAACTGTATATATCCAAATATATCCAAATATCCTTTAATGAGGGTTTTTGACCCGTCTCAATTAGTAAACTTCCATGTCCGCCGTTCATCATGATTTTTCTTTGAAACGGCAAATCCGTTTGGCCAGACTGAAAAGGCAAATTTTGGTGTATACTTTGTACCCCAAGTTTGAGGATACTCTCTCATACCTCAAACTTAACACCTGTGGCTTCTTCACTGGTCCTCCATAGCATTTCGATCGCTTTGGGGTCGGTCTCATAGGCTTTGGGCGGATTGGGAACGGCGGGACCTGATGCGCCAGAATTCTTCGGGCCGTAAAGCACGCCACTTTGAGCATCTGTAGCCACCATACACTTCACCAGCCCCATGCTCCCATCTTCGGGTGATTGGGCGAAGCAGGGCATTAGACCTTGGTCCATATGAACTATTCAAAACCTAGGAGTAAAATCTTTAGTTTCTATTTATTTCAGGATATTTCAGGTATTTCCCAAACATATCTCAGATGCTGTCTTCCCAACGGGGTTTGTCTGCAAATAGGCTTCCCAAAGTTTGATGGATAATCATCAGTTTTTCTAGTTGGAATGGTCGTTTTGAAGGGTATCCAGCAGGATCCACCATTATCAGATTGTCAGACCATGAGTCAAGACACAGCCAAGGCAGCAGTCCGCGCAGCAGCCATGCTTCAAACCGTTGGCCAGATTGGTCGCCGATCCACCGGGGTGTGCACAAAGAGAGCGGACCTTGGAGTTTCGCACCTTCAACTTCTCATGGAGACCATAGGTGAAGACCGAGTTGGCCAACTTGGTCTGGAAGTAACGATGATAGCAGGCTCCACCCATCACTTTGATCGAATCCCCACCCAAATTGCCACCATTTTTTCCAAAATACTTATCTTCCAAGCCTTTGTTCACGGTGTGAAGGCGACCGAGGCTGGAATGATTCACAATCCTAGCGTCTCCATTTAGCTCTGCCTCAGCCTCCAGCAATGGGAAAAGCTCTGCCGTGAGCAGGAAATGAGATAAGTGGTTCGTCTGCATTTGGGTGTCATAGCCATCCTGAAGTAGAGTTGCTCCCAACACCCTAGATCTAGAGAGGAAAAATCACCTATTTCTTCCACACATAGGCAAGCATTTACCTGTGATGGTTGGTTTATAGACATGTATCAGCCCCTTTAACTGTACAAATATCTCCGCAATACATCCTAGTTAGTGGTGTTGTTTGAACATATTAGAAGAAGTGTTCTGACTGGTGTTATGTATATATATATATTAAAATTTGCTACAATACGTGACAACGTTCTAATGTGCTACGATATATGTGCATATATGTGCCAATGTGTTACAATGTGTTACAATGTGTTACAACATGATACAGTATGTGCCAATTTGTTACAATATGTGCCAATATGTTACAATGTGTTACAACATGATATGTGCCAATATGTTACAATGTGTTACACTATGTTGTAATATGTGATAATACGTCCAATTACGTGATGACATGTTTTAACATGTCAAACCATATGATTTCATATAGTAGCTTGGATTGCAAACGAGCAACCTTCGTTGCTTTGTCTGGCGTTGCCATGATGCCTGCATTGTTCGCGAGGCAGTAGATCTTCGAGTACTGCGACTTGATCTCGGTGGCGGCCTTGCGGACACTCTCGAAATCCTGCAGGTCGCACGCGATGTTGCCTGGCAGCTTCAACAGCTTCAACCCATCACCCAAAACAAAATATGAATAAATATAGACTCTCTAGGAAAATTAAGTATAAGATCATTATCATTCATTATCCATCATTGTCCCACATATGGGATTGAAAAGTATGTAAAATACATTGGCACACCATAGTCTGTCTGAAACCATGAACCAGTTGCTGAACTTTCCATCTGGAACGATCTCCTTGAGCTTCTCCGTGGAATCCGTGACGCGCTGAGAGGGTCGATTCAGCAGAAGAACCTCTCCGCCCAGTTCCGCCACGACCCATGCAGCAACAAAGCCCGTACCCGAAGTGGTGCCGGTGATCACAAAAACCTTGCCATCCACGCGTGGAAGCTCCTTACAGGGGTGATCAGGGGTGTAAAATGGTGTAAATAGAGGGTACTGAACTTACTGAACGGCAAAATTTCAAATTTTCTCCGAAGTGACTACGATTTACCCACAGGTTGGAGGAACCCTGTCCTTTTTGAACTTCGGAAACCATTTGGATCTTGGCATGGCGAATCAGTCGTGATCCTAAAGGCTACCTTTGAACCAGGCTGTTTCTGCAGCACAACGCTTGTCCCAGCCATGAGAGCCAAAGCCAGCCAAACTGAATCCGAATTCTCAATTCCTCACCATGATACCAATCCAAAAGTTTGGGGGCACTGTGCGGTACTCATGATACTTTATAAGCACAAAGATTGAAGTATCTTGGGAGGTCCATTTACAGTAGATTTCTATACTATCTATACATAATGATTTATGGTGAACACGTCCATCTTCTGAGGTTTTCCCAAAAATCAAACTTTGAAGACTGCCAAGTTCAAACCCATCAGCCAGCACCGGGCGCACCTTGTGATGAAGTTGAACATGTTGAAAATGGCAAATGAGTGGAAGTAGTAGCGGTAGGACGGATAGGATAAATTAGATAGGCCAGAAAAATCAAGGAATTTCCAGGCAAAACCATGTTCCACCTTTGTGACCAAAAATGTTCAAAATATGAAGTTGAGTACTGTAGTCCCATGTTTGGGTTATGAACAAGAGGAATGCGAGGGGGTAATGGATTCTGCTGGCTGTGGTCCAAAATGACTTGGTGAACAACCGTTTGACTCGAAAAAATGAAAGAATAAAGAATTTGGTTCGGTGATACGTTGGTTTTGTTTACCAACTGGCAATCAAACATGGCAATGGAAAATCCACCATTTATAATTTATATGATTTTCCCATTAAAACCTCCATCTATAGGGGATTTCAAATGCCACGTTTGATTGCCAGATGGTACATTTGGTTGATTGATGTTCCTAACGCATTCTATGATGCAAGAAAGGATGATTCCCTTGGAGCATCAACTGAAAAGTCTAGCACAAACAAAGAAAATAATCCCAACAAACGAACCGACATTCCGCCAGCAAAAGGAACAACAACCTATGATGCTAAGGGTATGGTGTCAAACAAACAAATGGGATTGCTCATCCTTAACTGTATCTCAGGCAAACATCTGTGCACTGCGTGTTGGATGGCAGAATCCCAAAAGGAGTTGCCGTGCATTGAACATCTTGAAATATCGCCATCTTTGTCGCTGAAAAATCGCCATGTTCATCTTGGTTCATCCCACATGTTTCCTGACAACATTTCACCGACTCAACAAGCCCAGGCTGATGGTTTCCTGTTCCCAGGCTGAAATTTGTGAATCACCATTTTGGCCGGTCAAATCCAATTTCTTACGGCTAAATCCCTAATTTTTTGCCGGTTTACTCCCAATCTCTCCTTTTTGTTGACCAATATTCACCATCAATTCTTCTTAAATGTTCTGGCTCAATCCCTGTCATTTCATCCCCAAATCATGGAATCCCTACTGCCCTATTGTTTGGTCAGTAGCCATATGATTCATCATTGATCATCAAATCTCATGAAAATCAACTATGGAAATCCAATGAAATCTCAAAAAATCTCCCAAATTTCGCTCCAAATTTCCATAACTTTTTCATAGTTCCTGTCTCGATCCCCATGCCCTCAGGCCATTTTTCCCCTCCGCGCCCATCTTCGCAGCTCTTCCAGGTTTCGCCTCAGCTCCATGGTGCTCCCGGCCGCATCTAAAACGTTGCTCAAGGTGCTCCAGGTGATGACGTCGCAGCGAAGACGCCTAGGGGAACGCTGGTATCCAATCCCCAGTGGTAAATGACTATGATATACTAAATAGTATATACTAATATGATATCCTAATATATCCTAATATTAATTTAACCATATTTAATTAATATGTAATGTACATATATACAGTTGAAGACATGGAGGCAATTTCCATGGAAGTGATGCATCATTTGAGGGAGCTACGTACAAATGTAAATATGATGTGATGGGATATCAGTATGATATATCTACATGTCGATATAATGTAATTTACAATATATTTGTAGTCAACTACATAGGACAAAGGGATTGGGTCTGTCAAAGTACTAGTACTGTCGAAAGTGTTCAACATATCGGTCATCTAAGTCATCTAGACTGGGCTGCCGAGTGTGCCAAAAGAATCAAATGAAATCATGTGAGCATTCTGGGCTTTTCACTCAGAAAACATGACGGATGCAAACAATTGCCTGCCCTGCTGGGGTATATATTGTGACATCAAAGCGTGTGCTAGTGTTTGACCTGTGGTACTTCCGCAAGGTCCAAATATGTCACACGTCAAGCTGTCTGCAGTGAGTGATGCAAAATTGGATTGGTTCCCAATATCCATTGAATGATGTTCACAATCATTCACTATATAAGGGATTGAAGGTGGCAACAGCTACCCGTCCTGGCGGCGATGACGGATCTGACTTCCACTGCATGCTGCCAACGTTGGCTCCTTTTGCAAGCACCTTAAGGACTGCATTACAGCGGAGCGAATAAAATTGATCCAAAACAAGGGAAAACACGGAAACAACATGTACACTGACACGCATTTGAAATTTGGTGAAGCATGGATCCGTTTCCTGTTTGATGATGAGTATCTCAAGTCAAACAGCAGCCTTTTGGAAAATTGCGCATCCCAGTGACAGGAGTCAACAGCTCAATGGATCTCAATGGATCTCAATGGTCCAAGGCAAAAGTTCTATCTACTTCTCTCTGGGGATCCTAAATGGCAATGGACAATGCACCGATGTTTTGCTGTTTGTAGATGGTGTCACATCAACAACAGGATTTGCTTCACCGCTTGATTGCATGGGTACATCCTTCGGCTTGATTGTAATATTCAGCCAAGAATGATAAACCCTCGAGGTATTAATACTCCTGGTTTACCATGATGGGGGGGTACCAGTCTTTTTATCAATATTTCATCACCTTTTAGGTAGTTCCCATCAAGTAAGCAACCAGCGGTTCAGTGGTTGATCGATCCAGGTTTCGCATTGTTGCCCTTCTGTCAAGACACCAACCGAGCAAAAGTCATTTTTGGGGTCAAGCACCGCTCAAA
Source organism: Symbiodinium sp. clade C Y103 (assembly GCA_003297045.1). Taxonomy (NCBI): domain Eukaryota; class Dinophyceae; order Suessiales; family Symbiodiniaceae; genus Cladocopium; species Cladocopium sp. clade C. The sequence goes on from BGPT01000098.1 coordinate 142,652, forward strand.
AAGACATTTTCTTGTGAAATCCGTGAAAAACATCTTCAGCATATTTCATCCAAACTAATTCATCACTTGCATATTTCACCCAAACTAATTCATCACTTGCGATAATATGCCTCAGTACCTTTCTTATAACTTATTAATATATGATATCTATGTGTGTGTGGACAATTTTTATATTCAAAATATATATTGAATAATGTGTAAATATATATATAATCAATAAAATAAAATAAATACAGTATAATATGCAAAAAATATATCATATGTATATACATTAATAGAATATAACACTGCATATGTATGTATATGCTGTACCTATCGCACCATTCCTGGACCATTCTTCTCCCGTTGCAGGGCACTGATGGCACAGTTGCAGGTGCCGATGTCTGGCTCCTTCAGTACAGGCAGCAGGTGCAAGGTCTGCAGCCAGTGGCAGCACTTTTCAGCGGCGCCTAAAGTTGCAATGAAGCCTTGCAGCACGGCCAAAGTCGCTGGGCAAGTGGGGTATAAACCCATACCAACTAACTAATTAATTCAGGGTAAAGTTAGTAGGTGGGCTATAATTCCTAAACCACTAAGTTGGGGGAAGGCATGAAATCCCACTTTATAGACAATTCTAGATACAGTATATCTATGGCAATTCCACGTGTTGTACTATATCCCAGGTATAATCCATTTATCAAGTGGTTAACTCACTCCATGGCCCATCAAAGTAGAACTTTCGCTGGGATCTTTCTGGGGCTGAATTTGGGATGCGTCGCCGTCGCCTAAAGGAAAGTGTTTGGGCGGTGAAACCACAATAAAACCAACAATCTATACCTGGTGTAGCTGCGAAAGCACACGTATTGGTACACATGTAGGAATGAAAAATACTGCTATATTAATATATATTCATGTATTTATATATATATATATACATATAGAGGCATTGATAGAACGATAAAGTTCTGGCAAAAAAGGAAAGGAGGATGTGAGATGACTAGCAGCAACCACAACCCCGCTAAGTGGTCAATTGTTAACGAACATCGCATCCAAACGGCCATGGAAAACCACCATGCATGCCAGTTGCTGATGTCATCCGGCTGCATGCGGTTCACCTGCGCAGTCCAGGTGCTCCCAAGACGGCACATTGTTGGTGTAGCCTCTTAAAGATCAAACATGGCAACAGGACATTCAAATAAATCATGAACCAAGAGAGGCTACTCGATTGCCAGATTTGGTTCCGCGGTCTCGGCTTCAGGCTTCATCATTTGATCACAAACCCAGCGGAGATGGAACACCAGGATTTGTGACGCCCGGTGGTTATCAGTATCGGGGGGAAATTTCACATCGCGGGGCGATGAACCACAATTGATCCAGAATCGAAGGTGTGTGTGTATATATATATATAATATATATATAATATATATAATATATATATATACAGATTATATGGACAAGATCAGCCATAAATGGCCTGGCTGTTCCTACTGCTTCACCTTGACCACCAACATCCACCGCACCTGCATGCCACGATGAACATCCAAGGCCCGCCCCCAAACAGCGCCCTTCTCACCTTCCGTGTGGGCCCACTGCTGGGCGTGTGATGGTGTGATGATGAGAATTTAATATGGAAGGTACCAGTAATGGTGTACTCACATCACTACTTCATGCTGATTTAACGGTGATTTAATGGGCTAAATGGCTAAGTAATGGCAATTTAATGTTAATTTCCCGCTAAAAAATATGGGATTGATTTTGATTTCATGGTGATTTAATGCTGCTCTCGATGGTGAGATCAATCCATCAATGAATGAATGAATGAATCAATGAATCAATGAATGAATCAATCAATCAATCAATCAATCAATCAATCAATCAATCATCAATCAATCAATCAATCAATCAATCAATCAATCAATCAAGTCCATCGCAAGACTTGTGATAGAACTCAAGTATCTGAGATTGCTGGTGCAGATCTACAAACCATGGCTAATGATGTCCTGAAAGTGCAACAAACAAAGGGGCCAGTGACTGATATAGCATTGATCATCATTCATCCATTGCTTGTTGACTGGGGTGTTCCCTTCTATTTTTGCAGACCAGTGTTAAAAAAATGCATCCCAATCAGTAATTGGAATTGGATATATTTATTTAAGTTCTTTTCCACTGGGATATGTTCAATATATAATTTGGTTGTGCATGGTACTGGACCACTTCCTAACTGGAATTCACAAAAGCGGGTGACTTAAAACAGGCGGACCACAGTAACTGTCAATTTTGATATTCCAAGGTTTGGTTGACCCAAGTTTCCATGGAGGCGGCTGATCAAATGCTGGTCTGTGGACCAATTGCTCTTCCAACTCCACTTCAGATGGGATGTGCATCAAGACATCAAAGAGGGATCATGAAATTTCAGAAATTGCTGAAATCTTCTGAAGTCCTGAATGCTCAAAAGCAAATTGAACAGAAACCGCGAGTTCAAATTCAAATATGTTCAGGTGTTTCATGTGGACCCAGGCCAAGCAGTTTGGATGGGCTTCTGGACTCTTAAGGCATCTGACCGAGACTTTTAAGCCCTCCTGATTCTGGGTCCACTTTCAACCTCAAACCTAAGGTCCAAAGTGATTTAGAATGATTTGGTTTAAGAATTCCATTGAAAGCTCCAAATTTTGGATGAATAAGGTTTAAATAGGTTTCAACATTTCCAGATCCATCATTCATTTCCGATGACCAAGGCACAGGCGCTGCCATAGGCGTTGAAACTCACCAGGCTGCGGCGAAGCCGCCAAGCCGCAAAGCCGCACAACAGCTGAGTGGCCAGGCACCATTCACCGCCTGCGGCAGATGGAGGGGATGATCAACCACCAAGTGGGACATATGTATACAATACAGTTTACAATACTATATAAATTAATGAAATAATCTGATTATAATCTATACTTGGATTATATTTGGGATACGATACCACTATTCCAAAGGGATATAGTTGGGTGATAAGTTGGAACTTCATTCGGACCTTGAGCCTGATTGGGATATGACAGGATATATTAATATGTACATATCATATGTGTATATATATATATATATGGAAGGTTGGCAAAGGCCAAAGCAAAAAACGAGTCACAATGCTCGCGGCCCCTATTTCAGTGAGGATATATCCAAGGAGATATCCACATCTTCTGAAACAGACTATTTTTTTGGATAATCAAACCAACTCCCAGCACACAAACAACATGGTACGGAAAACATGCTCCTGTCATCGCTTCATGTGTCTCATCTGTTAGCCCCAAAATTGCCATATGAAGAGAGCCAATTTAATGATTCACCAGTGGTGTGAGAGTTCTCCCATATGTTCAAACAACGCCATATCCATATCATATTATCCTTGGCATTTGTTGGTTACCTTTACGATATTCCCTGAGATACATATATGTATCCCCATGATATTTCCATTACCCTCTGTTTTTTCACATAGCTATTAACAATAGCCCATTTATAGATGATAAACATGATGATTTACCTATTAAAAAAATGTTATTTTCCATAATGTCAAATGACCATAAGGTATATCTCCATCATGAAAAATCCACCACCTTTCCAGCTGCCTTTCTCACAGGCTGAGAGGGCGGCGTTCTGTGAAATCACATTGCATTGCAGACCAGCGATTCGCAACCTGAGCGGCGGGTCGCGGTGGCGACAACAACGATGGAACAAGGGAGACTCCAATTGTCAAGAAAATTTAAGCAACACATGTGGGGACATGTACGGATTAAAGCAGTAAAAAATGCGGGTTTTGACCAATATTCACATCATTTCACATGTAGGTGTGGCATGTTATGGAGATATCTTGGTGCATAAAATGGGGGACCCCATTTTATCGTCCAAAGATTCGTCATGATGGGGAGACGAAGTTTCAGAACCGATATTTCACGCAAAAACAATCAGAGATGCAAGCAAATTGCAACAAAACAGACATGTGGGATTCTCAACCAACTACATGTGGGATTCCAGAAAATACACATCAGGATTTAAGAAACATATATTGTAGTCTGAGAATAAACAGAATAAACAGTGAAACTTGACTCATGTAAATACTAAGCATCTTCTGGACCAGTCAAGCCTCCAATTGGGACCCATCCCCAAATTCCTGTCTTCAATTGCTTAATGCGTTGACATGTCAGTAGCGCTTGGCTGTCCTGGCTCAAAAAAAAGGGCCAGAATAAAGAAAACCAATCCTTCCCTGCTAAGACATGTTTTTCTCCTACTGAAACGTATGACTATGTCTAGGTTGATGGATTCTAATTCTATGTATATATGTATATATATATATATGCATACAAATATATTTTCATTTTGAAAAAAACAACAACAACAACAACAACAACAACAACAACAACAGCAAACACATATATTGGTGGTTGCCATGATTTTGTTTTAATGTTTGTTTACTAATCGTTTCTCCTGACCTTCCCGTCATACCGGTTTCATGTTCAAGCTGAAAGTCAGGATGTATGTTTAACATGTTCGGTGCATCGTCGGTATTGATTCCTGCATTCACTGAAGATGGAGCATGTAACCAAATATGTGAGTTCGTCCGGGAATTGTGGTACTGTGTAGCCCTAAACGGAAATGTTAAGAGGGAGACTTATTCTTGAGCCGTTGGAGTCTGTGGTTTTCCAGACATTTCGATTGCTTAAACCGATTAAGTCCCATAGCTCACATGTTTCATGTGTAAATTTCTATCTAATCACCATATTAGACACTATATAACACTATCATCAAACCCACAAATCTCCATTCAATCAACACAAAATCCAATCTTTACTCATGAAAATCCCCATCAACCCCTCCGCCAAAGCTACTGCTGCACCAGCTGCACCGCCCTGTGCCACTCGCTGCCTACCGCGCTGATGGTGCTGCTGTAGGAGACCACCGTGGCGCGGAGATCGGAGGAATCGAGGGAGGACAGCAGGGCCAGCGCTAGGCACCAGTGGGTGCCTCCCCCATGGTGCGAGATCGGGGGAAGTCACGTTTTTTAATAGTAATATTTTAGAGGAATAGATTCATCCTTGTGTTTGTATGGTGATATGTTAGGAATATTGAATGTTTAGAATAATGGCAAATACTGTACTCTATATACTTGGGGACACGTGTCTAATCGACACGGGGAAGTTAATGGGACAGCAATATATATATATATATACTCTATCCAACACTATGTGGGTTTGGGAGTAAATAGTGATAAAACCATTAACGATAGTGGGATGTTATCATGAAAGACTGAACTCAAAACCTCTAACAAAACAAATGGGATGGGGAAATAATGCCAACCTCTCTATGGGGATATCAAATGGATGTAATTGGGATATTGTGGGATATACATATACATGACCAACATGCACTAGCATCTGGGTTTTGCCAGAAATGGAGGACGGGTGCCCAATTCTGGCAATCAAACGATGAGAAGTACCCGAGAATCATGATGCACATTGCATTTATTTTGCTGAATCCCATTTGGCTGCTAGTAGTAACATCATGTAAATGTAAGATCTGTAGGTGTTTCAGCAGCAACATGGGAATCAGAAAGTATGGAGCATGCATGATGGATGAAAATCACAGCAACTGTGTAGCTAATGAATTTACCAATGTTCATACAGCAAGATTCAACCGAAATGGAGGTTTTACGAGTATCATTCCTTCTTTTGTGGATGGGTAGCTTCCTCATCGGATATGTTGAGCATATCTTGTCACCTTGAGAGACCCAAAGCAGCTCCTGTCTGGCAGCAACTGATGGTGCTGTTGAACGACACCACATCGGCCAGCCGAGCGCTCTGCGCAGTTGAAAGCAACTGAAAGGCCACTTGCCATTGGCCTTCGAAGAGGGTCTCTGGTAGCCAAACAAATAATGATGAAAAATTGAACGAGATCCAGATCAGATCTGATTTGTATCAAAATCTATCCTGTCTCACTGTAGTTGCATCCCACCTTCGCCCCCTCTCTTTGTTGGATGTAACATCACTACCCTGAAGTAAACACAACTGATTTCCTGGAAATCTCATGTTGAAGATCATAGTGTCTGCACATAAGCGACCTTTGATCGTCAGTAAATGTGTTTCATTGACCCGGGAGTTCCTAAAGAACACCGGAAAATTCAGGTTTTGGCTTTTGGGAAGTTGTTGCCATTGGCCACTTTCCTTCCTCTTTTGGAACACCTAAAGCCATCTCAGTTTGGCCTGTCCATTGTAAAGCATGCCTTACATGCCTGGAGGGATGCTTGATCATCATCTCAGGTGGAAGATGGCTATGTCGGCTATGTGTTAAAATCACAAGCCCCTGGAACGGATACCCCGGAGTAGATTGAAACTGCAAACATGGATAAATTGGACATTGCCAGTTCTGTGGCTTCAATTGGTGTACTTTTCAGAATGCATTGAAACCACCAATCAAAGATGCGAAGATCCCGCATCTGCCTTCGCGCCTGGTTCTTCACAGGTATCGATGGTTGCATTGAAGCTGATGCTATCTGCTTGCCGCAGGGCCAAGCCCTTCCTAGGGTACAGCACATACTGCACGAATTTATAGGTCTGATTCCCTTTAGGCAGATGATCTTATGACCCCATCTGGCCACATGCTAAAATCATTCTCAAACCTAAAGTAAACCATTCTTTGGGGGGCCTCTCAATTACCATCATGTGCCGTGAAGTCAGCCATCAAAATCGGTCCTTGGATGATCAAGATTGATCAAGTGGTTGGTGAAATTTGGTAACCAGAGTGGTGCCATGATCTGCAAGTCTCCCAAGCACCTGGTCATATTGAAAACTAAAGCCACTTCGGGAAGTCCTGAACTGATCATCCAGAACTGATTGGCCGTTTCAACCCATCCTGGTGAAAAACAATGTCATTGGACAATATTTCGGCATTCTGGTCCAATATATGGCAGTAACAAAACTACCATTTTGAGTGTCGATATGTTTCTAACAAGTGATTTTCATGTTCGGCATTCATGCAAGATATTTAGTTGTTTTCACACATGAATTCAGATGGTTCGACTCTGCAAAAGGAAACTGTATATGGATTCTTGGTCACACCACAACAAAGCTCTCGTCAACCATCGATTTTCCCGTACCTGCGAATCCATAGATTAAGTCCGTGTACTATGTCCATCTAGCATATCCACATATCAATATCCAAATACCCTCTGGTAATTTAACATAGCTATTGAAAATGGCCATTTATAGTTGATTTTCCCATTAAAAATTGTGATTTTCCATAGCTATGTTAGTTTACCATGAGGGGAAGTATATCCCTGTTTTAACATCTCTCAATATGTCGGAACCCAATGCCATAAACTTACCACTTGGGGATGGTATCAATCCCACCTATAAGAATGGTGAGTCATTGGGGATGGTTTATGAAATGAGGTTTACCGCATTATATAATCTTCTCAAGTGTAAATGTGTTTGTCTGAAAATGATGTACCCCAAAATCCATTGGTCAATGCTCATGATCATTCATTATTCCATTACATGGCTATAACATGCTATAATTGGGGGTACCCTCTGGTAAACGTTTACATAGCTATGGACCATTTTTCATGGGAAAATACAAACTATTTCTATGGCAATGGCTTCAATAGCAAAGTGTTAGTTTATACCAGAGGGTATCCCATACCAATGATAGGGTTTTCCATTCATATACTATAATAATCATAGTTATCCTACCAATATAATTATCTATAACTAATGTTTAAATATATATCATTACTATCCAGTTCATAAACCATTTCCAGACACCAAATTCTGACCATCTCAAACATCCCAAACATCCAGCGTCTGTAGCAACAGCAGTGCATGCTGCCACTGCCCCGCCCGACTGAGCGCGCTGATGGCGGCGTTGCGCGCGGAAAGGTCTGCAGAGAGGTCCTACAAACAGTGGTCCAGTTTTGGCAGCTTCCAGTTGATATTTTGATTGGCAAATCATATATAATATTGTATAATATAATTATAAATTGATTTATATAAATGTATCAAATATAGTGTATTGTATACCTTCAGTTGATATACCTCCAACATAAATCAACATAAGTTTCATGTGTAGGCAACGAGCCCCTAACTTCATGCATTGTGGTGTCGATCAAATCATGGCCAGGCTACCTGCAGTCCAATAGGATTCTTTAACTTCAGCCCATACCCAATCCAACTGGTGTGATTTCTATCCAAATGTTGCGCTGACTCCACATTTTGCACCCACAAAATTTCAAGTTTTGTTGGATATCTCGATTATGCCCATAGATATAGCGTATACCGTATACCAATATCATATCCCCCTGATATATCAATCTTTTGGCTAAACAAAGGCTAAACAAATCATCCCATGTATCAACATCATTCATCATCATCATTCTAAATTCTTCTCAGTGTTGAGGTCACGGAAATACAGAAGTTGGTTGTATTCCCGCGCACCCTCCGGTAATCAAACATGGCAATGGAAAATTTTTTACAGGGGGAATGGAATGCGATTTATAGGGGAATTCCCAGCTAGCCATGAGTTCAATCATTTCTCCATTCAAAAATGCGATTTGTAGGGGAATTCCCAGCTAGCCATGTTTGATTTCCAGGGGAGGATTCCAATGTTTGTCAACATGCCTGGCATCCACATGGGCGGTTCGACAAATGGCTGTACTCCAAAATAGATAGTTTATAATGGAAAATTGTATTGAAATGGATGATTTGGGGGTACCCCCAATTTAGTCAACACCCATATGGGTTTGTCCGAAAATGATTGGTGTACCCCTATATCATCTGGTTTATGATTATATTCCCCATATATTCCCTATTGAATACCAATTGTTGGGGTATTCCCCCCATTTTCAGACAGACCATGACAGACCCATATGTTTATCAACATGCCTAACCTCCGCACGCTTTCTGAGAACCCCCCAGGATCTCCAGCTGTTGGAACATCTGCAGCGCTCTCTGCCACTCCGAGGCAGCACCGCATGCGATGATGACGCCGGTGGAACTGACCACATCTGCCTTGAGCAACGAACATCGACAGGGAGAAACTTATTTTTGAGGGGAACAATGATATAATGATATTCAAGTATGATATTTCACTAACCTGAAAATGAGGCTAGTTGGGATAGTTAACCCTTCCAAATCATCCAGATTTATCCAGATCTAATATATCTAATTTGGTTTTTAGATGTTTTTGAATGTTTTTTAGGATGTAGGATTGCCATGCACACTGGAAGAAATATCAATGGAATTCCATTATCACGGTTGGTGAAGTAGGGTTTCCAAAAGATGTCCATAATGTTTGTACATATCATATACTGTATCCCACATATATTGGGTATAGATGGGTGCAGGAAAACCAAATCATAGGCTGGTCTGGTAGGTTCCTGGTGGAGCAATCCCTTGCCGCGCCCGGATCCGGGCTAAACCAAGGTTTCTGTGGGATGTTTCTTCAGCGGGAAGAGATTTCAGGACATTGGTTGCAGAAAACCTTTCAAATGGAGCTTTCCCTGCCCTGAAAAAGAGGCTACACCATACATATGAAGTGATCTTTGGCAAGATAATATGTGTTCTGTGATATTAAGCAGTTCAGCCACCAACCTTGTGTGAAGCCAGGTGCTTCACCGAACACATCGAAGGCGCCTTTCCGAAAGGCTCGCCATGGGCGAAGATCTCTAAAGCCTGGAGATTGGACCTTCGACTTCACCTGGGAATGGTGATGCCACCATTGATCATATTCCTATTATTTCCATTGAATGTCAACTTTGGACTACTCAACCTATGGGCTGTTTCTTTGGGAGTTGGGGGGGGTACCATTCTAGTATCAGGCACTTTTTGGGTGCCCTTATTCAGCAGCTCAAGGCGTGTAGTACTCCATGGTTGACATTTTGCACTGGTTTTACCACCCACACGTCCCATATTGTCCTATGATTTTTCCTGCATCTTGGGTTCCCAAAGGGTATACCATGGTATACCATCGATCATCTGCCCAAAAACACCAGGTCCATGGCTGCGGTGGCCTCAATCCACCGGGTAGCACAGGCGCATGCACCCAATAGGCAGTTTTTGCTCAGCATGTCAGGGCTCAGTCCCGACTCCTGCGGGCTTAAACCGACCCATGCTTCTGGCCGTTGGTCTAATGGAAAAATGGCCACCCTGAAAAATGTTGGTCAATGATGGTCAATGTTTGGAGGATTCCACCTACACAAAATGTTTGTTGGGGGATATAATCTGCTAGATTGGTAGAGTCTTAGTCCCAAATCGGCTGGAATTGGGTGCTCCATCAGATCTCTGGAGCATCTGGCAATCTACAAGGTGCGCCCCTTTCTCTGTTGACATGGTCAACAGCCTTCCTAAAGGCCAATGGGTATGAAGCAAGTCCACTAGTCCTGAATTAGTTGAGTTTTTTCATTTAGCAAAACCCAATTGGGACGCAATACAAATTTGCTTTGCTGTGTCGTGTTCTGCCATTGAACCCACCAGACCTAGCACTTCAGCGGCCGCTCCTTCATCTGAACTTTGAGGTGAATGGCGAGCTGCCAGAGTCCAGTTTTTTGACCTCGCTGCTGATCTCAAGCTGTAGATCAACGGATTTTAGTTGTTCGATATGAGTCATGATTAGTCATACCAGTACAACATGGCTTGTGTGTATACCAACACTCCTGCTCAAATACATTTTAGGGTAAAGCTTGAAAGCCATCCGAACCCAAGAATGGCAAAATAAATATACTCTTCAGTTCTCCAGATGGTAGTGGAACACCCATGGAACACCCCAATTTTTGACAGGAAAATCACCCATAAACGATGGGCAAAGGGTTTATCAAAGCATACATGCATATACAGAACAGGAAAAACACGTATACATATAGAGATTGTAATCAACATACCCTGCAGACAAAACAATGACTTACTTATTTCCATTTCTGTTTGGTTAAAGCAACTGGCTTCACCCAATCAGCCCCCTTCCGGCAAGTCACAGGCACTCAACGCTGCATTGAAGGTCACCTATAGGGCAGTCCCATCCATTGATGCCATGAACAACTGCCATTTCATGGATATTTGGCAAATTTGGTAATGATTTTCCAGGTTTGAAACTGGCAGCAATCATGGTTTTTCATTTTATGGGACAAACATGCAATGGACAAACTCCTTTGAGGCTGGGTATCTGAAAGCATCACTAATTTGGGCGCAACTCATTCCAAACATGCAACTTTTAAAACATCTATTAAATCACTGTGAGCCAGTGACAATTATGATCAAAGTCGCTTGTTTCAAGTGACGAAGCAAAGAATCCGTGTGTAGCAACCACTAAATGATTTCATCTGATGTTTTGAAACTTATGATATATGCCTTTGTGCCCGCAGTCACTTGAACATGGAAGATTCGGCCAGAGTTCAATCAACAGTCACATGTTTCAATTGACTCAAGTCTGACTGAAGCTTTAGAATATATCAGTTGGTCAAGAATATCTTCTGGCAAAAACAAAATAGGAAAACACTAGACAAAACATATCCATTGATAACCAACTGTTATATCTGTTATGTTCCAAAGAAACAGCACCAAACCATGATGAGGATCTTCAATTTCCAACCAAATGTCCGAATTGGGGTTTTGTTGGAAAAATGGATACCCCCCCCGATTTAGTGCTTTATAGTCGATTCCCTTAGTACAATGGCCATGAATTGGGCGGTATCCCCTTCCTTTGGACCAACCCAACGGGTGTTCGATACCACAGATTTGGATGGATTCGACTGTAACACATCAGATACTCAACCATAGTCATAGTACACATAGATTCAATGATTCATATAGTGTGATCTACTGTACCACAGTTGTGCATCCCTGCATTGGTTGATTCTGTACAATGAAATGTGTGTTCTATTATATTCACACCTACTTCGAGCTACCCCGCATCAAACATACTGGCCTGCGTTGGTCGCACATTTTCAGACTGCAACTCTTCGAGTAAGATCCTTGGCACCGAATGTAGGGTGCAACTTTGTGTGATTGAATATGATGGCGAGCTACGAATATGACATTAAACATTGCAAAGTCAAGCTGGTTTCAATCTGGTTGTATACCCATTATATATTCTCATTGTAGATCTTTTTAGATGGTCATATCCCAACGTGCCAAGACACATGGCGTTTTCCCACTGCTGTCCTTTTCCACAAGCGCTGATGCAGGAGTTGTACACAACAACATCCGGCTGCAACTGCGCGTCCTATTTGCTAGGCGGTGGGGCATTACATCCCAGAAAACTCATGTGGAACCCGAGGGCCATGTTTCACCTTACTAATGGTATTGGGATGAACATCCATTCAAATATACATATTCGACTGAATTTGCAGTTCAGCAGGTGACCTCGATTTGACTCCTATGTACATCACGTTGCGACATGTCTCTCAGAATTAGTTTAAGGGACAGTTCAATTGAAACACCATAAAACAAGATGAAACACCCATAAGCGTTCAAGACGGGGTGGTGGTAAAGCTCTTGCAAATAAGATTGCCAAAGCCCGGAACACGATCGCCAAAATTGCTAAACTTCCTTTGGCAGGAATCCAAAAGGGGCTCTATGTTAAAGCCAATGCCCATAATCAATGGATTTATGGTACGGAAGTCCAGGCGCCCACAAAAACTTCGCTCAAAGGATTGCGCACAAGCGTTGTAAATTGCGTATTCCCGCGGAAAAGTCGTATGAGGTGCCCATGTCTTTGTATGGCTACCCATCGTGATATTTGGATAGACCCGTGGGCCCAATGGATACTTAAGGTGCTGTCAACGTATAGAAAATTGTCCAGGACAAACCCAACACTGTGCAAAAAGGTTTTGGCTCAAGCCAAAGCTTACCGAACCGTTCCAAACGACACTTTCAATGGAGCCCCAGTCGTACTTGCTCGTGTAATTAAGGAGCTAGGATGGCAATGGACAGACGAAGATTTTATGTGGTCCTGTGAAGATGACGCGCNTCATCTAACCAAAGGCAGCCAACGTTTTTTCATGGCAGAATTAGAACGACATGTCCGAACACGATTATTCGCTCTATCCCCCATTCGCAACGACAATTTGGGGGACGCCATCGGCCGCCCAATTGATATTCAACTATCTAGATTCTTCGCCGACAATGATTTTGCGCAGAAGGAGGTTTTCTCAGGGCTAGTGGCAAAACTCAGGCATCTTCCCACAACAGTCCAACACGCTAAGCAAATTATCTTATACATGTTCACCGGCTCAGTTTTTGACGGGCCCCGCAAACACAGGGCAGGGTTGGCGGATACACCAAATTGTGCCATGTGCGGCNAAGCAAATTATCTTATACATGTTCACCGGCTCAGTTTTTGACGGGCCCCGCAAACACAGGGCAGGGTTGGCGGATACACCAAATTGTGCCATGTGCGGCCAAAAAGCAACCCTGCTGCACATTTTCAAACAGTGTCCCAGCTTATCTCTGCCTTTGGTCCCTGACTATGTACCTGACACAACGTGGACTACTGGTATTATTTTCGAATCTTCTGAACGAACCGAACGTAGGAAACAATCAGCCGATTTCACGCCAAATTACGACNTATGTACCTGACACAACGTGGACTACTGGTATTATTTTCGAATCTTCTGAACGAACCGAACGTAGGAAACAATCAGCCGATTTCACGCCAAATTACGACCTTCCAGACCAACAAGACTTGCAATTCAACCACGACGTCTTCATCGACGGCAGTTGCGTCCAAACTCAAGATCAACGATTGAAGAGGTCCGCAGCCGGAATTTTTGCTCCAGAAAGGGGTGCGTACTCTTTTCTCGTGGCTGGTCCGGATCACTCATCTCAAAGAGCAGAGCTTGTTGCGCTTCTGCTTGCCCTCAAAATGTTTCGANCCAGAAAGGGGTGCGTACTCTTTTCTCGTGGCTGGTCCGGATCACTCATCTCAAAGAGCAGAGCTTGTTGCGCTTCTGCTTGCCCTCAAAATGTTTCGACGTACTTTGCGCATTTATTCAGACTCTGCGACCGTGGTAAAAGGGTTTCAAATCCTCCAAAATTCTCACTATGATCTCACAACTTTGGTTGCTTGGGATANGTACTTTGCGCATTTATTCAGACTCTGCGACCGTGGTAAAAGGGTTTCAAATCCTCCAAAATTCTCACTATGATCTCACAACTTTGGTTGCTTGGGATAATTTTGACTTATGGGTTGAAATCCACGCAGCAGCAGTCCAGAGCAATGCAAACATTTTCATTCAGAAAGTCGCGGCCCATGGACGCGACAGAAACCAAATGCCTTATTTGACGGAGGGTAATGCCAAAGCCGATGAAGCGGCTAAAAGTTGCGCTACTGCTGCTTTTAATCAGCAAGCGTCGCTTTTAGCCGAAGATCTNGCCTTATTTGACGGAGGGTAATGCCAAAGCCGATGAAGCGGCTAAAAGTTGCGCTACTGCTGCTTTTAATCAGCAAGCGTCGCTTTTAGCCGAAGATCTTGATTGGGTTTTGGACCTCCAGATGCATTTGCTACAATGTTTCTCGTTCCACACCAGTGACCTGGCATTAGACTCTACCGTTGAGCAACCAAGCCGTGTG
>BGPT01000098.1:168433-272580 GCA_003297045.1 Symbiodinium sp. clade C Y103
TGTTAAGAATACAATAGTTTCGGTATCTACAATTTCCATGGTGTACATGGCAACAATGCTCAGCACAATCTGTGCTATGGACCAAGGCCTTGAGCCTTAGACAATTGCCAGAGGAAAACAATACAGCGGACGTGCACAATACGTGAACAATTGGACACAAGGACAAACGTGAGACAACGAGGACACAATCCATCACAATCACACTGCCGGTGAAACTTTACACATCCATCCATCCATCTCCCCATCAAATATTCATTTAATCACCATGAAATCACCATCAAACCCATTAGATATACCCAAAGTCCGTTTTTCGGAAAAGCACTAGGTTGCCACGGCTGCAAGTGCCACCAATGTGACCTGCACGACGCCTGCTTTTGGTTCTGCATCTTCGGTGACCGAAGCATCTGCTGCCCGTGCGAGGCGTGTTGTGGTCTCTGCGATGAAGGCTGTTTCCGCTGTGGCTGGGATTCATGGAGCATCATGGAGCTGAGAATGACATCTGGTAAACTAACATAGCTATGGGAAATCATTTTAATGCGAAAATCCACTATTTCTATGGCCATTTTCCATAGCTACGTTTAATTACCAGAGGGTAAAGCTTACTTTGGAACTCCAGATTTGAATCCTTTTGGTCCTTGGGACTGCTGGGTCTTTCACATCAACTCAGGTTGTGAATGCAACTGTGGGGGTGGACGAGGAATCGATTGTAAGGGCTGCGACTGCGGGAACTGCAATTGTGATGGCTGCTGCAGTTGTGAGTGTCTCGGTGTTTTCAGATTTGATGATTTGTTTTTAATCCCAACCATAGAGGATGATCCCAAATGAATACACATCACATCATCACTCAGTTTTTTTCCATGATTGTTGTCTCAACCAGGTGTGGTGGTAGTGACAATCCATTTGCCGTGGTCCTGCTGGGTATCATGGTCTTTCTGGCGGTATGCTTGATTGTCTTGGGCATGTTGGTGCTCTTTTGGCTGGTTCTGGTCAATGTGATGCTGGATGGCAGTTTCGCAAACGGTTTGTCTGAAAATAGGGCATCCCATTCCATCCATTGGTATATGTCCATTTTTTTTCCATTTTTCCCATGACTGTTTCGGGGTATACCATGGTATACCCCATATTCACACAGACCCAGACAGACCCATATTTTCACTGATGATTCCAATTGACTTTCATATCTTTCATATGTACTGTTGGGGCCAAAAAGCAGCCAGATTTTCGGAACCAATGATCGTTGGGGATTTGCATGTTGGTTGATGTATATATTATATCTATTGAGGTAGTATCTTTGTTATTTTTTGTTATGATATTATATAATGGATTATGATAGTAATTGATGGTACTATATATACAAATACAATAAGAATCCATAGACTATCTACTATGATAAGTGTATACATATATATATATATATGAATAACAATCTATCATAAGATAATTCCTGAATATTTGCATCATCAAACTCAGGATGTATGGCATTTTCCTCCACCAGCTCTTTGTGAAAGAGCAGATCGCACGTAAGTGGCCCGTCCAAGCCTACGACCCCGCACTGGATCCAGGGAAGGCGTCCTCAGCGGATGTGGAGAACCCCAAGGAGCCCGAACCTCCGGCACCTCCGGCGCAGGAGATGATGGCGGAGTCGAACGGTCCCAAGACGTTGCCGGGACAAATTGAAGGCAAGTCAGTTGGGGGCTAACATGGGCTAACTAGTAGATTAGTAAAGTATGTGGCACTTTGAGTCTGGAGGTTTCTTGTCCAGGTTCTCGAAATTTCGATGATTGGGAGTTTAAGCAGTAGCAAGGGTGCGTTTTCACGTCGCACACAGTTTCACACTTCAGTTCAGGCAGACAAAAACTGACCCAGCGATTCCACAATGGAACAGCAGGTCCAGTCAATTGTTTGCTTGGTTGCTGGTTTCAAAGATCTTTTATCCACTCATTCCTGCTTATTTGGGAGGATGATCCAAAAAGGTTCAACATTTAAAAAAGGGCGGTTGAAACCACTAACCAGTTGTGATCCACAGAAATTGCCAAAGAAGTGCACAGATCGGCGTGGAAACACTTGAGACATGAAGAAAAAAGCGCTTCAAGCTTGGAAGCAGATTCTGCATTGGTGTTCTTTGACTTATCATCCATGCTGGTCATAGGTTTGCAGCATACACGGTCCAATCAGTTCTCGGTCCCCAGAAGAAAAGCGAAACGCTGTAGCAGCTTGGGCTGAAACACCCTTTAAATGTCAATTCGAATGGGTATACATATATATATATATAATTGAGGCTTCTCCGTGTGTTTTCTATGCATCTTGACCCTTTTGCAACAGTTTCGCGCTTATCCCTTTGCATTTAGACCTGGTGTCCTAATCCAATGGAATCGGTAGATTCACCTACATGTTTATGGGTGATGGTTCAGGTGAAATGTATTGTGAGTATATAATATATATATATATATGTATATATAATATATACATATATATGTATATGTGTATATATATATATTATATATATATCCTATTGAGGATAGGTCTTTGGAGAAAAGACCTAAATGGGAATCCTGGGACCTATCCAAGGAAGGGTGCTGCAGCAAGGGTTCAAGATGTGCATGGCCAAAAGACATATCATTCTATATTCAATATTTTCACAAATTCTTGAAGAGAAACAATCAAGAAGAACAAATTACTTTGATGCACAATGTATGCACAGTTTCAGACCTGACCGTGGACAAACCGTGGACAAACCGTGGAATGACCTATCCAGGGCGTGGAATGGCGTGGCCTATACATATGTATATATATATACAGGGCGTGGAACGGCCTATCTAGAGCGGGGACAGGGGTACCAGAATTTTCAACTGATTCCATTTTTTCTGCAAAATGTTGGATCCCCTAGAAAAAGAATGGGCAACAATTTGGGTTTCAATCTGGATACTCTTGAAGGCACAAGAATTCAAAAACATGGAGTTCAGGGCTAATTATTAAACATACAGTTTTAAGATTCAAATAGACTTATTTTACCCGGTTCGATGCTGATCTACCTGGTCTGCCTAGTAGCCCCAGGAGGAGGTCGAAAACACCGCCGGGTGAGAAGCGATGCTCACAGTGGCCACCAGCAGGTACAGAGGATAAAAAGAAGCAGAAGCAGTGCTGGTTTCAGTATGTTGGCTTGAAATACAGTAAATAGCGCTGAATTTCAGTGTGGTCAGGGGTATCCCGGTATCCCAGGAAAAAAGCGACAGGGTTATGTTAGGCAGCTGGTATCTTCCTTTTGGCTCCGAAGGGACACTGGTCACCGGTGAAATTTTATCCACAGGGTAGGACATCACTCAACATATCCAACATCGAGGAGCCTCCAAAAAAACATGGGAGCGGAACAGCATTCACCAGCCACTGCCTGGACACTGCAAGAAGCTGCTCAGAGGAGCCTGATATGTATTGAAGAGAGCCCTGCGGCAGTGCCCTTTCTCCTTGGAGCCGTGACTCATTTTTTTTTGGCAGCCATGGCACTGCGACGGGCTGCGTGCATGGCCCAGTGCTCCAGGAAGATGATGTGAGTGGATCTGACTCAACCACCAAGATGTTTTTTCGGATAACGCGGATTCAGTATTCCCAACATTGTTGATTCATCTCCCCATGAGATATCTATGACATCCCCATTGCTCAGCTGCGGCTTCTGAGGCAAGATGATATTGAAAGTCAAGGCACCGGAAAGGACGAATCCTTTGCAGTCCGGGTCCCCAATAGGTCCCCTGGGCGGCTGGATGTGATGTTGATTGATGTTGGATCTATTCATTTGGGTCGGGGAAGAATTCCAACCATCTCCAACCTTTTTTTTGATGGTGCATCAGAACCAAAAGGCCACAATGGTAAATAGGTCATCATCTCTTTATTTACCCTGTTTTCCCTCCAAACGTATCTGTCGTGTTGGGAGCAGTCCTGCGTGAGAATGTATGCAGGCAGATCCAAGTACAGAAATCTTGGCGTTTTGTTTGACAATTCTTGTGGTGTTTTACGAAGAGTCTGTGCAGGTGTGGGCGTGTCTGAAAATGGGAGATGCCCGAGATACCCCCCAAAATAGTATAAAATAGTTATTTTTGTGCATGATGATTCACCACCAATTTTTTTTGGAGGGTACCTCATGCTCAGACAAACCCATATGATTGTATCGTTTCCGTCGCGGTTCCGAGGTTGGTCAAGTTACCATTCGCCTCCCGTTGCCCTGGCATGTTTGAGAGTTGGAGGGTATACCGGGTACACAAGCGAAGCAATCAGGTTGATAAATTGAATATTGGGAGGAACCCCCGTTAGTAACAGTTTTTATGTCAAATTTGAATCAATCAGAAGAACCTGGAAGATACTTTGGACATCTTTAGAGCAACCAACAAAGTTGAACGTAAATATGGGGATGGTTTCAAAACCTATTATTATCCATTTCGATAGGATGAACAGAAGGTACCAGGTGGTCATGACTCACCTCAATGGTGATCACATGTGCTGACCATCACAGGGTTCTGGCTCTGGTCATCGTTTCGTAACATAGAACCCAAGAAGGACCTGATGAAGCTGTATGATACTGGTGAAATTGTCATCGCCACCCAATTTGTCCCAGGTTCATGTGGAATTCAGGTTTCAGGGATTTTCAGGGGGTATACCTTCTAAGAAATAAACTTTGACATGGAGAATCTGCCGTTTGTAGATCATTGCTTAGGGTTTCACATGGGCTTTGCATGTTTGTCCTAGGTTCACTCAGGGTGATCTACATGGTAGATTCC
This sequence comes from Symbiodinium sp. clade C Y103, assembly GCA_003297045.1. Lineage (NCBI taxonomy): Eukaryota > Dinophyceae > Suessiales > Symbiodiniaceae > Cladocopium > Cladocopium sp. clade C. The sequence continues at coordinate 173,200 of BGPT01000098.1, forward strand.
AACTACAAGTCATAGATAGATCATTACTTACCTTTGAGATCCTTTAGCTAGCTATGGAAAGTCACCATGTTTAGTAGGCGAATCATTGAACTAAATGGGTCATTTTCCATAGCAAACTGTCAAAATACCAGATGGCAAACACCCACTAAATCCCAATTTGTTGATGATTAATCCATGAATTCCCGTGCATTATGTTTTCAAGTTTCGCCCATCCAATGTCACAACCCTCCTCCCTTGGCACAGGCTAGACTTGAGCCCTTTGCCGTTGCTGGCCTTGGTTACAAGGTGTGAGATCCACTTGGAGAATCATCCCACTTGCTTCTGATACTAAACACATCCATTGTATGGTCGCTAATTGAGGTTGTTTAATGTTGGGGGAATGTGTGAAATGGTTTATTTCAATGTTTCCCGAAATGGGGGGCACCCTCGGCCATCTCAATAGGAACAGAATATAGTTTTGAACTTGGTACCCCTAATTTGGGAGACCTATAGGGAATGATTCGCCCCATCCTGTGTGGGATGTACCTGAGCTGAGGATTTTTAGCGGGATCAAGTGGTACCATTTGGGATGGTTTATACAATCCATTTCTGGTGACTTTGGGGATGGTTTGTGGCATTGGGTGAATCCCAGATTACCAAATTTGGGGAAATCCCAATGGGTTGGGGGAGGTTTATCATGACAAGTATCCCATAGTTTCCCATACTACGCCACAATTGGACCATGGGTTGGCATGATTTTCCTCATTACAGTAAGCGATGATTTCCCATTCAAGACTAGGCTTAGCTCAAGTAACAAGACTAATTTGCAATGGAATAATTATCTCCGTTTTGGTACGTTAAGACCCAACATGTTGGTTTCATACTTTGTAGTACCCCTAAAAAAGGATAGAAATGTGTTTCCAGGATGCTACTTCACCATACTTCACCCACTCTTTGGGAACTTTCACACGTTGCCGTTCGTTGCCGGCAGCGTAACCGCCGCTTTGCGTCAGCTTTCTTCCCTGGGCTGTGCCGGTGCTGCTGGTGATGGACGGGATACTGCATCGGTGCGCGGGGGTGGGAATTTTTGTGGAGCTTTAGCACCCAAAAAATGCTCGAAATCTTGGGATAACATTTGGGGGGTTCCATAAATGGAGGTACCCAAAAATGGATGGTTTATAAGGGAAAACCCTACTCAAATGGATGATTTAGGGGTACCCCTATTTTAGGAAACCTCCATTTATTGTAGAAACAGTATACATTTAAAACATGAGCAGATCTATTCAATCTACTGGCGATGAAAAAAAATGATCGATTCAACTATCATTGCGTACTACAAGCATCCAAACTACTTGTTTGAGACATAAACGTGGCATATGACCAAAGATGGGGAGGATACAGCTGTTAGAAATCATATTAAACAATGGCTAGAAGCTGGTTAATAAACCTGCTTCGGATCATGCTGAATCATCCTGGAATGGGATGATCATCCAAAAAGTGCTGGAGCAAAATTTGATGCACCTCCTTGTAGATCATGTGTTCTTATCCCAATTTTTTTTCGCACCATTCAATGGATTGGTGAATGGGAAAATTTACAGGAAACCATGGATTTTCCCATCAAATATAGAGGTTTCCTATAAATTTTCCCTTAAACCAATCCAGTGAACCATGCTTTGGTGAAATCATTTAATAAGTGTTACCTAAAATCGACATGGCATCTACTGTATGAGTGGGCTAATTCCATGTTTGGAGGATGCGCAGCTCAACAACCATTCATTGTGGAGTGTCCAGATCTACTGATATGGCCAACACCAAGGCCTGGAAAAAATAGACTGAATTGAGAGTGGTATGGGTTGACTATGCTCCATGAATGTCGTTTTGACCAGGGCAGGTGTGGCATGGGTCAAACTTAAAAGCTTTGGACCGACTCCCATGTCATAAACCATCAAATAATTGGGGGGAACCAGCCAGCCTACTACTTACTACAAATAGATCCGTATTCAACCCCTATTAGACCCCTATCAAACCCCCATTAGACCCCTATCAAACCCCTATGACACCGCTATTGGAACCCCTATTGGATCCCTATGACACCAAAAAAAATAGAGGTACCAAAGCCCCAATTCGACTCAGTTGTTCTCCCATCATGACAGGCGAGCCTCGAGCTTCTTTGCTTTGTGCGCAGCCCTTTTCCCAGAAAGTGTCAGCCCTCCCTGCGTTGCTGAGGCATTCTGAATGACACCGATGGGTGACAAGTACATATTCCTGTGAGCTAGTAGTATATTCCCATCATGAAGGATGAGTGGGGCAATTCAATAGATCTTTGTATGGTGTTGGTCCTTTTTGAACTGTAAACCATCGAAAATTTCGAGGTACTGCACCCGCTTTTTTTCCTGGACAGGTGTAAACTCTATACCACTGGCAACATCAACCTACATGACCACAGAAGGTTGGTACCTTATGCCACAGAAGGTTGTATTTCTCCTTGTTTGTTTCAGGGTCCAAAGAATAATCGCAAACCGCACAAAGAATCAACAAACATAGAATTTGGATGAATTTGGTAGAATAATACCATGGCCACATATACTTAGATGTTGAACACATATATCATATGATATATAACTATTAATGTATGTGTGTATATATCACATCATTCACATTTGCATCATTTGTTTTTTGAGCTTCCTATCAACCGCACTGAGCGAAACGGGGAACCCAAGGGTTTCAACGGAAGTCTGTTGCTGTTCCAACGCCGGTTCTCCCCTTGCGGCCGAGATTGTCGTGACAAGCATCTTGAGCGAGGTGTGGATCTGCCAGCCGTACGTTCAGAAAGCACAACCTTAGCAGTGGTATAGACAAATGGATGCCCATCCGGCCCATCCAGCCCATCCCTCCATTTCTATGGGAAACTCGTAGCTTTGGACCTATGTTCATCAATTTCCACATGTTCTTATATCACTTTACCCTACCCAACATGTTCCTGGGTCCCATATGCTTCGACTTTTGCTATCTCAGTGCCTTCTGAAGCCCCTCATTGCGGAGCCTCGACCAGCAACTTCTGCTTGCAGGAGACAACAAAAATTGCAGGGTTTGGCCAAGAGATGGGATATGGGGATGGCCCAAGGCCTACGTTTTTTTTTGCAGAGGAATGGAGGACGAACATCATTCCCTGTGTATTTGAGCTGATGTTTGGTGTTGATCAGTTTCCGGGTTCTGACCCAGGCTATCTGAAAACCCCACCCCACGATCTGCAGAATTGTGTGGTTTTGGGGGTCACGGTCCTGGGTGGGCAAATATTTGGGAAAAGTGAGGTCCGTAGCCACTGACATTTTCTCCTCTCCCCCCTTTCATTCTTGCTGCAGGACAGAAGACGGCAAGCTGCTTCCTGGCATGCCTTCGGGCCATGTGATGCCCCTCGGAGAATTCATCTTGGACCTTGACAGGGTCATCCCTTTTTCTGGTTGGCAAGTGGGTTTGGGTGAAGCTTGGACATGGTTGTGAAAGTTATGCCGCACATGAACAACAACACTGGGTTGGCTGGAGCACCTTGATTTTGGTCACAAACTCAAGCGAGGAGTCACTGAAATCTGAAATGTTGGTGGTTGATCTGTGGTCATGTCACTGCCGTGCGTGTAGTGTTTTGTTTCTCGCTGAAGCTGGATTCTTTTCTGATACCACAAGGCACTTATGTTCTACTTTTTTAAAAGTTGTGTTAAACATAGGCCATCATCGTCCGACTTCAATGTTGATTCCACGGGCCACTTTTCGGAAAATCTCCCGTCCTGTCATCGGCCCTGTGACCTGGCTTTCCGGACCCAGGATTTGCCAAAGTCTTCTGACCTTCTACGTGTTGGAGGCCACGGGCAGCAATGGGAGCTGACGACGTCGAGTCAAGGGCGGCTGGGTTAAGGGTGGTGGCTTGATGGGCTGTTGTTTTCTTGATGTTTGCTGGAGAAACAGTACATAACATATATATATATAATTATATATATATATATATGATACATATATCATTGTCATATATATATATACATGTATACACATATGTACACATACGTAATATTCTGTTGAAGCAACTACTTGGGATATGTTTGTGGTGAGGAACGTTGATGTTAACCCCAGCAGCATTGATAAACATCCCCAGTTGTTACTAGATACCGCCAATTGCTGTTCATTGTACTCAAAATGGGTTTGTTTGAAAACAATGTGTATAGATGTAGAGCAACTGTAGCTCCCACATTTTTCACCAGATTTCATCGAGTCTCCAAGTTTTGACTGGAGACACATTCCTGTTTCGAATACGAAAAACTCATGACATTTTCCATTTGGATTTTGAGGTTTTCTCATGGTTTACCAGGCCATGCGCCATCATTTGCTGATGGTCTCATCCTCGTCCCGACGGGAAAAAAATGCCTGAAGCATTCGGCGGTTTAGATCGGTTTGTGCAGCAAAAGATAAGGAAAATACCTTGGAACTCTTGGGATATTAATGGGATTTACTGGGAAACTCAATTGTCTTGGATTTGCTGAGATGTTAATTTTCCAAATGGAACATTCACTAAGTACTTGGGGAATCTAAAAGGAATGATTTTTTTGTGGTCCTAAAGCAAATCTAAGAACTGACAGCAACTGTTTTGCTTCTATCTTTCTGGAGACATAAGTAGTGCAAACCAGTGTGGCTTTATTGACCTTTCAAAGCAGTTTTGGTCCTTCATTGTTGCTAAGGATCATTCTGGAATGCACGGCCATTCTGATGCAAACAACCTGAGAACATGGATTGTCTAGGAAAATCAGGCCGGGAACCATGCTTAGAACATCCAAATTTGGAGGGGTGCTGCAAATATCTGCAAATATGGTCCCAGCCAACAAACTGTGTTGCACAAAGGTGGTTCCAAGGCCAGGCAATTGCATTGCCTTCATGATATGTTTGGTCATATCTTCCGTTCTGATTCCGTTTTCCTATTGAAACCTATATTTATGCGATTTTTTTTGCAGGATCAACACCCTGTTGCAGTGTGAGTTGAATCTCACTTTCTGTACCTTGACCCTCTATTTGTACTCAGGAAATTGGTTAACAAATTGAGAATGCCGAACATGCTTGATTGATGGTCCAGGAAGATGTGGGCCCTATCAGTTTGCTGCATTTTCACCCATCCATTTTTTTTGTAGACATATGTAATTATATGTATGTATATATATATATATATACATCTTTTGGTAATGTAGCATAACTATGGAAATTCCACCATTTTAATAGGTAAATCATGTATAGATAGGCCATGCACCATAAAAAGTTGTTGTATAGTCTAGCGTTTTTTTCCTAGCAACTTGCCCAAGTGTTGGGAGCTTCCGCTTTGAATCTTTGTCTACGCTGGCAATATATTTGTACCCATAAAGCCATGAAAAGTGGTATATGCGGCAGGTTCAATATCCTGTACTTGGATGTGCATCCCACTTGCAGTCAATAACCCACAGCTTTCCCACATGCAAAAAACCGCATGGGGTTGATACTGTGATCGATGGGTAGTTCAAATGTACATTGACGGACACCCAAACTTTGACCCATAGCCATGGAGGGCCTCCCAGGCAATAGTTCAATAGGTAAGTTGGTTTGTGACCAGCATTCAGTGAACTAGGTATGTAAGTGGGGTTTATTTCATGCACATTATATCTCTATATATATATATATGTATATCAAACTAGTTCGATGTGAACAAATAATACTCAATACAAATGTCAGGTGCCACATAGACATCCAACTAATTCTAGAGATATATCAACTCTACTACCCAAGGTTCCAAAGTAATTTCACTAGCCATTGTAATACATATATATATATATAATGTCATTTCATTAAGTTATAGTAACTATGCATACTAACTATAGGTACACCAACTATTACAGTTATAATATGATATAATATAGTATGAAAATTTAGCATATAGTATTTGTATTAGTGTAACATATCATATGTGTATATCTATAGTATGTAATTACTATGTAGCTAAACAGATATTAATATAGAGATAGTAGACCAAGCATTGATATACTAACCATATAATATGAATATACTACTATGTATAATAACTATAGATAACACACAACATATTACAATCCATGATAAACTGAACTATCTATATCAAGTAGAAATGATTACAATGAATCTTTCGTAGACCCAATGATTCTTCGCACCCAGGTGGCCTTGATCCTGGTCCTCTTGATGCCACTAATGCCCTGGGCACGTGGGGGGCACCAAGGGGTCTGGTCCTCTGGTTATTTAACATAGCTATGGTATAGATGACCCATGAGAATTTTAGATGTTAAACCTGATGATTTCCCTTGGTTTTTTGAGTGGCTTTCTTTGATCATTCTTTTCCCCATCCCGGCACCAACATGGGCAGCACTATCACCTATGTTACCAACGTGACAAACTCATGTATACATCACGACTCTGAGAATTTGTGCCAGCTGGGACGACCTGTGCCGAGGCTGGTACAATGGTGATCACACTTTGAAGCAGGCACGCAGTGCTGGCATAGTCAGCAGTGCTGGATAAGCAGCTAGGAAATCCCTGGCTCCCAGAACTTGATGGTTTGGTTAGATGGGCGTGTCTGAAAATGCGGAATACCCCAAAATAATCAACTATGAAATCTGGTGCTCCACTATTTTCACAAAAAAAACTAAATATAACTTTAGTTGTGATGTTCATTCCTGAAGAATCACAGTTGATCGCAACTGACAAGCATTGAACCAGACGTTTCAAGCTTTGGACGTTGCTCTGAGATTCATCACGCACAGAGGTGGTGGTGACCTTTCTCGTAGCTGCAGTTGTGGGCACAACCCTCAGTCGTCGAGAAATACATGGCTTTCCCATGGACAATGATCTACAAAGGGTTTCCTCGTGGCAATTATAGGAAGTTTCCAGCATTCTTTTGATTTTCCTGCAGAAATTTGAACGGTTTTATTTCAATGCGCAACAGGAGTAGAGTAAGGCCATACCCTCATTGGGTCTACTTGACCATGCATGGGTTAATGATTACATTCCTTATCAACATTCTTGCCGTCTTGGGGGCCCAATGTTTAGCCATGCTAATCGCTACAGCTTCACCGATATTGGGCGTGCACATGTTGGTCCATACGGAATACCCACGATAGATGGCCACTTTGATAGGGAACACGATTTTAATCCATTGGGTTTTGGGCCACCCTATTTTCAGACAAACACATTTTGTTTGCCAACAAAACACTTGTTTCGAGTGGGTAGCTGAATTACAAAGCAGTTCCTTCCATTTTACCTCCACAATGCTTGTTGATTGTACCCCAGGTATCCTTTCTTCTCCCATCTCAATCATTTGGTTGGTAGCTGAAACACCAAAAAACACCGAGCAGACGAGGTCTGGTCTACTTCCTGATCTTCATCAGCTTCTTCAACGATGGCCAGAGACCAAATCACATCGGATGTATCTGAAACTGGGGGATTTACCACCAGGATTTCAGCTATTTGAATAGGAAGGCTGATGAGAACCATGGGGATTTGGGGATATTTTCAGACAAACCCATGAATTGTTTCAAGATTATTTTCACTACCTCCAACAATTGAATGGTTTATGCTGGTTGAAGAGGAACCATTTCCGATTTTTTTTTCGGGGTATTATTTGATCCATAGCGGACAGCTCTTAATGAAGCGAAACCAAAAAGAAAAAGTACCGATGTGAAAGATGTTAGCCCAAATCTGGGACGGCCATTGCTTATGGACTAGAAATCCAGTTGAATATCTTGATTTTTTCCGCCAGGTTCACCAGTGACCTTTCGATATGTTCTGCTTTGGTTTTATAAGTTTAATTTACAAACACAAGCAGTAAGTTGTCCCGAACCATCTCCCTTGAACATGTTAAATGTTTGTGTTTTCATCGTGTTCCTGGGCTTGGTCCACACATTTGGACCAAGACAAGCGGCTCCAGATTTCTGCAGCCTGCAGGTCTTGCTGGCAACGCGGCCGAAAGCTTAGAAGCAGTGAAGCTCACTTATTTCACCAGTGGATCGGAGGTGAACTGGCCACTTTTTTGGGGATTTGCCACCAACATTCTGAGGATTTGTCATGAATCAAAAACCAAAACGGACATGTTTACTATATATGGGAAGTTTCAACCTTGCTAAAGCAAGATCACTCCCCTTTTTGTAGCGCCCAAATGTGGCGGATTCTGATCTCCCTGACCTAGGTTCATTTGCTGGAAGTGGCTTCCATTCCAGCTCAAGGCTTACTGCGGCCAAACAATTGCCACGGTCAAAAGTTAGATTATCGAGCTGCATTCATGCATGTTTACATATCGGAGATGGTCATGTCCCCCATAGGAGTTGAAATACCAATTGTACTGGCATTATAGATATGGAGGTTTCCTAAGTCATAGGGGTACCCCTAAATCATCCATGTTAGATTGGGATTTTCCATTATAAACCATGCATTTTTGGGGTACCCCCATTTTAGGAAACCCCCATATAAATCCATATAAAGTGTTTGGTTATAATAAATCCAGAATGATGAGGTGACGATCATACCCCATATACCATCCTTCGACCATGGCTCGGGTAGTGTGGCAGGTGATTAATCGGATTTTGACAAGCCGCAACGGCACCTCCACCATTGTTTTGGTCCCTCAATCTATCCACAGCTTTCCAGGGTATATCCAAGTCTCGGTGAAATTGATGTGGATATCCAAGCTATTCCTTGGTGGATTGTTTTCATCCCCAATGGTTTTTCCATTTTCCACAGACTTTTCTACTCAGATCGGTTCATCCCTTTCTCCGCGGAGGTGTGACTGGCGGGGCCTTGCCCAAGTGAAGATGCCACGGCAGTAACCGCGGAGGGTGTGGAGTTCCAAACAGATTTCTCCGGCAAAGCATGCAGGGTGACTGGGTCATGGTTTCAAGGATGGTTATTTCATGTTTATTTTACTTTACAACCTCACTCAACATCATGGTTGGACTGGCATGAAAGAAACGACATGGAGCTACGGTGATATCATGAACAAGCAGAGTGAATATGAGATGAACCCCCTACGCATATTAATTTGATCATGGAATTCCTGTTTAAGACATGGCGGGCATGCAAACCCAGAGTTTCACCATTCGTAGCAGTCGAGAGATGTCTGAGGTTTGTGGCAGATCACTTCGCGAAAATGAATCCATTGCTGCACAGCCCAAGCCAAGATTAACGGGTCATTCCCTAGACCCTCCAAGCACCTAGAAAAACGGTGGAAAAAAAAGTGAGACCAATACATAAATATGTATATGTATATATATATATATATATGTATATATATATATATATTGATATATATATATATATATATTGATATATATATATATATTGATATATATATATATACACATATTATATAGATATACAATTTTGTTGGGGACCTTAACCAAATTTTGTGGGTACTTGGAGGGTCTAATTACGGTCCATTCATAGCCTTTGTCTCCTTCAGTGCCATCCCAGCATCGCCGTGCCGTGACGCCAGCTTTCAAAGTGAACCAGCCCTGGTCCCGTTCCGCACGACTCAACCGCGACACCATGGCTGCATTGCTACTCTTGTTGGCTCCTTTCTTGGTGGCAGCTGATCTTCAGAGGTGCATCTTTTTCACACACCAGGGTGTGGAACTGAAAATGGATGGTTTTAGGATACCCCCCATTTGATGGCAATTCAATGGGGGAAATCATGAAAAACGAGTGGATGAATGTGTTCAGTCAAAGCCGCCAGCATCGCATGGAGTCGATGCTGTTGATGCTGGTGCGGTCCATGTCCCCGTCGCGCTGTGATCAGGCCAGACTCCTTTTCTCAAACCATGGAGCTTGCTGCTTCTCGACCCTTGTCTCATGTGAAGCTATTTGCTCTCACTCTTTGGCTTGGTTCCAAATGGTTCCAATACGTTGCTTTGTCAATACGGTCTATACGAGGTATACACGGGTACACCTAGCATCCCATTGTCTATAATCGTCATTTTTCCCATGCTGATATATGATATATTTATGATATCATAAGATAACCCGATGTTTCAAATGCTAAGGCAATCTACGTGGTTACAAGGATGTCGAATGCACCGGCGAGGGCACCTTCCCTGAAGGTGCTCCCCTTTGCTGCTCGGCGCGGTTGATGGCGTGTTTGCACATGTGGGATGACAGCTTCATAAATTGCCAAACAAGGACAGTTGTTGGATGTAATTGGTCTTTCATGTGTTGTAATTATGAGTCAATAACGAATTGATAATTTGATACATTTCATATTTACATACTTGATCAGTTTCACTTTTCATTGATAAATCGATCAAAGTCGCGCGGTGACTTTTATCAAAGGGTGTCAACTAGGAGCAAATGTTGTACTATGTTGTACTACAGATCACAATATTTGTACCAGAACTTTTGAAGGTGTACAAAAGGCTGTTGCTGTTGCTCAGCATGACTGTTCTATCCCTACCCTGGAGGATAACCGCTATAGATCCAGATGGTTTTGTTTGATGGGTTATAATCAATTATAAGCATCAAACATCCCTATTGTTGGCAAAAGCACTGTTTCGGGTAGTAAAAGAAATGTTGGCAACATAATGTCCAATTCCCATATTTGTTGGTTTAGTTGTCAAAGAAGTAAGAGTTGCAATTGTCAAAGAAGTAAGAAGTAAAGTTTCAATTTCCGATTGGTTTGTCATTGTTTGTCCAAAAATGGGTATACCGTAGACATCCGTAGACTGGGAACTAGCGATGTAAGTGGAACAAACATGTATTCTAAACTCTGAACCTCACTGGATTTTGGCAGTTTCCTAAAATGGGGGTACCCAAAAATGGATGGTTTATAATGGAAAATCCTATTAAAATGGATGATTTGGGGGTACCACTATTTTAGGAAACCTCCATATGTTTTGCTTCAAAGAAAACATTATATCCCCATGAAAAGGCTTGATGTTCAGGTCCATAGCCACCAATATACACTTTGGTTGCTACAATTCGACATGTTTTTCCCCAAAATCTTTAGTTCCGACATGTCATGGCGTGAGGCTATGCGGGCGAATTGCTGGTTCAGAAGTTCTCTATTAAGGTCCTAAGTCATGACAGCAATGGCGGAACTGCTGCTCGGCGTCCGAATCTGAGGAGATACCTGGGATACAGTGTGGATATATGGGAAAATACACGAAAAAAACAATCATTTTATACCGTTTCCTGCGGAGGTATCATGTATTTTTTTTGGGGGGGGGAAACCAGACACCAAGCATATTACTCGAATATTTAGGGGCCTGTCACGCTCCTAATTTTTGGAGGTTTACCATCTTGTACCCATTAGTTGGCGAGTTCAGGTACGAGGCCCCACCACTAACCAGTGTGGGTATTTTCTGTAAATAGAGGGTCTACAGGTCCATATCTGACCCAGAATCACTGCCCTTAAACAATTCTGTTTTACCACCGAAGTTACAGACTGTATAATTATAATATGCTACCCCAAAATTTGTATTCTAACCAAGAATTGGCATTTACATGCATCTACATTAGATTCTGTATGTGGTAAACCCAATCATCCACATTCACCCACCTTCCACAGTAGCATGTGGGAGACATTTCAAACATCATTGCAGTTTTCTTCGGGGTATGCAATGAATAAACTGCAAATGCGGATGGTTTAACATGTGCTCCAAGCTATGCATAGGTAAACTACATCCACAAGGGGCTAATTTTGTCTTTTTCACGGCTTTATCTACCCTATTGTCAATGGAAATTTCAGGACCCTAAAATGGAGCTACTGTACCACATAAAGCTATATATCCATTAAAAATACCCCTATATCCGATCTCATTATATATATATAGTCGAAGTACAGCATATATATATATATACACAAGTTGGTTGATAGGTTTCCCGACCATGGGTTCGAATAGTTCCCAAGAGCCCCTGTAGTATAACTCCCTATCACAATCAATCAACATCAATCAACCAGTTGTTTGTTTCCTGCGGCATGTCCATCCCCTCCAGGTTGATATGCAGATGCAAGGCCCCACCACGGGGGCCTGTTCCGGAGCCGCGTTCCAAAACAACGAGAACGACATCACCATCGCCGACTCCAACGAGCTGCTTGGAATAGGTCAGTTGTTTTGGGGTTGTCCAACGCTGGAGGTACGAACACCAAAAAAATATGGGTGGGGTATTAAAGCAAACACAATGATCCAGCTGGGAACATGATTGCAACTAGTTGATGGATATGAGTGAAATATATATTAATATAATTATATATATATATAATTATATATATATATATAATTATATATATATAATTATATATATATAATTATATATATAATTATATATATAATTATATATATATTATATATAATCAAGAATATGACATGATGGCTTTGGCCAAAATAAAGCACGTCCCCATTTTGTTTGGCCGTTTTGATGGGCAACATGAGGTTCTGAAGCATGGGGATTTTGGAGAAGTCATGGCAGTCACTGTGAGGTGCAATCTGGGGGATTCTGAGTACACCGTGAAGTTCTGTTGGAACCTCAGAGGTTTTTTCGCTGTTGCACCGGTGTCCGAGTTTTCGCCCGAGCAGGCCCAGATCAGAATCAGTTCCTGATCAACATTGTAAAGTGCCTTGTCATCCTTGGAGCGGAAGAGAAGCGAACCTCAGATGTTGATGAAAGCTGGTAAAATTGCAACGACCTCACTGCGACCTCACTGGAATGATGAGAAGATTGGATCAGGGCGTCCCAAAACAGCCGGGCCAAACTTTTCAGGTCAGTGAATTATTGTAATATGATTCATTCAGATGAATTTGAATCCCAGAAAATAATTCTCAGAGTGTTTGCAGGTTCTGCAGGTCAGGAATCTCAGTTTTGGGATAGAGATCAGTTGGTCAACTCGGAGCTTTCAAAATTGAGGGCGTTGGCAGTGTAATGCGCTAAACCCACCAACAGGATCAAATAAAGCTTAAGATGCCATGTGGGGACGATGTGAATCCCATTTATGTTGATATTGGGGATGTTTCATGATCTCATTCATCACAGTGATTTTGAACAAAACCAATGGTGATAAGTTGAGTAATACCTGTTGGTAGTTGTATATTCAAATATATAAATATATCCTATGGGTTAACTGTTGGAAATAAATATGTCGGTCAATATAAATCATCTTACCGTTGATAAAGGATACGGTTTGCATGCCCCGCTGGCTACCGCAAGTGGAGGCCTTGGAGGGTCGAAGTGGTCCTGGAGAACCGGGAGTGTACCACTGAAGAGGAGACCTTCCTGCCCTGAGTGCCCTCATTGCGCGCGTTCCATACCTGACTTTGCGACTTTTGCAGCTGGCAATGACCAGCTCAATGCAGCTGTGGATGTCCAACCATGGCGGATGTACCCGACGTGTCATGCGGAAGATGATGATGGAGTATGTTTACCCTGTGGTAATCAAACATGGCAATGGAAAATCCACTATTTATAGATGATTTTCCCATTAAAACCTCCATTTATAGGGGATTTCCAATATTTATCAAATCGATCTTGATTTTTCTTGTAAATGTTGGGTGGGGAACCGGAACCTGATGGTCCAGCCGGGGATTTTCTAGATGTGAAGCCATGGCGGCCTTGAGGCTGAATTCAGACAGAAAGAGAGCTGCCAACACAAAGACTTGGCCCCTGGTAGATGTTGCCATATGTTGCCACAAAAAAGTGAACAGTAATGCTGGGTTCAGAAACTTTCAGCCAGTCGGTTTGTCATTTCTTTTCTCTGTGAAACTGGTTTCTTGTTGGAGGTTTTTGTTTCGGGGGGGTTGTCATAGGGGATCGTCTTGATCGGTTGATGATTGTAGTCAAACAATAATTGGAATCCTTCCAATATATATATATATATGTGTTTTATTGACACGGTTCATGTATTGGGAGAATCGTCAGCAAACCTCATTCTCTTTTGCACCTTTTTCAGCACGGGAAAGCATTGCGATGTAAAAACCTCCCATCTATTTTTGGCAAGTGTCAAATCTGTGATTTTGCATGTTGGAGATGTATGGAGATGTAGCATTCAAACGAAACAAACTTTGCAGCAGAGTTCGGTGTGTTCCATGTTTTCGTTTTTGGCAGCTTGCTCAAGGCATCTCTGAAAGAGGGTGTTGAGAAGTAAGGCTACCTTGAACCGCAAAATGCCTGAGGTGGTTGAAGGATCGGGAACTCCCAAGCTATGGCTTTTTTGGCAAATCCATGTTCCTTCAAGCCAATTCAGTGACAAAAGACATCTTCCATACCATAGAGTAATGACGCACTACTGTACAGGGGGTAAAAAATCATTTAGGAGTATGATGAAATAGAGCATGATATCCGGATCTGGCGAGTAAAGAGCTTAGTGAGTTGTTTCGTAGAGATGTCTAAACTAGTGTTCTCGAAAGGTAGCGCAAGAAAGCATCTGCAATACACTTTTTAGACCATCATCACATGCTTCGCATACTGTGTTTGCAATTCTTTCCAATCTTCCTCTTTGACGGGGTGGAAAATCTCAAGAAACGACACCTGATGAAGTCAAAATGCTGCGTCCCATGTCTCTTCCGGCGTTTTCCCTTGAGATCCGCTGGTCTTCCGACGATGCAGCCAACAACTGTTGTGACTGGAGGTGCTACCTCCAGCATTTCCAGAGCTTGGTACAAGGCTGATGGAAGGCTCTGCGTCTCTGGCTTTAGGCCAGTTGCAATCAGAGATGAGAAACCAAGATGTGAGAAAATTGACAAGGATCAAAGATCTGGCTTTGTCTCAAACTGGGCCACGAGTCCCCGGAATTGCTATGTTGACGGGGAAAATTGTGATAAACCACAAACATCTGGGGTTCCACCTTTTGAGACAACCAAAAACCAGGCCCTTCAAGCCACAAGTCCTTGGTTTCTCTTTTTATTGCCCAGCGCCTTAGCCCCTGGAGCTCTGTCTTTGAGTGAACATCGATGGATCTTCGAAGACTTGCTGACTCTTCCCGGACTTGGGTCACTTGGAATAGGCTTGCCAGGAGTGGTGTCTCTGGGCATTTTCCTGAACCCCATGTTCGAAGCGATGCCGCGGATTCGCAAGATGGGAGACTTGAGCGAACTTTGCGGAAGTTCACTTCTTTATGTCGTTCATCAGCTTTGTTTAGTTGATGGTTTTCCACAATTCAGTGAGGCACCAACAATGGGAGATCTACGGAAATTTTAAGATGGGATCAGAACCTTGTCATATTCAACGCCACCATAGCTGGTGCATAGCTGGTAGGTTGATCCCCCCAATTCCAAGCAATTCCCAGAGTTCCGGTAGCAGGTATTGACACAGCTTTGGAATCCTTTGGATCCCTGAAGTTGCTCCCCATCCACTGGCTGATCATGTACCTATTAAAATTCCATTTTGGGTGTAGCCTTTTTCAGACACACTCAGATCTAGTAAATCGTTTCTTATATGATCTATTATGATCTTATATATATATACATATATATATATATAAATCACAGTTTTCCTAGGGCCATTACATCCCCTTTTTTTGATGGTTAGCCCCCCCATTGTTGATGGTAGTCACCATTTTTGACGGTTCAATCTTCAGCCAGCCAAGGACATGTGGGCGAGATGCCGATGCTCCCCTATTCTGCGATGACTTCGAATCTGGACGGAGTAGATCCATATACTTTACAGTTTGATTTTCAGGTGTTTTTTGCTATACCATCGGGTTGACTATATGGTAAAACAAATCAACATTACCCTCTGGGAATTCAACTATTTGCCATGGAAAATCAGCATTATAGATACCAAAAATTGCATTGCTGAGGCAATAAAACTATGAAATGCAGAATAAAGATGAATAAAGCCACCCTAAGTTATTATATAACTATTCGTAAAAGATGTATACCATTTATCCCACTTAAAGATATTCAAAGTTGTACCAACTTAGCAGGGCGGCAACCACCAAGGCAGGGAAGTGTTTGGACGGCCTACGGACTGCTGCTGAACAACCCTGCAGTGTGGACACCGAATCTTTGTGCTGCGCTTTTGGGGATGTACTACATGTCAATTTATTGCAGCCACTGCGAATTGGGACACTTGCTGAAGAGTCACATCCTTAAGGTCTTGGGGACCATGGGATTCTCTGTTTTCGCTTATTCGTATCTTCCGCAGAACATGGCCTTGAATCTGCTCGGAATCACAGGAAATGTGATGACCATCTTTATGTTTGGAGGGCCACTGACTGCCATTCGGACAGTGGTGCGAGAACAGAATACCAGAGCCTTGAATTTGGGCTTTACTTGCATAGTGAATCTCAATTGTGTCTTGTGGTTCTTCTATGCCTACTTCATGCTTGACGATCCCTACATTTATCTACAAGATGGTGTGGGTATCCTCCTGGCTACGCTTCAACTGGGCCTGTTTGCCCGGTACGGAGTTCAGCATCACTAGTTTCACAGCAATGCTGTGGGCTCTGGAACAAAAGCGCGCGGTTTTGCCTTGGCATTGGCGCATCTCTTACAAAGTCTTTAAAAGAATGGGGTGTGGCTATAGCAGAGTTGTGAGACTACAGAGGAGGTGATCTTCGCGACGGGCCTGTATCAATATCAGCGAATTCTTATGAATGATATTGACCAGCACCCCCAACAAAAACTGCCATGATTCTTCAGAAAAGTAGACATGAACGGCAACATGAATTTACACCCTCACTTCCCTTTCAAGCATCAATAGACATCATCATGTATACTGGATTAGTAGTCGGAAGTTCCTGGGCAAAACCAAAAAAGGTTTACCTTTTTTTACCCCCAAGATTTTCATGTTCATAGATCAGATGCAAAACAACAATAAACCATTGGATTTCAGGGGAACCGGAGTTTTGGATAAAGCCGCGCCGTTTTGTCATGTTTCAATCTTGACCATCCAGTTTCTGCTGGGCACCAAAGCCCCCAGTAGCAACATGATTTATGTCTCAATCTGGCAATCTGGATGGCAGGCGCTGCTGTAAGCGAACACAAATACTTCCCCAGGAACATGAGCTATGACGAACTTCTCTTTTCCCACGGTTGCTCCCATCTCTCAATGTAAATGACGGTAGTGGATAGCAAGGGGTGGGAACTTTGGCAATTTGACCCCTTTACTGACCCAATGTATCTTCTCCCAAGTGCTGGGGTGTTGGAAGAACCCGTGGCCCCCGAGGGTATCCACCAGAAGCTGCAGGATGATCGGATACTTTTTTTTCGGGCTCCCAGTGATGAGCACAGCGAAACAAGCATCAGGAATCCACGTATCACACGCAGTTATGGGGATTGAAAATGGATGAACATGGTCAAACTATACGTAAAATTGTAACTTCCTTGGGGCTTGACTCGGCTTGACCCAGGTTTTCCAGCTACAAACTACCAACAGGGGTCACCCAGTCGCCAACACAACACTGGTTTTATGATGATTTTTTGTGACTTTCGGCCAAACAGGCCATGTCATAAAAAGTTCAACAATAACAAATTGCTTGGTGGTTTCAACCTATGTTTTCGCTTTTCAAGTGAGATGGATCCCAATTGCTTGTTAAAATTCTTGGGGCTTTTTTGGTGGCAAAACACACATCAGCTCATCAACTCCGTTAAGATCATGATCACCAACCAACATACTTTTTGACCCTTCCTGTTCCACCTTGATCTCAAGCTCTGCCATGGGTTCCCACTATCCCTTGCTGTTGCTGTGGTGCTCTCAGTTGGTGTAAAAACCGTGCGCAGCAACCCATGCCATTGACCGGGGGCATTTAACTGAGGTCGTGGATTTGTGCTGCCAGAGCAGCATATTTCTTTGTGGAGGACATTTTGAGTTGATGGATCCTGCTTTTGTGGGCGTGCTTACTGTGCTTTCTTCATTTTCAGGAGGGGTCTGAGAGATGCTTCCAGCAGGATGTGCTCGAAAACCAGGTGCCCTTTTTTCCTGCGGCACAGGCTGCATGACACTACAAGAAGGGACCATGAGGGAGCTCTATCAGCTACAATTGGGTTGCAATCCAAGGCAGTACTAGGCCCTTGAGGCACTTGATTAACGCATGAACATTGGAATTTGATATGAAAAATCATGAAATATCATGAAAACATGGTGCTTTCAGCCTTTTTGATGGGTCCTTTGAGGTTCACAGGTCTGGTTTGAAGCCTGCATCTCTGCCTACTTCGCAGGTCCTCCGAATTGCGTACAGTATGCAAGATAAGGAGGTGGGCCATGCTGCACATCACAAAGTTGAAGTGAGATGCATGAATCAGTCCAGCGAAACCTAAAGTGGTTGATAGAGTTTGTTTGAAAATGGGGAGGAACCACCAAAATGGTCATGTTATGAAATTGATGATGATTAAACATAGATTTCTAGGAGTATCTTATATTTTCAAACACTCCCCGATCTTTCTTTCTTTGTTCCTTGTGAAACCAACTAGAATTTGTTTGGACACTTGCAGATTTTATGGAGGGAATTGGCCAAGGCCAGCTGGTGGTCCTACCGTCATACATCGTCATACAATATTATCGAGAACAAATCATCGTTGTACATAGAAACTGGTACTTTACTGGTAAAAAAAAGTACTTGTGGCCACCTTTTGAGGTACTTTTGAGGGTCGAATATTAGGTGCCCCTGTTTTTGCTCAGTTCTTGGCCTGAAGCTGGTGATGGGACCACTGTTCCGATCAGTCGTCCGGTCACTCTTGATTTATCAGCTCAGTCTGGGGCGAGTGATAAGCCAACCATGTCTGGGGTATTCTCATGGTCTCCATCCAAGTTTTCGATTCCAGGTTTTGCACTTACCTCCCAATGAAAATGTTTGGACAATGCCTGTCCTATGAGCAAATGGCCATGAATATGGATTCCATGTGAGATTCGGGACCAAACCATCCATTTTCCCATAGTTTCCACCACAGAATCAAGAAGCGTTGCTGATCACTTAGGGGGATTGCCAAACAATCTCCATAAAAATCATAAAAGTCCCATGGAACCCCGTAAAAGTTGTCTCCAAACGAGTGATTACATTTCCCATCAAAGAAACAACACATCACCACAATGCATGGCAGGTGCTTTCAGGTGCTGAATGCAAGATACTGGTGAAGAGCCCAGCAGCTGAGGCTGGGCTCTGTCTGAACACGGAGTATACCACCACTGATGGCTATTTTCATAGGAAAAGTATGGAAAAGTGGTGATCGACCAATGGAATGGGGTACCCTATTTTCAGAGAAGCCCACTTCTAGCAAGTTTGGGATCTTTGTGTTGGGAGTGCTGTCCAAACGTATTCCCAGCACTGACTTCTGGCAAATCATTTGGGCCCGAAAAAAAATACAGCGACAAAACGGGTATTTGGACCTCAACACGTTGGTACTTTTGCCCATCTTAGGTATGGATATGTGCCATGTTCAAAAGTTTGGAAATGTTTGGATAATGTGTATCCATATTTTGGAACGGTGATCAACATCAAAAGGATTCCCATGATGTGACGAATGACCATTCCTCGTATACCATATGTTGACCATAACACATATACCTATACCTTTTCCGCTTTCCGGCCACCTGCCAACCCCGGCAGGTTGTAAAGGATCATGCACTTGTTGATTCACATGATGGTGTTTGGCTCCCAGTACTGCTGACGTGTTGCTTGCTGAAGCACATGGCAATGGGATGCGGCCTTTTTATATGTGTCAACATTTGCCTCGCCCTGCAAAATGAATGGTTTCAGATCCCCCAGCCATCACCAGCCTCTTGTGGCACAATTTTTTTCTTGCAAGGACCTCACCTACCAGATGCCGCTTGCTTCAGGTGTTGGCCTTGATTCCCAAGAGTGAGGGAGCTCACAGTATTTGCGTCCATTGCGCTGCGAAGGCTTGCCGATTTGCTGAGTCCCAAGTGGCGTGTGCCACCTTTGATCCGGGGGAAATCAATAAAGTCTTAAACCGCTGGAGTTGGGTGTACCTTACTGACTGTCGGCTGAACCCATTTGATTTGTTTCATTCCCGGTGCCCAAGGGTATTTCGAAAGAGTCCGGCGCACAGTGTTGAATTGATTTTCTGTGTGAGGAGTGGTTGTGAAAACCGAGCAAGTAAGCTTGAAATAACACTAGTATAAGAATTATCAAACATGGTGCTTGAATAGGATCCAATGGCATATTATTCACATTTCACCAACAAATAGAACAAAGCGCAGCTTTGGGAGTCACCGAGTCCAAAGATACGCTGTTGACCTGAACCTGATGCTTGAAAGGAAGAGCTGTTTGACCTTATATAAACAATTTGTTTCTGCATTCCTTTGGCCTGGGATGGCTGCCATATGTTCCCCATTCCTTGGCAAACATATTGGTACTACCGCACAATGATCACCAAAATGATCCATTTCTACCCATTCCTTCACCAGCCGGCCGTTCAGATGTGTACGCAGAGCCTAAAATCTTACGAAAGGATTATTCAAGAGGCAAGCGTATTTCATTGATTTCAACTACGTCTTTAAGACATCCTTTTCTGAGTAGGTGTTACATGGAGGGAAAAAGAAATCCCATGTGCGACAGGACCGGTTGGCAAGCTGGGTCGGTGCTGGCCGAAAGCTACGATGGACTCTCTGGCATGGTGTTGAGTGTAGCAGTGCGAGTGCCATTGGGTGAGTTTGCGGGTCTTAATATTGGGTGGATAGGAAGCCATCAAATACCTGGATTTGACGAAGATTATTTTTTATGTTCCCAATGGGAAATCCACTACTTGGGGAATCTCTAGGGAATATACACCATTTGATAGTATTGGTTTGATTTCCGCTAGTAAAACCAAGGATGTAGAATCAAGGGGCGATATGGATCCCTGAAATCCTTCAACAAAGATAACATGCAATCTATATGTAGTTGAACACTATTTAAAACAACATACAAGCTAAGTGCACATACTCTTGCATCTCAGCATCATGGGTGGGATCTCAGGTCTATGAGCTATCCCAGTTTGAAGCACTTTATCAGCATTTTGCCTTTAGGGGTCCAAAGATATAGAACAGGTTTTTCCGGGATGCTATGGATGATGTTAGCCTGATCAAAAAAAAAATCGGGATGTTATGGATGATGTGCCCTCCGCAATTTCCATATGTTTCCATCTTTTCGTGAGATTCACCGCCATAAACCATCCTCAATATTGCCATGGGTGGGATGAAAAAGTCATGCCCAAAATTTAGTGGTTGTTGAAGGCCTTGGGCGAATCCCAGATGAAACTTTGTTGGTCAAATCACTAGTTACAGCTGATTAGTTTTAAATATTGAAACCAGTGAATGCTATGTGGTTAGCTATGTCAAATAATGTTTAAGGCGGCTGCATATTTAGCTAGGTTGGCTGCTAGGTTCACCAGGATTTATGGTAGAAATATCTATTTATCTTGGGGTTATAAACCAACTGATAAGATTCATGGTAGATATCAGATATATATAACTAAAATTAAGTAAATATAGCATGGTTCTTCATGACTAATTATATAGCATGGTTTATCACCATATATATCCATATATTAGATTTTTATATCATCTTAGATCTATGATATGAGGTATTAATATATGAGGTATCTTTGATGTATTTGATGTATCTATGGTTCAATGGAGTTCACCAAGAAAACCTGATCCGTGGGCGGCCCCTTGTGCTCCAGGTCCATCGCCTTCGACGTGCTCGGTGCGACCCGTTTTGTCGCTGCTGAGTGGCCCATGTCACCATAGATCTGGAAAATCACAATAGGTAAATCATCTACAAATGGGCCATCTTCATCCATTTTCCAAATCTATCTTAGTTTAGCTGAGGGTAATTTTCAGTACTTCGATCTTTTGCATATTTACAAGTCTTTGGGAAATACAATGGTTATTAAGTCATTATATATTGTTGTTTTTGTTTTTGTAGTTTAGTAATGTTTGGTACTTCGAACCCATTCAGTGCTTTAATGCAATTCTTTGGGGAATTGGTGAAAAAGATCAGATGATCATGGCGTTGAGATGCATTGAGTCAAAATGAAACACTTCCAAATTGGGAAAAATTACAACCCCGACATCATTTTGTGGTCACTTCAGATATGTGGAGATCATAGCAGGAAATACATGGCGAGTTGGGGGTTGTCCCCATGACCCAAATCTGCAAAATCTCCATTGCATCCCCATTTTTGATTGATTAAACCCAAATGTGTTTGCTGCTGAAATCCACTTTCTTGGTTCATTAGAGACCTGTTTTTGCGTGGCTTTCTTCGTGCTCACCATGGTCAGCAAAGTTTTTTTCCCGATCGTCCACACCCGTTGGTTGTGAAAGCAGCCTAAATTCATTCCAGATAGATAGGCATAGACAATATTCAATCATAGCTTAAGCCATGGTAAAGCCAACAGACCCTACTTTCAATTTTAGATACAGTAGTTTCAACAGGGGTTGGTAAACGTCCCATTTTGCGGATTTTGAACACTGTCAAATATTTGTTGGAGATGATATCCACAATAGTTGGGTGATGTTCCATTGGGACATTTACAAACCCCAATTCCCCCAACAAGCACAGACCCTGCCGTTAAGGAGGGAAGATGAGTTTCCTCTAAAAACATGGATAAAAATGGACTCTGTTGAAACACCCCTTAACAGTTCCAACTGGTTTATAACCTTATTTTTAAATGTTTTTTTTTAACTTACAGGAGTTAGAAAGTCTTATAGTCCCCTATAGTCCCCTTATATAAGTCTTGAAGGGCTGAAACGGTTCAACCGGTCCTTGGAGACGGCTGGACCAGCGGTCGCTTTTTTCCAGGCGCTTCCAGCCTGGGACTGCTGTCGGACTGGATGACCAGCTGGATCTAATGCGATTTCATGGGGATTACCCTCTGGTAAACATACAAAAAACTATGGAAAATCGCCATTTTTCATGGGAAAATTGTAAATTTAGATTTATAATGGGGTTGATGATTGGATTTCACCATGCAAAATGGGGGTATTCGTGAGATGATCAATGGTACCTATGTCGTCAAACGTGGCTGGGAAATCCCCACTCGCTGGGGAATTTGCCAGCAAGCCATGGGGCTGATTGCCAGAGAGTAGTGTTTGATACAACTGAATCATTAGCCATGTTAAGGGGGATACACACCAGCCAGCTCAAACGTCGATATATGCATACAGCTAAGATGGTGATAAAACCATGGACAAGGGATGAGCAAGGATAATGTGTCATTTCTTGAAGCACATCACCATTTCAAGATACTTTAATTTTATAACATTGTAATTCTAAATGTTGCTTGCCATCCTTCGAAATGCCAGATACCGTAGCACAGAATCGTGAATGGTGTTTTGTGCAGCATCAGCCACAAGCCGAGAGATTGACTCATGCCTATATATGCCTATAATTGCCTACATACCCGCCAAAGCTTTGGAACAAAATACTGAATAGTTACGTCAATCAGAATAAAACAAAGGCATATCCAGTATAGATCAGTATAGCTACCTCAAGATGTTCAAGGCTATTTACATCAGCTTTTCAGCGTATCGTTGCTTGTTCCCCAGGACCCCAAGAACGTGGCTCACTTGTCTGACTTGAAGGGTGCACAGGCCATGTCTTTGGGAATTCCAGGTGAAGAAACTTGAGAGGAATAAGCTATGGCGTGCCAAATGTTCTTAAGCTCTTTTTTTGAGAAAGGTCAATCGTTCACATTTGCAAAGTGGCGTGGTGGTGAGATTTTTCCAGGAAATGATCGCAAATGACAGGCCCAAGTGGATCTTCTCTTGGAGCGCATCAATGTGAGCCTGCCGTGTCGTTGTGCATCGCCATGGCCAGTGGGGCCAGTACCCTCCAGGTGTCATCAAACATGGCTACCTGGGAATTTCCCTGTAAATGAAGGTTTAGTTGGGAAAATCATATATGAATTGTTTATTTTCCCATTGCCATGTTTGATTACCGGAGGATGTATTTGGCAAACTAACCTGACTTCCTCCTTACAGATCTCAAAATTTCACAAGCTTGGTAGGACAACATGAGAGTGGTCCGGCCATGTATACCAGATGTGTGAGTGTAAGCCTGGCAACGACTCCAACTGGGCTTGTTTGGATTGATTCTTCACTTACTAATGGCCACGCATGGAGGCCATTAGTACAGAGAACGACTATGAAAAGACCTTTGAGGTACCTCGGACTTCAGCCTATTGTGACAAGTTCGAATGTTGTTTCACCGGGGGCAAACCAATTACCTTTCGGGGAAAGATCATTTGGAGAGCCAGCACTCCTTGATAAGTGTTGCCTGATTAGTTCTTGAGGATATCTATGTTGGGAGTCTACCAATCAAACATAGAAATATATATATATATATATAATATAATGAAATATATGTAATCAGGAAAACATAACATTGTGGAAACAGGAGGAACAACTTGAGAAACATGATCCTCGTCATTTCTTCTGGCTATGGTTGAACCAGGAAAGCTGATGTTTTTGAAGCGCCTTCTAAGGCAAAGTTTGTGAAGGCATCCGAAGCTGTCAATATGGATGTCGCAGCCTTTAAATTCCTCCAGGCCGGTGTTTCGTCCGGGATGTACAGCAGTCCTTGTGATGTTGTTCATCTTCGATGCTGTGAGTACCTGGACCCTCCAAGTAATTACCTAGAAAAACAGCGTAATTACCCACTATTTCGGAACTTTTGCCCATTCTTTTGGGTACTTGAAGGGTCTGAGTAATCTGAAGAAGGTTGTTCAACCTTTCAACGTAGCCCACTTCTGGAGACGTCAACTTTCACGCCATTTGTTGATTGGCCCCGGAAATTCCACCAACGCCGATGACAGATCATTCTGATTACCGGCGTGACCGCATTTCAGATCCTTGGACCAGTGGTGAGACCGTCAATGGATTGCCAATCCCACCATGGTTTATGTCTTGCTTTTTATCATGCCAAGATCACATGATGATTTTAAACATCAATACGTACTCCATTTAGATCCATTTAGCAATTTTTGCCTGTAAATATATGGGTAAAGGTTCCAAGTCATACTGGATATGTGAAGCCCCCATCGTTTCGAAGGGTCCTTGTAGGGTCGGGGCTGTGTTTACGCCAAGGATTCACAACCTGGCAAAGTTTCTGCAGAGGAGCCGCGGTGAAAACGGGATGTTGGGGGTGCAGGTCAAAGGTGGCTTCTATGGGTATCACCATGATGAACTAAACCCGCAGTTGGAATACAGCCCCTCCAGCCGTGGTGTGTCCACTGAAAAAGTCCTGCAGCTGCACAAAGCCCAGATCCCGTTTTTGATGAGGATTCCGATCTCAAAAAAAGGTGCCAGTGAGAAATCAAGAGTTTCATCCACATCCCTTTCTGGATTTTGCTGGATCGACCTTTTGTCGTGACGTCGAAAGATTGGTGGTAAGGGCATGCAAGGGCAACTCTCCTGCCGAACTTTGCGGGCTTGTGAATTGCTATTATCAATGGATTGGTTGATGGGAAAATTTTAACCGGAAACCCTCTAGTCATTTCATGGGAAAATCCCATGGGTTTCCGGTGAAAATTTTCCCATGAAAACCAATCCAGTGATATTATTCAAATCCCCTTACTTTCCTATATATAAATCCTGTAACATCCTGTAATTTTCCCATGAGGCATGGTCCTATGATTCGACGGTATTTCACATCTTTGTGTGACGCGGTTTTCATTGATTGTGCCCAGGAACAAATTCCTGGAGTGCTGTTTGCCAATTGCCATGCGGATGAAGCCAGTGGTTTGATTCGAACGAATTCTGCAGTTGCGGTTGCGGTTGCGGAAAACCGGACCCGATACCAGTGCAGATGTGGTGGATGTAATTATCAAAAGTTGGGATTTGTCTCGGATTATCTCGGAAACATTGCATCGGGATTTAATGAGATTTAATGGGAGATATACACAGTATCCAACCATATGGGGTCTGAGTAAGTATGTCTGAAACTGACGGCCCGAAATGGCCGGTTCAATGGTGATGATGATGCCCAAGCAGTGATTTTGGGGTACCACATTTTTTTTTGGCAAACCCATGTGTGGTTCAAACAATATGCTCGGGGAACAACTAAACACGGGAAACAACAAGGTGGGCAAATCCAAGAAGTCTGACATAATAGTCTGGGTTTGTTGTTGGAATATGCAAGACCAGCTGGCTTTGGAGGTTACCCCAGTTCAAGAAGCACTCTTGTTTCTGAGGCTAGGCATTTGTGAACTGAAAATACCATGAAAATTGATCAATTTGGAAAACAGAATAAGGCGAAACACTTGTCCATTGTTACTCTGAGAATCTCTGAGAGCATATTGCAGTGTAGGTACAAATCAACCGTCTGTTTGAAACTCAGACTGCCTATACACTGCTTGCTGCTTCCCTTTGAGAACGGCACAAATGGCTCAAGCAGCAAAATGCATCAAGGCAGAAAGAAAGAGTGATGTGAAGTTTAAATCATCGAGCTTACCTTCCCTGGAAGACGCAGACGTATGCTCTCGACATGGCCTCTAATTCTGCAGCCTTCAGAGACACAATATAGGCACTTGTCGGCACTTTCTTGTCAATGGGAGGCATCTACGCAATCAACAGATGTCATGCAGAAAGTAGCATCAGCTGTAGCAGGTCAGCTTTGTCAGCCCTTTAGGCTGTCAGTTAAAACCCAGTGGTTTTTCGGGGGACCCGGACCTGGACCGGATGCCGCTCAGCAGACTTCTCGCAGCTGTCCTGCGCTGAGACGGACAAATCTTAGAGTCTCAGGGCAGTCTTAGGGGTTTCCAACACGTTTCTACTTGGTGCAAACTGAAGACCCCAACACTACCTTATGTCAGCTTGCTGAGTCCGCAAAAAGTATCCAGAATGATGGTCATGATATCATGATATCATGGATGTCCAATGGATGTCATATCATAGGGACTCATCATGACTTGTAATTCACGTTCTGACGAGGTCTCTCATGGCATCCTGGTGTTTGGTGATGTGGCTTCCTTAGATGGAGCCACTTGGGAGCGCTGGTTCAGCTTGTTGAATCATACCTGAAGCCTCAAGTTTATTGCAACTTGAATACACAACACTCATTCATCAAAGCTTGTCAAGCCATCCAAGTTTGATCAAGTTTGCAAAGCCCTAGAAGCTCTGCAGTGCTAAATTTTACTGAAGCATCAGAATGGATCAAACTTGAGTAGTTATCAAGTTTGATCAAACCCGACAATTTCAAGCTTGATCAGAGTTGTAGATACTGTGGATGGAAGAAATCCTGCACCAGATGGTAACTATGGGGTAACTACTGGATTTATTTTGGGACAAGCCATCTACAAACTGGTGCAGGATTTCTTCCATCCAAGTATTTCAAATTTGGGGGTTGACCCATTCCCTTTAGCTGCCACACGGCATTTAGGTCCTGCCAAGCGAGCTCAGTGCGTCTTCGCGCGGACGGAGGGCAGCAGAGGAGGCGAGGCTCAACATGGCTCAACTTGGCTCAACTAGTGGCAGGGCTAGATG
The DNA here is from genome assembly GCA_003297045.1 of Symbiodinium sp. clade C Y103. NCBI lineage: Eukaryota > Dinophyceae > Suessiales > Symbiodiniaceae > Cladocopium > Cladocopium sp. clade C. The sequence goes on from BGPT01000098.1 coordinate 200,618, forward strand.
GAGAAGTGACAGAACTGCCTGGTGGTTTCAAATACCCCATGCTAATCAAACCTAGCAATGGAACATCCCCCTTTTACAGATGTTTTCCCATTAAAAAACATATTAAGACATATTAAGAGCTTCATTTATACAGGATTTTCCACATGTTTGATCATTGGAGGGTATTGTTGATTTTCAATCATATTTTGGATGATAATCTGAACTAACTCATACTTTTGATTCTTTTTCAGATGGGTTGACACATGTAATTATATTTGATAATTTGGACCCAAAGATGTGCTAGTTTATAGAGCCTAGCCCATCAAGAACCGGCAAACAGACGCAGCAAACAAGCTCACCCCTAGAACATACTACTTGAAGGTCTTGGCGGTTCATCATATGTTTTTTCCGTGTATGATATGGTTCTTGCCAATCTTGGGGGATCCCCTTCATTCAAACATATATGAAACCACCAGTGAGCACGACTCTCATTGAACGGGTAGTCACTCTCCAACGAATGGCATGGTGACATTCATTGACATATTAGGGGTAGCAGTATTGCTGCTGACAGGCCATTTCTTTCCTGCGGATCCCCCGCCTGAAGCTATCCACATGTTCCCAGCAGTTCATTTTGCGACTTCTTCGGGATGCTTTGGGTTTAGTAAGACCGTTTGAGGGCTTAGTTGTCACATGTTGTCACTATGGTTGCTTGATGTTGGCAAATCATGTTGAATCCCAATCTTGGTTGGTTGCATGTCCATGTTTGCTGTGAAATGTCCATGGTTACTATATTGGTGAAATCCGGTGTGTCAACGGCAAAACATGGTAAAACCCAAACTTTTGGCTGGAAACATCTCAATCTGTGGTGAAATTCCTGGATGTTTGGCGTTGATTGATGGACAGGGCCCGCCTTGGACCTACGCAGACCAGAGCAGCTGGGGCAAGCTACGCTGCTCTGATGCAATATCCGTGGGAGGATCCTCCAAGTAGCCCTAGTGCTTAATCTGGCAATGGGAAGTAACATGAAGTACCCTCTGGTATTGCCTAACATAACTATGGAAAATCACCACTTTTTAATGGGAAAATCCACTATCAATGGCCATGTTCAATAGCTATGTTAGTTTACCAGAGGGTAACTGTGTTTTTAGAAATATGTTGTAAGGAGGGAAGATGATCTTTAAGTCTACAATAAGGATGTGATGTATGAGGAACATGATGGGATATAACATGATATAACTGATATATAATTAACTATAAAACCAACAGTGGTATGTGGATGAGCATGTATGGAGAATATTCATGAAGTGTCCATTGTCATGTTTGATTGCCAGAACCAGAAGGTACCTGAAAGGACAGCAATGGCCATGGAAAACCCCCGAGGCCTTTTGGGATTTCCCATGGGGTCGGAGTACTGGATGGTATCGCCTTAGACCTTTTACATCTGCCAAGACAGATCTGTTGAAACTTTGGCGCTTTTGTAAAAGGTGCAAGTCTTGAAGGAGGTGTGTTTTTTCTTTTCCCGGAGAAAGGTCGGTGGGTTCATTTTTGTTTCAGGATGTTCATGTCCCCAGGATGATCCCAACTTTAGCCCACAGCAGATCCTGAGGTGATTCCCAATGTGGGCATGTGGGAGTGCGAAGCTGAGGCATTTCAGACATGGTTTCCATAAATTTGGGGCTACCCCCCAAATGGATGGTGTATAATGGGAAATCCGAACAAACACTTGATGATTTGCGGTTACCCCGTTTTTAGGAAAGCTCCACATGGATGTCGAGTGCTGTTTTCCGGTTTGAAGTTCTTTGATAGTTCTTAGACCCTCAATGTAGGAGTGAAAAGATGTGGTTGACTGTTTACCCCATTTTGTTTGTTGTACTTTTACCACTTCAGGAAAAGATCACACGTATGAATTCACTTAATTCCTTTTTACAGTTGTATCCCTTTACTGTTTTGCCCATATCATTTTAACAGCATACTGCAGCATACCTCGATAGAAGTCAATGCTCACCTTTGGGGCAGTAAGCACAGCGGGGAAAACACAGCAATAAGACGCAATAGGTGAGGAGCAATTAAGTGATGTGGGAGTTGCAGTTGAAATGTTCACCCAACCAGGCTTCTTTTCATCGAACTATCATCATTGTCTGAAAACAACACCCTAAAATCTTATGGTTGATCAACACTTTCCCGATACATTTGACTATTGTAGGGTCTTCGCCATTTTCACACAAACCCGCTTGGCTTCAAAAAATAAACGGCACAGCGACCACAGTCAACCAGCCTCAGAAACAGGGTGGGGATTGAACATAGACTCAGCATTGTTTGGTGGATTCAGGCTTTGGAAAATCTTTGGGAAGAAGAAACAATTCCAAACTCAGTTATTATATTCAGTTATATATATATATATGTTATTATATTATTTTCATATCGTTATTACTTCCAGTACTATCATTCTTGGAAAGGCTCCATAAAACACACGACATTCCATTCGGCGCCCTCTCCAAAAGCAAAAGAATCGCTGGAACGAACGCAGATCTCTTTCACGGTGCGCTAAGGATCAGTCCCCGATCAACCTGGTGTGATCCTCGGTACGTCACAACGATCTTTCTCTATCACAAAACGTGAGTTATTTCATATGTAGCTGTTTACATATCTAAATTTCATTCAGTGCTATATGTTCCAACTGAAAGTTTATAATTTGGGTGTTTTCCATTCTTTTCCTATTCATTGGGGCCCGGTTGGGCAAATACCACGGTGTACTTGCTTCTGAATCTGCATCTACTTGGCTCCCAACATCGGCAGACAATGGTTTGGTAGTGCAGCTGTGACCACAATGCCATGCAGAGCGAAAAGGCTGTTCCTTTCACAGGAGTCGACTTTGATTCGATCCCAGTTTCCTGGATTTCTTCCACGGTGATTGGTATTCTACACATTTGGAGGTTTCCTAAAATAGGGGTACCCCCAAATCATCCATTTACATAGGATTTTCAATTAGAAACCATCCATTTTTGGGTACCACCATTTTAGGAAACCCCCATTTTGGATTCGGGGTCAAAAACGGGTGCCCATCCAAGGATGGTCTTAAATGATTAGCCATAGCCATGTGACTCGACATCAATTCTGGAACGGCGTAGCACGTCAAGAGGCCTTAGGGTATTCCGGTACATGGCCTTACAATATAAAGTTTGGGTTAGCTACCTCCAACTTGTGTTATGTGGTAAACCCAAACACACATATATCATAATCTAATATATATATATATTACAGTTATTACAGTAATGTATCTAATTGAATACTGAATACAATATTAATTTATACAATGTGATACAATAATGTATCTAATGGAATACAATATTAATTAGTACAATGTGATACATTGTAATGTAAGATGATATGATATGATATAATGTAATATAATGTAATAAAATGTAATATCCCGTATTCGAGCAAGATATGAGCCGTGTTTGTACCATCCTCAGGTTTACTTGGCTAATGTTTGTCACCTGACCATTTCACTGGCGATCATTTCTCCAAGAATTGAAGATCAATGGATTGGTTTAAGGGGAAATCTTAACCGGAAATAAGTTGTTCTTTTTCATGAATCTTCAGGTGTTCCTGTTTTGTTTCCCTTAAATCAATCCAAATGAAATGATGCACCCCCCGTGTCTGATAATTTTATTTTGGGAAAATGATGATCAGGCAGCCAGGATTTTGAGCCATGAAATTCTTACAGTATATAGAGTTAGCAAAAATAGCATGTTGCTTGTTCATAGATCCAATTTGATGACCATCAAATGTCTGGTGATATTAAATCATATCCCGACTATATTTACATTACACATTAGCTCCCCTTTTTAGGTACCAAACCTTTGTTTGCGGCTTGAAATCTCTATTGTTGATGGTTTAGTCGCAACGTTTGATTGGTTGTATCCCCATTTTAACATCTCAAATCCCAGGTTTTCGTGGATGACTCAGTGGACTTCCAAGAGCCTCCTCCTCGCCCCCGGAAGCGACAAAACCTGGTTCCACGCTCGCGCAGTGGCGAGCGAAATGTTGGAAGGACAGGGCAAAGCCTGGAGCGACAAGCGAGTCAACGAGGATTTCCAAATCTGAGGCATCCACAGTCTGCACCCGTTTCTGCTTGGAGGTTAGCATGTCTTCTATTAAGTTCAAAGGTATTGTGCTAGTTTAAAATATTCCGATACAAATAGATCAGGTGTACAATACATGCTTATAATGTATATGTTTTTTATTTAAATGCATCTATGTCCCGCCTCATGCAGGATGATGATGACGATGACGATGACGATGACGATGAAGATGATGATGATGATGATGATGATGATGATGATGATGATGATGAATGATGATGATGATGATGATGACGATGACGATGACGATGACGATGATGATGATGATGATGATGATGATGATGATGATGATGATGATGATGATGATGATGCCATATTAGCTTACCTTTTTCGGCGGGGTTGGCCCAACCACCAGGTTTCCATCAAAATCGATGATGACTTGGAGATGATCGTATCAAACCTGCGCGTCCCGGCGCGTCCGGTTCGCGCTCGAACGGTTCGAGCCGTTCCAAGTAGGGCTGTGCGGCCTGACTTACCAGCGCTGTATTTGGAAGTTGGACACTCCAGATCTGAGCACTGCAGTTGTTGCCATCAGAATTTTGCAGCAGGACTAGTTCATGGTTTCGTTTTTAATGTTGGGGTGATGATGCCAAGGTTGAATTGAATATTCCATTGTCTTTTGGGAGCCCAAGTGTAAAAAGCACTGTCCGCCTTTGTTGGTTTTAAAACTAAAACTGTTTACGATTTTCCGTCATTGCACGTCAAAATTATTTTCCTATATGATGAAACTCTCTATCAATCCCCAAGAAAGTGTGCCCCAGAAACAAACGTCAGCAATTCCTTCTAGACTAAATGATCTTCAGCTCCCCATGTCCATTTTCTCTTGGCAAACCATAGGAGATCTGCGGCTGGGTTTCATGATGGAGCCCAACGTGGTGCCTCAATGGGTGCACCTCAGCTGTTCCAGGCGAGCCAGGCTGCAGGCCATCGGAGCAGCGATGGCCTTCGATCCCCAGGTGACGCTGGAGGAGCGGCGGAAGGCGCTGAAGGAGTTGGGGAGAAGGGGAAGAAATGCCCGAGGCTTGGCTGCGGTATATGGAGGTTTCCTAAAATGGAGGTATCCAAAAATGGATGGTTTATAATGGAAAATCCTATTAAAGTGGATGATTTGGGGGTACCCCTATTTTAGGAAACCCCCATATGGAGGTGTTTGTTTCGTGGTACCTTCTTGCATCTAGGAAAATGGATGACCATGAAGTAGTATATGGTGACTTTGGGGATTCCCCATGACTCAAGAAACATGCATTATATAGGTTTGGGTCATCAAAATCAAGAGTCCCAGGGGACCACAGATGGAATGTCGATGATTAGTATGAATCATGTTACACCATCTATACTTCTGTACCTAATTTTGACCCATAGCATTTACCCATATTTCGGTGTTTTCTGTGACTTGATGTTTTAATTCATGTGATGCGAATTCAGCGGATCAAGGGAGACTGTATAAAACCAATCATCAGATATCGTAACATATCGTAACCCCCAAAAAGAAACTCACTGGATTGGTTTAAGGGAAAATTTACAGGAAACCCCTATAATTGATGGGAAAATCCATGGTTTCCTGTAATTTTTCCCATTAACCAATCCATTGAGAAACAAATGACAAATGAAATCAAATGAAACAAGGTAACATCAACAGACAACGAGTTTTCCACCTGTTTGGGGATTACTGCGAGGGTGATTTGATTGTTCCGATTGGTTAATTCATGATATTCGAAACTGTTGGGAATGGTTTCATTTTTAAAGGGACCCGCGCATCCAAGGTGATATTCAGCCCTGGAACTACTTAAGAGCCTTTGTACATCAATGGAATACCGAACTGGTGCGTGAGACTGTTGAGGAGGTTTCTTCAGAGGAGAAAGACATTGCAGAAATCCTGGCATCCTTGCCATGCGAGCAGCTTGATGCCAGCAGAGACATTTGTGCCATTTGTCATCAGACGATGGCAGAAGGCGAAATTGTGTGTTATCTTCCCTGCGGCCATGTTTATCATGTTGGCTGCATTGATGCGTGGTTGCGGATCCGAAGAACGTGTCCACTTGACAACCGCGAGATTCGATCAAAAGGCATCCATGTCGCCAATGTGTGATGCTATGCTATGTAGGAAGAATATGCTTTGCACAATCCCTTGACACTGATTTTTCGCAGAAATGAGTACGGCTACCCCCAATATTGGTATGTTCCCCCTTGTCTCGGGCACCTTTCGACTGGGGAGACCATGCGTTTCGGCTGTTGGTCCCCTGGAAGGTGCCCGAAATTCTGCGATGGGTCAGCGGAAATAGACCCTTAAAGGTGATAAAAAAACAAGTCATCACCATGAGGGATTCATGTGGATCTCCAATAGTTATCACTGTGTAGTGAGTTGGTTTTTTGGGGTTTGCTATGTATCGCACCGTTAGCGTTGGCTCAAATGGCGACCAGCTGAGAGCTGGCCTGCAGGCTGGGTCAGAGATTTCCAGGATAATCCATGATAATCCATAATATTAAATCCATAATCATCCACAGTCATCCATCCAATTTGTGGGGTGTGCCCAAGTTTGACCAATGTGAAGGTATTGGGGGCCACTTTGCCAAAATAATGAGCCATTGTTTTGGTTGAGCTGTTAGTTGGGGCGGGGATGGCAACTGCCCACTTGTAATGATTATATACCAGTTTATTCTGCTTTTACACAAGAACATCATCTGCCTGGTGAACATACGCTCGAAGCTAATGTACCACCCTCAAATTACGTTTAAGATGTGTTTTGAAGCAACTTTTGTCATGTATTGTGTTCAAAAGATTTCAAGGGAATGTGTGTGTGTGTGTTTACAGTACAGGTTTCTTACTGCTGCCCATTTTCATGGGCACTTCCTGAGTCCAGGTAGCTAAAAGTTGGCAAGAAATTGATCTCCTATAGATTTATGTCTTTTTGGCATGGTCGAATGAAACCAACCATTCATTTTTTTTGCAAACTTTATCACACCCCCGAAACAACTTGACGGCGTAGAAGCAAGTAAAACTATGATGTCAAGTGAGGGTTTCTTAAAATTAGGGATTCCCAAAACCATGGGTTTCAATACTAAAATGGTCTAATTGTGGATGATTTGGGGGTACCGTACCCGCCATGATTTAGGAAACCTCCAAGTAAAGAAGTCCTTGAAAGTCGAAGTGAACCACCCATCTTCAACAGGTGGGTTCCTTGTCGTCATGGCGGCTGGATCCAGTGCAGTGAGCTTAGTGGATTTTTTGGCTCTGAAATGCCACGGAAAATAGCATTTGACAAGGATGTCATTGGAGTGTCTGGGCGGGTTTTGAAAAAAGGATATGGCAGGTAAGGGAGCGAATTGAACTTAGATTTTAACTACGAATGAAATCAACATATATGCTTCAAGAAATGAGCTTTTTGCGACTCTGTGTGCGTGGAGTGTCCAAGGTTTGCCGTTTGGTGTTCCAATATTTTCTTATCGGTGAAGTCAATTGGCTCACAATCACAAGATGATAATCTATAGAGAGATCTGAGAATTAATTAAAACTTGGCGCAATGATCATCAATGATCTAAACTTTATCTGAGAATTCGCGTGTCCCCCGGCTGGACGTGAAGATCCAGAGATGATCAAAGTAGCCCGGTCTGACCATCGTAGGCAATGGCAGTAGCAATATCTTGGGGTTAGTTGTATCATGTTAGTATATGTTAGTTGTATCATGTTCTATGATGTTGTATCATGTTTTGTGAGTCATTGAAAAGGTACCTGAAAACGGTGAAGATAGAATCATTAATTCTTAATTTTGTGGTGAAGGGAGCGGTTCGGAGCTAGCTTTTTTGTTCAAGAAAGCCTCTTGGTTAGAGCTAATGAGAGTTTCCCAAACTGTTTTGGTGGTTGAACAATTTCTATACAATGATTATAGTCTTGAACGCATCTGTTTTCTTAAATACTACCTAAATTGATTACAAACTAAATTGCCAAAACATGACAGTAACCAACCCATTTGTATTGGTGATTGATGATTTCTTCCCATCTCTAAACAGGTCTGGGCAGATTTGTTCAACCAGCTGCCTGCGACACCCACAGACTATCCACCCTTAGATGAAAGGCGCGGCAGTGGTCCTGGGATTTGTGAATTTCAGGTTACCAACTGCCGGGAAACAGGAAGAAATGTTGGGAAAATGAAGAGTAGAAAATGTGAGAAATAAAAGAAACGATTAGACAATAATTAGTTGTAAAACCGACAATATACATTAGTAGTAATAATGATTTAGTAACCATGATGATGATGATGATGATGATGATGATGATGATGATGATGATGATGATATATATATATATACCTTGTTTTTTTGTTTGGTGTTATGAGTTTGATTCTGCCCTTTAAATGGGTTTGATGGTGTATGGTTGATTTGTTGGCTCACCGCATTGTGTAATGGCAACCCAGGATTTGATAAACCCCTGAATAGTTGGCTTCGGGGTATGTCTGACAATAAGAATTATCACTATTCTCGGGACCTCCTTGTTGTGAATTGTGTTTCTCGATATTGGGACGTGCCCTAATTTCTGGCAATGGTATACGATAGGAAAATGAGATTCTATACATTTCTATACCCCAACATTTTGAGACAAACCCATCCAACTAGATATGCATAGTTTGGATGTCCATACCATTCAATAACAAGACATGTCACGCTGGGAAGGAAAATCCATGATGTCTATAGATGCTGCATTGGGCATGCTTCAAAAGTTTGGATTCCCTGTTTCCATGTTCGTAAACCAGGGTACCAGTAGCAAATGATCAGATTTAGCAATTGATGACATCAAATATGGACTTTGGAAAACCATTAGGACTTAACATGGTTAATCTATCTGCTGGGTTCAATGGGACGGGTCCAAGTACCCTGAGTTAGGGAGGCAAAATGATGCTACCATAGTTGGAACGTAATTCCATTTGCAATACCAAGCTCAGCCGACGACTGGTTGTGCAACTATATCAAACTCACATCCCAAGCCACTTTTCAAACGCAACATGTTTGGGATGCTGACATAGGGATGCAGGTTTTTGACCCATAGCCATATGTTTCAGATATAGCTTGGATTTGCGATCACAACTTCACTGAAGAGCAGCTGTCTTGAACAAGAATGGGCCATGAAACTTGGAACGGGTGTACACCTAGACCCTGAATTTCTCAATAGAAATGCACCTGCATGTTTGGTACTTTTTCGATAGTACCCATTTGACTGAGTGTTTTGGAGGTTGGGGTTACTCATGATGTGCATTGCAACAGCAAATGCTTCAGCGATTCATGACCCTGAACATCGAAGAAAGGAATTGTTGCACCCTTTCGTGAGCAATATTGAAGGATGCAAGTAAACCAGCAATAGATGAACTTGTCAATGTTTGACACTTACTTGGAATCCTACTATTTGCATCCATTAAATAGATCCATTTTGGTGATCGGTTGTGATGAAATCGTTAACAGCATCGGCACTTTCGGGTTTCTCCTACTCAAATATCTCCGCGACAGGAAGTACCCGGAGCGCTTTACGGACGACATCTTTCGAGATACCTTGCCGGAACTGGAGTTTCGATTAGAAGAGGCCAGGGGCCAGCCAGCACTTGGTTGAAAACACTAGGAGCCGCATCCAATGCAGCTGAGCTTTTATTGGAAATGCTGATGTTTGGTAGGATCATGGTAGGCCTTTTGCAGCCGACCGTGTCCGCCATGGTCTTATCATATTTTATAATGTTTGATCATGGCAGGAGTCATGATCAAGAAAGGTTGTACCCGTTTCCATTGCAGGCTTGAGGAGGGGCATATGTTTGACTCTGATGGTGGTGGCAACAGCCAGTTCATCGAAAAACACGGTGGTTTTCCTTGCTGAAACTTTAGAAGTCATCTTGTCTTATCCTTGCCTGATCCGTAGCTTTTCTGGTGATAAAAATCACACCCATCACCCTAGAGCCAGAGCCTTGCGCAGGCATGTGTCAAGGGCTCGATCCAGGAGGCAGAGTGGCTGGGTATCACCATATACACCCATCCCATATATGCTTCATGGAAAATTTACCAACAGAATTGGGCTATTATATATTGGGGTAGATGTTGGTAAGTTTTTCTCAGCACCATGGAGCCAGATTGGATCCACTGCAAATAGCCGCCAAAGGACCATGGCTTCACACAGACGGTTAAAGTAGGTCGAAGGCTGTGTCGACAGGGCCTGCAACATCCCATTTTCATCCATTTTCCAGGACAGAAAAATCATCCATCCCCACTGGGGCCATTGGATGTTTATGCTGTTTTATCCCACTGACAAAACGATTGACAAACACATTGTTTTTTTAAGGTTCCCAAGTCATACATGACACAAACAAGGAAAGGAAGACTTGAGATCACCAGGATTGCGAAGTGTTACCGTTGGGCACACTGGATGAAGGATCGCTGGAGCCTTTAGCTTTCCCCAATTGGATCCGTAAAGGCATTGGATTCCTAAACATTTTGCCCAAAAAAAGCAGCTCAATGAGTCAGGGATGATTCCAAATTCCAAGACACTGCAAATCCGTTCTCACACCATCCATTTCAAGTTGTATTGACATACATCTCTGCCAGTCTGCAGGTACCTGTTGCCACAGTATATATGTATATATGATATCAGATGTACCATCCATTCCAAAAAATGCATTAGTGATCATGACCCATGACCATCCCAGATTTCTTGTCCAACAAAAACATCTATTGAAGGTGTGGCTGATGACATGCTGGACCCAAGCAGCCAGGGGATGCCATACCCGGTGCAGGTGCACGATCTTATTTTGAAAGGTGCCGACAAGAATGCTCCGTTGGACAAGGAGCTCAAGACCCCGCACCTCGCAGCAGTGGGAACTTGCCAAGGGAGTGGGAAGCGATAGAAAAAAAAGTGAGAGATCAGCGGTTTTTAAGCAACGTGAGATATTTGGGGTAGTACGGTAGTACTTTGATTTTTTGTATGTATGGGTATCACATCGGTAGAATTGGTGGGTTTTATTCCAGTTGCCATTGATTTAGCTTAGCTTGCGAAACATCCAGGTGGACTTTGCAACCAAAACGGATCAAACCTGCAGCAAAACTTGCTGGTGCAACATCAGTTGGTGGTCCCAAAGAGGATCAGAAATCTTGGGCATGTGACCCGTACGATGGTTTGGCAGGTGGCCATTATATGTCAATCGATTCTCGGATGATCTCGGGTGAATGTGACTGCAATGGATTAATCCATAATATTATTTTACACATATATACATATCCAATGTCCCCAAAAGATAGAAAATACTAAAATCCTGACTATATATACGCGAAGATCCAAACTGCTCCATGAATGGAATATTGCCAACACTTACCTCAAAACTTGCCCTTTATTAATCATGGTTGGAGGGTCTATATCCCAACCTATGGGGGCTTACAATGATGGTTATAGAGTTATAGCCAATTGTAACCTCAAATGCACCCCCCAGCATGTTCAGCCATTTTGTTCAGGTGACTCTCTCTCCATGTTTATATTTCAAGTTCTGCCCTAAGGCTCATGATCGCCTGTCAGCTCGGCTGGTCCAACGCTTAGTGCGTTTTCGTTTTTCACAGTGAGCCATGACACCCAACGGGTGGTAGCTGATATGGGGATGTTGCCACCAGCTATGGATTTCGTCATGTCTAAACCACTAGAAATGAGGATATGATTTGAATGATTTGATCTTTGGTACGGAGTATGAATTTTTGGGGTTTGAGCAGGTCAAACCAGATGGTTGATATTATTCCACAGTCGATTACAAAGCCACCTGGTTCATAGAGCACAATCATAGATTATAAGCCATAGTTCATAATTCTTAGGTGATACCCACCAAAATGTTGTAGGTCACAGTGCCGGGTACCCTAGATTGCTGTCATGCGCTGCACCTGCCAGATTTTGAAATTCCTTGAATGGAAAGCCTACAGCAAACCCACATGTTCAATTGTACAGACCATGGTTTCCTACATTTTTTGCCGTAGACATTGCAACCAATCCACTGAAACCCTGAAAGTATGGTTGATTTCCTCGTGATATCCCCTTTTTCGAACCTTGCGAAACAATTGGTATCCTCATCACAACGCCAACTTCGATTTGAAAAAAAACATGATTTTTCCATATCTTTCCCAAAAAAATTGGTTCCATTTTCCATGAAATCAATCCATGACACCTCAAAAGTATGGTTGATTCTTTCCATCAGATCCGCATTTTTAATCGCCTGATAATCCCAATATGATTCCAGTGATTGTGGTTGTAGAGACCCCCACTGTAATCAGATCTACAAATCCATATCCTAGTCCCATCCCCATGACAACCCCATTCGGATGTGCATCCCAAGTAGGTAGTGAGAACCACTTACCATTTCTGAGACGTACATTCAATCATCATGAAATTTCCCAGTGATATAGTCTAAATATGTCAATAGATATCAATTTATATAATCGTAATTATAGATCTATTAGAGATAATACAGGGACAATGATATTGTCTTACCATACATGGGGCTAATAGATCTTTTGCTATCGAATCCCCATGAATCCCCATGATTCCTGTAGATATATGGCTCCATTATGGGAACTCAAATACTATCCAATATATGTTACTATCCATTATACAAGCAATAATCATCACAATCCATAAACTGGAAATTCCGATCTTAACCCACCAGCATTTATTCGTTGTATCCACTTGTTTCCCCATATCTTGGTTGAAACCCCTACAGTTATATCCCCTAACAGTTTTAACTCACTGGCTTGCAACCTCATTCAATTAATATATATAACCTTAGTTGCAGGATTTATAAGTCCATTAACAACTGGCTTTTTGAGGCCATAGCTGTATTTGTCATGACAAACCTACTGTGGAAGGAAGAAACCCTGCACCAGTTGGTGACTATAGGCCACTATGAAACACTGTAAATTAGATAGACCATCTACCAACTGGTGCAGGATTCCTTCCATCTATAGATCTCTACAGTATCATTTACCCAACATGACGCCAGGTTTCATTTGGTGAAGTGGTTGGTGGAGTTTGAAGGCGTCGACCTTGACGGCCCCATCTCCCGCTGTGGCTTTCGCGCCATTGACTATGCCGGGAAGGCATGGTGGGCTGAAGATGAGAATGTGGATTCAACTAATGCCACAAACCGTCCCCCAAAAATACAATAAATGGGTTCAACCATCCCCAATTGGGAGGTTCATTATTGGGTTTACCAGATCAACTAGTCGGGATTGGATAGGATTTGACTAAATGGGACTTACCGTCCCCGTTTACTAACATAGACCCTGAGCATCATCCATGTTTGCAGCTTTTAGCAGTCTTCCAACTTCCTATCTGATAGGGTCCTCATGTCAATGCAAAGGAGGGTATACTATCTAGCGGAAAATGCACTTGCAGTTATAGATGTGTATTGCCATGGGTTTTACCCTTATTAGTTGTTTTCTTTTCTTTATAGAATAACTAGTCATAGATACATACCCGCTTATTATGTGTCACCCCGAAATAGTTGTACAGGCATTCTTAAATTCGAACCGATGAGAACTGCCATTACACACCCAGTTTGTAAGTGGACAGAAATCGGTTTTAACATGTGTTCAGCACCGTCTTCTTTTTCGGTAGCTGGTTGCAGATGAACAATGTCCAAGTTATACCTCTAGTCGATTCCAATGCTAGGGAATGACAGGAATCATCAACTAACCTGTGAACTCGGAACTGCTATTAGACACCCAGTCAGTAAGTAAGTGGACGACAACCAAGATCAGCTATGACCACAAGCCGCTTGCATACTGGTTATAAAGACCCAGTTGTATATCTCAATTGATTGGTTGAATGGAAAATCTGCAGGATAGACCTGCATTTGGGTGCAAAAACTATGGCTTCCTTGAATTTTTTCCGTCAACCTGACCCAATGCAAATCGATGATTCTCCAGTTCCTAATTGTGAGGCACATTCAAGTAGCTTGCTGAAGCTGAACATTTGCCTGGGAACCTCCGTCCGGAAAAAACACTTCGATGAGTGAAGGTAAGTTAGTTGATCCCAGTCCAAATGAGTGAGTGATGACATGACAATAGAAGCCTCTGGGTATGTGGTTTACAGGACCAGCAAAGAGTCCGCTCCAAAAAAATGGAAGCTGAGTTCGCTGAGTTTCTCACAATCATCCATGTTATTTTTGGGTTTCCCATTATGAACCATCCAGCTTTTGGGGCCCATGACTATGGAAAGCCTCATATCTTGAACCCCCGAAGCCCGTTAGATCGATGGAGCCAGGAACAATTCCGATGGCCAAACGAGGAGGCCCAGGGCGCCAGCAGTCGATGTGAGTTGCGGTTCTCTTTAAAGGAAGGTTGGTGTCCAAGACAAACTACTGGTATATAATGGTATATAAAAGTAAATGTGGTAGTAAATGGTAACAATATCTATGATTATAGTACAACTATGTTGTTATATGAAGACCGGTAAAAGCTATGTTGATAACAAGAAGAATGTTCCAAAACAATTAAGGTGGCTGTTATCGGTATATAATGTGGTAAACCCAATGCCACAAACCATCCACAAAATAACCATAAATGGGATGTAAAGACCATCGCCGAATGACAGGTTTATTATTGCATTATTCCTTCATACATAGTAAGTGGATGGTGTTATTTTTTTGGGGGTGTTGTTTTTTCATATGGCTTTGGTATGGTTGACGAGTAGCCGTGAGTTGGTGTTTGAATGTATCTATTTCTAGCCATTATCAGTAAATATTGACATGCAGCCATAGATGCATGTATATATATAATTCTATACATATGCATAGAAATGTAGCCATGACATATAGGAATATATAGCTCTAATATACCCCTTGGCAATCCAACACAGCTATGAAAAACCACCATGGCTAAAGTGTCTAAAGAGTAACTCATTTACAAAACAGGCAATGGCTTCCATGCTATGTTAGAGTTCGACGTCCGGTCCTGATGAGTTCGCTGTTCAAGTCTCCATCCCTACCCTAGATCCCCACCTTGGATGAACCGGCTGGATGTGCGGCTCGATGTCCTTTTCCCAATGGTTGGTTGATACTGGGTTCCCCCCATTCAACAACCATTGGATTGGATTAAGGGAAAATTTACAGGAAACCATGGATTTTCCTATGAAATATAGGGGTTTCCTGTAAATTTTCCCTTAAACCAATCCAATGAAACAACCAATCGGTAGATGATAATAGATGTTGTACCAGACAGATCCCCTTCTTTTTCCTGAAAGGACAATGTGTGGCTCGACCCCCGCAGGTTTTGATTGGTGAAGAATTTTCGGACCCGTTTCTTTCTTATAGTTTAATGTTTTACCAAGATATGGCATATGGATCAATACTACTACACATATACCATTTTCAACGGGTTGAACATCCATTTGCCAGTTACTTTTTCATGTTAATCAGGGTACGGGGTCTTGCCTCAGGGCCATATACCTTGACCCTAAAAGTACACAGCCAACCATGTTTAGGGTAAAATACTGTTCGGGTTTGTGCCGAAATTGTGTACCCCAAAATCCAGCGGTTATATAAACATGACTGTCTTATCAAAATAATGTATCATTTGGGCCTATCCCCTAGTTTCAGACACACCCAACATCAGAGTGGTTACATATTCAAATTACATCCCATTTAATCCCATGAAATCCCATTGAACCTCATAAAATCCCTTATTTTTACTAGATGATAAATCCTCTTTTCTTACTGAGAATCCATCTTACCTATGCAGATGCCGTCCGGAAGGATGAACCCTTTTGCAGAAAACCCACGGCCCCATGGCCAGGTGGAGATAGCTGACTACCTCAGGTGGGGGGTGGACTGACACCACCTTGGCGCTTCAACAAAAAAAGATGGAAATGGTACGTCTAGTCTGTAAATCGGACATTCCATGACATCAATTATATGTTTCCAAATGTTGATAGTGTCATACTCATTGGTATTGGTACCACAATCAAAAACTTTACAACGCTATCCACAGAATTCAAAAACACATGGTGTGTTTCTTTCACATTTCATTCTGAAGTCAAGTATCATCATCAACATCATCAACATCATCAGCATAATCATTGCATCATAATCATAATCATCATCATAATCATCATCATCAACAACAACAACAACGACAACAAAAACGGCAACAACAAACATATGGTTTTCATCGTCAAACATAGTCTTTTTTCATTTTTTCCATTAGTTTGTTTTGTCAGTTTTGTCCTTCACTCCGCAGGAGTTTGGGTTCCAACTACACCTGGTGGGGCGCCTGCTTTGCCGGCGACATCCCACGGATGGATGAGTTTCTGCAGAACGGCCAGGTGAGGGGTGATTCATCGACAAACGGGGGAGGTTTCGCCAGCTGAAGGAAACTACAGGAAAATCCACTATAAATGGGATGATTATAATGAGATTACATGGGGATTGAATGGGATTGAATGGGATTGAATGGTAAAATCAACTATCTTGGGTTTGCGATTTGTCAATCATTTGCTGATTTTTCCTGGAAATCCACCACGGGATCTACAGAGAAGTGCCTGATAAAGGGGAGGGGGAAGTACATCAATTTTCCAACATGTGCATCGAATGAAAGGATTATGCAAATGCCTTCGACTTGATATGTTTTCTCCGCAAGCGGTGGAACGTAACTTTGATACCCAACATGAGTCATAGACGTTCTTTGCCAATTGACAATTTGGGTCATTTTGGGCATGTTACCAATAAAAATGGTTATCTAGTCTATATATATATATATATATCCCTCGCTCGGCAACAAACGATGGTAGGTAAACAGAGTGGTGAACTGTAGGTGGAACTAAGTTGGTTTTGCTGTAAACAAGGGAATTAACCTGTATACCTATCTAAAGTTATTCGCTCTCTGAATGCCAACATAACCGGAATGGTGATGATCAATTAGTACGTGATGAGTAAATCGACGGTGAAGTCTTTGAGCCGAGCTGGCAGTGAAAACTCACCCATTGGTGGAGGATGTTTGGTTCTAAGTGGGGATGTTCGATAGTAATGTTTACTGGTGGACAAGTTGCAAGTCTAGACATCCATCAGGCAGCGTGGTTATTGTGATTCCATCACATTGTCCAGCCTGAAGGGGTTATCCAATTTTATGGCCTTGCTAAGCGTACGAACCTCGCAAAGGTGAAGGAGACTTTCCAGTCTTGTTTCGTTTGCCAAAGCTTTGCAGGACATCAACGAAATCAATCCGGTGCTGTGGAACTACAATGCAGTGGATTGTGTGAACCCTAAACTTTGGGCTGTTGCCTGGAGGGGTGAAATCTCACGTTAGAATCACGTGACCACCACAACTTGGCGTGGTGAACAACACAGGTTAAGAAGTCAGGTGGCTTCATACAAGGATCTGGGTTCACTGCGAGGTTTGGGACCATTTTGGGGGGGTCAGGATGGATCTCTTTTCTCAAGGTATGTGCCAAAATTGAAGACCAGAAACATCCAGAAGCCACAGGTCTCTTGAACTAGACAATCCACCTGACAGTTTGGGTTTTAAAATCGATTGAGGTGCCATCCATGGCGGCTGCGGAAAAGCTGCGCAATTCCTGGTGGCGCGTGGTGGCATCATCACTGTGCGAAACTGTTCCATGGCTTTGAACGGAGCTGATGACGTTCAGATGGAAATGGAAACTGACATTGTAATTACTACACCTGATGAACGAATGTTGCATGGAATCCAACAAAAGGCCATACCCTAGCTACTTACATAGGAAAAAGGGTTCCATGTCAAGTCTTTTGGGCTGGAGTTATGAAGGGGAAGGTGTCAATCACATTGCTATTCTGTGGTATTGGAGTTTGACCTCCTCTTGTTTTGGTATTTAACTTGACCCTCCGGATATATCACACATAGAATCACCAAACATGTGCCAATATGACAATATGAGTTTGAAAAGCAGCCGTTTCCCAGAGACTTTGAGGCGTACTCCCAGAAACAGATATAGGGAAATCTACAGGAACCCCTTTATTTCAAAGTACAGCCGATGATTTCCTGGAAATTTCGCTTGAAACCCATCCGTTGATATACTCTGTGGTAAACTAAACATAACTTATGGATAATCGCTATATAACTATGGAAAATCACCGTATAACCATGGAAACTCACCAAAAAACCCATGGAAAAGCACCATTCCGAAAAGCTAAATCAACAACTTTAGCCATGGACGATGGCTTCAAATGGTGCTGAAACCCGCCCAGCCGCATCGGCCATCAGGCCACATCCCGGTGTGGGAAGATATGCTCTGGAGCTTGGGCCGTGGAGATGCGTTCATGTACAAGGACCGCAAGTTGCGAGGAATGGAGACATGGCTGGACCCCAAGAAATACGGGAGATCCGTAGCCATTGACCTGATGAACAAAAACAGGGGAAGGTATGCAATTAGAACATATTGAAAATATCAGAAGTTCTTTGTTGTGGATTTGCTTGATGCAACAATCAAAAATCTTGATGTTTTCCTTCTGGGTACTGCATATACTTCCAGAATTCGGTGATTCAGTTGGAATATGTTGGAATGGTCTAGTTTGTTCGAGTTTCACATCTTATAGTTTCAGAGGAAGTTTGATTCTTTATGCTGCAACTATCCATTGACTTACGCCAATCCACTAAACTACCTGGCAGCATCGGTTTTGCACTTCTTGGATGGCTCCGCCACGATGCAGCTGGGCCAAGTCAACGATATCCGATGGAACTGTGATCTGTTGCCTGACTTCAGGTATCATTTGGACCAAAGCATGGGCGCCATCCACATTTTTTGTTTTGTTTCCAGTGCCTTTTCTGGATTGTCCAGAAAATAAATGAACACTTAATTAAATGTCCAATTTGAATATCTAGTGAAGAAGATTGCCTTTTTGTTAGTTTCATGTTTCCAGAAATTCCAATTTGAACCAGGAGATGGGCTTTGAAGAAGGAAGCTTCACAAAGCTCTGAGCCGGGGCTTGGAGCGGCGCGCAAGCGCCTGCTGCCTATTCAAACAAAAAAACATGTCAAGCGGAGAAGAAACCAAAACGTCTCAGAGATGTTTCCCACGAAATTGCAGCTGATCATATTATATCATATTATTCCTGCAGATAATGTTGATGGAAGTAGTCATCGTTGCCAAGTAGAGAGATCCGCTTCTTCGTTGCACAAAAAAATCGCGTGCGCATCGGAGCTTGCAACGGATTTGGTCACATGGCAGCGACCTCACTGGCCGCACGGTAAGTGATGGTAGGGTTCTGGGAATCATCCCAAGAGAAAACTCATCCAAACGAAAGGTACCCTCCGGTGTCATCAAACGTGGCTTGCTGGAAAATCCCCTATTGATAGACTAGAGACCCCCATTTAAAAGGGACTGTCCAGCAACCCGCGTTTGATTACCAGCGGGTAGCTATGTTCATTATTGGTGATTTGGCTTTGGGAAGTATGCTGATTTGCCAAGGTTGTTTCGTCCCAGGTCATCACTTAAAGGCTTTCAGGGCACGGGACATGCTTCCGCTATCTTTCGGCGCCGCGAAAAGCACAGTGAAGATGGACAGCATCATCCAAGCGGTGACACGCGATCAGCGGGTGGATCACTTGTGCAAGAACTTGGATGCGAGGGCCTTGACCAAGTGCATAGGCCTGGTGGGGTCCAAAAGATCAGATGAGTAGATCACCCATGAAAGAAATGGATGTTTACAATCAACTAGAAGCGTTTCTTGTTGTCAATATATTTGATAGGTGATGAGGATGAGTTGTTGAGAAAATGTGGTCACTGCCACATTATGTCATGTACATGTACGTACATGTTCGTACATTTCATGTACTTTGTGAGGGGTTCAAATCTGGATGACCCCGGGGTATTTCACTTGCTCACAGAGGACATTGCATGAAATTGGTGATGGAAACAGAACCAGAGCACAGTGTCTCACAGACGTAATGTTATGTGTACCCTTTGGCAATCTAACCTAGCTATGAAAAAGCAGCATGTGTAACAGGTAAATCACGTACAAACAGGCCATTTCACATAGCTGTGTGAAATTTCCAGAAGATATACATGTTGTACGGGTCGGGATGGTCGGGACGGTCGGGACTTACTTTTTCGCTTCTCCTTGGGTTTCCAACGCGCCTCTGAAGGCCAGTTGGGAAGACTTCACAAGCCCTTGGCAGCTGCGACTCTCTTGGAAGCTGTTCAAAGATCTCGTGGTGATGTCAACGTCATCCACTACAATGCAGCTTGCTTTTGGAGCTTTCAAAGTGTTCTTTTCGAGATGTCATCAAACAAATAGATCAAATAGGAGGATAGAAAACACCCTGGAAGATTTGATGTTCAATACAATTTTCAGTGTTTTGTATTTTACCTTTGGAGTCCAGATGATGAACAGCAAACTGGATCACCTATAGGAATCTATAGCAAAGTATTGGACGCTTTGAACGACCTCATCACAAGTTATGTTGGTATTGGAGAAACCCCAAAGCTGGCTTTGAATTTGCTCAGGCATCAGTTCTATTTTTTTCGGGATCCCTTGATTAGTCTTCTTCGAAAGGGTGCTCAAAACCCGGCCAATGGTTTCTCCAATTCTTGTTTGCAAAATGTGCATATACATATGTTGTGTACACACCTACACACACACACACACACGCACAGCATCTTTGTTGCCTCATATTTCTCTTGGTGTTGATATCATAATTGCTCTTATTCCTGCACGTTTCCTGGTGCATATACAGTAGTAGTATTGTCACTATACTATGGTTATTATATACATTTATATATTAACTATTCTACTGTTGCCGCTTGTTCTTGTTGCTCTTTCCCCAAAAAAGGCCGCCATCAGCGCCTGTGCTTCGGCAAGCGCCTGGTCTCTGGCGTTGCAGCTCTTCTGCAAAGCCAACCTGGAGGTAGGCAGGGACCAGTGCTGATACGAAAGTATCGACTGGAAAGTGTTAACGGGTTAGTCAACATAGCTGTGGTTCAATGGCGATTGAACATATAGCTGTGGTTAAATGATGGTAAACGGCTTGTAACTATGGTTGCAACTCTAGCAATGCAACCTCATCTAAGAGTTTGCTATGAAAGTTCAATAAAATTCACATGTTGATACATTTTGTTGATAGGTAAATCATCTATGTTCATCTATTTTCATGGACCATTGTTCATATCTATGTTGAATTACCAGAGGATAGCCATCCAATTTATAAGCCTAGAATAGCTGCAAAAAATCACGGGATACCATTCGAATAATCAACCGGAGGTCATGGGGATGTGATGGGATAGAATTCTAGTGACGTAGTGCATTTGGAAAAAAAATAAGATATGGGTTTGTCTGAAAATAGAATCTCCCCAATTCCAATGGATTATAATCATTGTCCCTAAGGCCATTTGGGGATATCATCCCCCATTTTCAGACAAACCCATATGTTGACTACCATGTTTCGATTTTCTCACCATGTGTTTTTGTGCAAAAAAAAACATGGTAATCCCATCAGGCTGAGACGGACATCGTCTCCTATGGATCTTTGATCAACGCCTTCTCCAAGGCCGACTGCTGGGCGGAGCCCATCGAGCTGTTGAAGGACGACAGAGCCGTGGCGGCTCCGTGGCTTTCGTCCCTGGTGTTGTTCACTCTGTTGCCCACCGTATGATTTGATGTGAGTTGCTTTGATTCATGTTTTGCTATTACTTAATATGACTTGATATGAGTTGATATAGGGAAAAAAGGGAACGATTCGTAGTTCCTTCCCTGTAGGATGCTTCTCAGCAGCAGTTGCAGCTGAACAGCATCATCTTCAGCTCTGCAATCTCCGCACAGAGGTGCCAATCAGACGCAGTTGAAATGGTGAATTCACCTAGGAAAATACATGGGAATTTAGTGGTTTTTCTTAAGGTAAACATACAAGATGTGGGTGCCACCCAGGAGGAATCCCTGTAAAATTTATCCACAAATGGTCGGGAAAATCCAGAAACCCACATCTATGTTAGTTTACATTACTTCTGCAACATGGATAAAGAATGCATTTCAATCCCCAAGTGTGGGTTCATGAGTCTGATTCCTTTCTGATAGTGATTTTTGAATAGCTGGATCAAGGTTGGGTAGAGAAATCAAAGTATATGGTCCTTGATGTCCCTTCAGCTACCCTAGGGTAAACTAAAATAGATGTGGAAAACACACCGTTTGTAGATCATTTTTCCATGGGTTTCTCCAGGGTTTTCCACATCTAAGTTAGTTTACCCTGGGGTATATCATCATCGAATCAAATCCCATTAAATCCCATTAAATCTCCAGGAAAACACCATTGAACTCCATTAAATCACCAATAAATAACCATAAAATCCAATTGTTTTGTTGAGATATTGGCCTTGTTTGGGGGGCCTGAAACCCTGAGGTGGCCAACAGCTCTAGCATTAGTTCTTCAGATGCAGCAACTGGCGCTGGAGGCATCGATGCATTCGTGCAAATCATCGTTAATTCTATCCCAAACCGATTTTTCTGTTGCTGGACGTCATTGTTCGAAGACTCAAAGGGTGCTGGTAGGTGTAAAGTACATGGATATGTAATGATATGTATATATAGTATATATATATATACATGATTATACAAATGAATTATGAATATATATATATATATATATGTATATATATATATACACATATACATACATACATAATCATATACTATGAATATATATATATATACGGATATGTATATATATATATACATAATTATACACTATCATACATATCTATATACTGTATATATATATATATATACACCCCCTATGTTGATTTTTCCAATAGAAAGGGAGCTGCCAATCTGGGAAATTGACGGTGCTCTTGTTGTCCAGACCCCCTAAGCACCCATAAACAAGAAGACATTGTTCCTTTGCGATATCCACAGATCTCCCAACATATCATAGATTCAGTACATCATCAACAGTTTTCTCAACATTTCCATAGAGTCTCCCCCAAAGATATAGACCATCAACCATATTTCATCAATTTCCCATGTGACGATATGACCACATAGAGATCATAAATCAGCGTAAATCATCATCAATCTCAGTGGATTGGTTGATGGGAACATTTACAGGAAACCGCTATATTTGATGGGGGAAACCATGGTTTCCTGTAGATTTTCCCGTAAACCAATCCATTGACAATCTCCAATCCTAGCGATTTTTCTCTATGAAAATTGGCGAAAACTTCCGTCACTTCCCCCTGCCGCCCTATCCAGGTCACTCCCGTCACTGCCATGTCCTGCTGCCGTGCCTGGCCTTCCGCCCTGCGCCTCGCTGCGGCTTCGGAGGCGGTGGAGCCGCAGAATGCTGCGCTCAAGGCTGCCATGGCTGCCAGCTGGGTGCAGGGCATGCAGCTGGTGGAAGACATGGCGTCAAATCGTGCCTTGGGATCGCAGCGAGAGTTTTTTTAGATGTATGTTTTCGTTGTTTTTTGGTTTGATGGGAAGTTGGTTGGATGCTGATGGTGATGGTGGTGATGGTGGTGATGATGGTGATGATGGTGATGATGGTGATGATGGTGATGAGGAGAAGGAAGGGGATAATGATAAGAATTGAGATACTGATTCTCAGATTATGACGTAAAACCCGGTAGAACCCACCAAAATGGGGTGGCATCTGTGGTATATGCCCAACAGATCCCAGGTTATTTTTATTTTGTGTTTGTTTTTTGTATTGACATTCAAAACGCCCAGGAAATTGATCTCAGTTGGGACAACAACTCCACCTAAGGAGTCGAAGAAGATCAAGCCACAGCCGCATCGCTCATTGCGGGCGTTGGGAGCATCGGCCATTGGAAATCGGCGTTGCATTTTTTGGAGGACATGGCGCAGTTGTGGCCCCTATAACTTATAAGTTATACCAGTTATAAATGGGATGAAATAACTCATGTAACTAAGGTGAAATAAATCACTTGAATGAGGTGCCCAGCCATTTCATTTGTTCTTTTTCTGTTTGGTTGCTCTAGCCACTAGACTAGACGTTAAAACCTTGATCAGGGGGAGCTGGGGTTCCCAAGCATAGGAGGCGACTGTGAAGAGCCTGCAGATGGATGCCATTACCTTCGCTGTCACCGGTCAGAAGTTTGAGACATCTGCATACCGCAACATGGTCAAGTGATCGAAAATTAAAAAATCAACATCTTGCATGTGATGCATTCTATTAAACTGCGAAGATACAAGGCATGGGTACTATGTTTTGTTGATGATTTCTTTGTTATGACTTTTGCCGGAACTTGTGAAGGTACCAAAATGTATAGCCAAGAAACGAATGACACGTGGTGCCATTGTGGATCAAACATGCCCCCCTGGCAACACTCTTTCTTTCCTCCATGCTGTGGGTAGAAAATGTGTGTTTCCCTTCTTCAATGTGTGTTTAGTTTTGGGATATCCATTTTGTTTGGAAGGTATGTGGTTCATAGTTCATAATGTTTTTTTTTCAATACTAATAGACATTCCATCAAGAAGACATATTGCTGGTGCGCAACGCACCGTCCTGTACGCATTGTTCATGGCTACAAATTGAGTGTCAAAGTCACCTCAAGCATCAAGGTGCACATAAATGATTGTTTCAAAAAGTATCAACAAATTGGAGTCATATCATGTATATATATAATATAATATATATATATAGGTAGATAGATAGATAGATGGATGGATAGATAGATAGATAGATAGATAGATAGATAGATAGATAGATAGATAGATACCATGCCTACGTGATTGTCTTTAGTTTAAATAAGGCTGTTGAATTTAGAGGTCCCACGGGTCGCTTGGCTCCAAGGCTGCTATCGGAGCCTGCGAAAAAAGTGCCTGTTGGGAGTGGGCGTTGCAAGTACTGACGCAGCTCCCGTCAAGGCGCCACGGAGTGATGTCGCTGTATGGCACTGTGTAGAGCTAGGCCACTGCCGAGACGTTTATGGCAACAAGATATGGGGTGCCATAGGAACCACGATGGCTGGTGATTATTTGGTATGATATGATATTATCAGTCGTCGTCGTCATCCACTTTGGCAGATAACGTGTCCAAAATGAACAAGTAAATAGCCTGTCAAACCTTCCTCCTATGCTTTTCGAGGGTCTTTCTGACATTATGACATTAAAATAGGAGCGGAATCTGCCAGCAGCATAACTTCCACTGTTTGACAATGCGCCAGATGATCTCTGCGGGAAACGGCTGTTTGCATCTAGACAACTGATCAAAAGCATTGGACATATGGGAGTGTCTGGAAATAGGGGATACTTGTCACAATTATAGCCATTTAATAGGGAGAATGATGATTAACCATTGGGTTTAGGGCTACAATGTTTTCAGACAACCCCATATATGGAAATCGCTATTCCACACTTGCTTGTCTTGCTCTGATTGATTCCAACCTCTGCTCCTCAGCTAAGTTATCAGCGGCAGCAAGTTCCATCCCCCACTTTGACAGAATCTGCAGGAGCAATACAGCATTTAATGCGGCAATCAGCGCGTGCAGCAAAGCGTCAGCCTGGGCTACTGCCTTCTGCTTATTTTACGACATGGTACCTGGCTCCAACAGTTCTCTTAGGGCATTTGGAACTGCCGAACTGCATCCCACGATCAGGGTTTCAAACCAGTCCCAACAATGAGGCTTAAAAAAAGCTTTGGATGAGGGAGATGTGGCCTTATCAGATCACTCCAGGAGTACCGCCTTTTTGATGTTTATTGCATCATTTGGGGGTACAGTTGCACTAATGAGTGGGTTACAACTATTATAGCTGTAGTTGTGAGGTTACATCTCAACTGATGGAGGTTATTACCATGGTTATACCCATCATCAAGCCCAACTGCAGCTTCAAGTCTTGTTGGTATGAGTCCCATGCAGATCAGGTGTCCCTTGGAATTCGTGCTGACCTCATTTCCTGCAACGCTTTGCTGAACGCCTGCGACAAGGGTCAGCAATGGACCTTGGCATTGGATGTGTTGGAGACCATGAGCTCCAAGCAGATCTTGGCAGATGTCGGGGCCTGAGGATGGAAATCCTGGGACCTCACTGGCGGTCAAGATTCAGGCATGATGATCCCCATTTTGGGGCTTTGATGATGTGGGAATTAACAATGTGATCCCATAATTTGAGGGCACTCAACATGGAAATTGGTCACTTATTAACCGAAAAAATCGTTACAGCCTGGTACATAAAAAATTGCCCCAGTGTTTGAGGGCCATTTGAGACTCAGGCAAATTGGGGATGTCTCATTCATAATTGGGTTGTATCATATCTGGATGAATTTGATCATGACCTCACTGTGACATCGCTGGAATGATGATTAGGCTTCGGGGAATCATCCCGCAAATGGCCTTAGTTCAGTGATTTTCAGATCAGTGAAGTATGATGATTCCGCCAGATCATCTCCCTTGTAATCGTCCCTTCTTGGGAATCGGCTCAAACCTTGAATTTTCGTGAATTTTTAAGGTGTATGAACATCGAGCCCAAAATGCTTGAAGGCTGCTTACGGCCAGCTCTGCAGTCTCATTCCATCACTTCCCCAAAAAATAACTCAGCTTAGCCCAACTAGCTAGACCCTCTAAGTACCCATTAAAAATGGATAAAAAAAGTATAAAAAAGTGTTTTTCTCCATACTCTGACTACTTTCACCATTTTGGGGCTGGAGGGTCAAACGGTTCACGGCCAAAAGGCCATCAGCTACACCGCTGCTCTGGAAGCCTCGGAGACGTGCCCGGAGCAATGGGTAACCACCCTGCAGTTGCTACAGGAGGTGATTCAAGGTGGGCATAGGATTGGAAAATGGCACGAAAAACATTGGTTGCTACATGAAGATACCTCGGAAACTTGGAAACTATGGAGGAAACATCGACTTGAACATCCTGGAAACATGTTTCTATCTTTTTTTGGGGGTTGTGAATAATATACTGGATCTTGTTTCCCGTGGACCCCGAACAAATCATCCGTTGGACTATGTTGGACTGCTGATTTCGAATGATAAGATAGCCAAACATGCCAGTTCAACGCATGGTGTAGGATTTGTTAAGAGATGTTAACCATCAAATCATTGGAGTGTTGCCTTAAAAAGGATGATTGAAGTTATGCCAGAAACCATGGTTCAAAAAGGCTATATCACCATTCGTGCAGGGCATTCACATCTATTTATATTGAAGAACAGCATCTACTGCAGAGGTGGCTATGATGAGTGGACCACAAACGACATTGACTACGTCCACTACTATCAAGCAGGACCTGTCCATGTTGGAAGATTCACCAACACCATTCGACCATCAAGTTGCGGAAACAAACAATGGTGTGTCCGAAAACGGGGTATTGGGTATACCCGTCAGAAAATCCCATTTTAACATTGAACAGAGGGGTGAACCAGTGGATGACTTTGTGGGTTGCAATACAAATCAAACCGTTGGATATGGCGGGAACTTGCGGGAACCTGCGGGAAGGATCTCCTGCAGATTGCCTGAAGCATTCGATCTTGGTCTATGTTCTGACGGAGTTTGTGCAAGATGCCAGACCTTTTGTGTATATCGACACTCACTCGGGCACTGGCATCTATGACTTGAACTCACCTGAGGCAAAGAGATTTCAGAATCATCAAGGAGGAGTTCTGAGTTTGGCGACCAAAGACGTGAGATCCGGAAGTCTCCGAGACTACTTGAGACTGCAAAAAGTCTCCAAAACTGGCTTCAGAAACACCTGGAGGACCTATTTCGGTTCACCTGCCATTGCGCAGCACTTCCTGCGGCCGCAAGATGCCTCGCTCCTCTTCGAAGCATCTTCCCCAGTCGCCCAAGCTTTAGAACAAAATCTGCGGCCCTTGGCAGATCCGAAGACCTGCCGCATTTGTTGCGGCAGTTCTTACAGCTGGTTCTCCAGAGCTGAGAATTTTCAGGACATCCCAACGGAGAGTCGGGTCCTGGCACTGATCGATCCACCCTATGATTCCGCCAGCAGTTCGGACAGGTGGAATTTATATTTGGTGAAACAGATACGGGAACGATGGACAGAAAGTTGCTTGGATTTCTGTCAAGGCTTCTCCCCCCGAGGATGGGGAAGTTATCAACGGCCATGACTTTTGTGGGGATATGACAAGTAGATGTGATTGGTAGATCCTCCTACATAGATCCTTTATAAAATTTACGGCGGACATGGTTGTTTTGCCGTATGTTTGGATATGACTTGCTCTTTCTAGAGTTTCATCCCATTCATCCCAATGGGATGATGATCCAAGGGATGATCCATGATGATCCCGCGACCAGGTTGTGTTTTGCTTTGGCATCCCTTTGCCTCAGAGGAACACACGAAGCTCGGTCAGGGGATGGAAGTTGGAAGCATGAAAAAGAGAAGTTGCACCATCCATGTGATTGGTATTTAGTTTTTGGCCCTTGTTATAAATGAAATGAGTTATCACTCCTGTAACTAAGGTGAAAAGGTGAGCCAGTCATAAGTGTTAAGGCCTATCACTGTTATCATATATATATACATACTTCCTGGGCCAAAAAACTGATGGTAAATGTTGCTCTTCCTGGGCCAAGACTTTGAGGCAACCCTTGATTGATCCCTCTTGACTTACATCCCGGCTAGTTGCCAGACAATTCAGTTGATAAGACTGGTGATATCGTATACATATAATATAACTTGTTATATCCTGTATATATATATATATATACATATGTACTCTATAGCTATACATATAACTATACATACAAATAAATAATACATCTCTATCTCTATGTATATAACTGTATGTAATACATCTCGTATATGGTATACACAACCGTGTTTTAGGACTCGCCTGCACTCTCGCCTGGTCGCTATGCAGCTGGGCGAACTTCAAGTGGCTGAGCTGCAAACGGCCACGACAAGGTCCGGGACCCGAGGCAACCCCAGGGTGCTTTTTTTGACTGCCGAGGCGCCGCTGTGAGGCTCCACGGCCTAAAGGGTGATTAATATCATTTCAAGATAGGATCTATAGTTGGGGATATTTGCGGGATTTATAGGATCTACAGTTCTATACTGTGTCTATAATTCAAAAAACATGTTAACCTTTGATGAAAAAAACAGTTTAAACCTGGATGGCAGATGTCTGTCTCCATGGCCCTATGGGCGATGGGCGAATGTCCATGTTGATCCGCCTTGGAGTATCTCAAACCTTCCGGCAGATGGTTGTGAGTTGTGGGAAGAATCCTATAGTGTCAACCCCAGATCAAAAAACCATCATATACTCGCCAAAGAGAGACAATCTGATACTTCAGTGGTAGCCCCCCAAGTAAACAGCCTATAGGAGTTATTGATCCAGGGTTGACACTACCAATGCTTGGATGGTGTTTCAATGGAACATTTCGCCACCTCTTTGTTTTGGGGATTGGTGGCTCTACGGCTCGACAGGTCCTCGGTGATCATCGTGAATCCACCCGCCTCCTTTGAGCGGTTGGATCTGCTGCTCACCGATTTGACTCGGAATTTGGATGGCACATGCCATAGCAAAATTATGTCGCCTGCTGGGGAAAAAACACTGCTGCAGGACTGCAGGTAACTTCTTACTGCGGATTCAAGTCGCCTCGGATCTGGTTGCTGTAGAATATGCTTTGGGGGGATGTAGCTGGATGCAAAGAGGTTCACTGATTGGATACTGAAGGATGACGCAAAGTTCAGAAGGTGTGATTCTGAGTTAACTACTGCGCGTCCTAGGTCTCTGCAAGTGCAATAGACCAGGGCACTTTCCCATTGAAAACCAGCCGGCAACTCAGCCTGTTTCACAAGAGTTATGGAATTCACTTGAAGCAATCATCAGCATTCATCAGCTATGTTGTGACCTCTGATTCCTTGATAGCAGACTTGCGTGTTGCAGTTTTCAGCCGATCCTGTTGTTGCAACGACCTCATAGATGAATGGCCAAAAAAGCCTTTTGCCTCGCGCGGTGCAGGTGGACATGTTTCCACATTTAGTGGGCTAATGTGGAACTACACATGGACCCTCCGGCATGTTTGAATGTGACATGGATGACATGGAACCTTGACATCGACAGAGTGGAGGGGGCCCAAACCAGCCAGGCCATTGGTGAACGTCTTCCTCGGCACTACGCCTAGGGGCTGGCAGGCGGGACGTCAATGAGCTTTCCGAAGTGCTGTATGAATTTAATGACTAATTCTGGAGGCATGGTACTTCATGGTACTTCAGCTCCTTTTTGGTGGGTACAAACAGAAGGTGAAGACCAACCTGAACAAGAAGACCAAGAGAACAGTAGACATGATTAATTGGCGGGTAGCTTCACATTTATTTGGTTTCATGTGGTTTCGCATCTAGCATGATGATGATGATGATGCTGATGATGATGGTGATGGTGATGGTGATGATGATGATGATGATGATGATGATGATGATGATGATGGTGATGATGATGATGATGATGATGGTGATGATGGTGATGGTGATGATGATGATGATGATGATGATGATGATGATGATGATGATGGGTTGAATCACCAAAGAAGCCACTGATGAGTCCCGAATTGATCCTTCATGCAGGTGATGCTGACACCACCGTACGACACAAGCACGGTGTTAACCTTCTTTAATGGAAAGAAATATTTCTTGCGGGGAACTCAGCACTGTCAAGGGCATTCCGGGCAGTCCTGGCTAAAAACAAACATTAGTGAATCAGAAAGCAAAAACATGGGAGGTGTGGTTTCGTTATGAAGTTTGACTTTGGAAGTTTAGCTTGGATCCCTATTTCTCAACTGTGTGCAGGATCCCCACCCTACCATGGCCGAACTTCGTTCATCGTTCGCTTCATCAACATGAAAATTGGCAGCTGCACAATCAAAGGACCCATGGAAATGGCTACTCGTAGTACAAAATATATCAAATTACAATTATATACTCTGGGGTAAAGTAAAGTAGATGTGCAAAAACCCATCCATTCCGTAGGAAAATGATCTACAAATGGTGGTTTTTCCACATCTATGCGAGTTTACAGGAGGGGAATATGGAATAAGATGCCGCATTTCTCTTATCTTCACGGATAAACTGCCATTGTGATAAAGTTTACCTCATGAAATCTTACCATGAAATACCATGGAATCCCCCAAAGATGGGTATGGGAGAGACAGTTTTTCTTCTGGAGTTTCAGGAATTGTTGGCTTCACCTGGGAAAAAAGTTAGTGTATGTGGTGGTTCATTCATGTTCATTCCACTTAGTAAGTATGTTTTAACCGCAGTTACAAGTGGACTACCCTCCGGCAATCAAACGCAGCAATTAAAAATTACCTCATTTGGTTCAATGTTTTTTCCCAGCTAGAGACCTCCATATAGTTTGTGGATTTTCCAGCTAGCCATGTTTGAAGACACCAGAGGGTAAATCCGGCAAATACCATTGATCCCCTTGAAGTCCTACTGTAAATCTCATTATATCACCATTTTTGTAGCTGTTATACAATTCTCCATTTTAGAAAAGAGTTATCCTGAGATATCCCATGAGAAACTACCCACTCCATTGACTTTCGTAATCCCATGAGAACGAGCTGACCCACTCCATATTTATATATTCCTAATATGTTTTGATGATGTTTGATGAATTCTGAATTCTCCACTAAATATCCACAGGAAACCAGGGTTTTTACCAGTAATTCTAGGGGTTTTCGGTTAAGATTTTCCCTTAAACCAATCCATTGAACTAAATCATTACCATCTGGTTGTGACTAACATAGCCATAGAAAATGGCGAGTTGTGGATTCCCAGCTAGAAACCTCCATTGAGTTCGAGGATTTTGGCGATGTTCGTCATAACCAGAGGGTAAATCATCGTCAGATCCAATGTTGATCCAATCACTGGATTGGTTGAAGGGAAAATTTACAGGAAACCTGTATATTTGATGGTAAAACTATGGTTTCCTGTAAATTTTCCCATTAACCAATCCAATGATCCAATCAAGGCAGAAGATGGAGTTCACTTCGCCCTCCGAAAATAGCCTGGATGGACAGAGTCGGAGCCTTAGAGACCTGACGAACCTGAACTCGACGCAAACGGCTATGGTTGGTGCCCAGGTGGTGCCCTAGTTTGTTAGCTAAGTTGGTGAACATAACTCCAATCACTAGGGTTTATGGTAGATATATCATGATATATCATGATATATCTATTATAGCTACTCTGATTTATAAACCAACTTATAACTGG
The DNA here is from genome assembly GCA_003297045.1 of Symbiodinium sp. clade C Y103. NCBI lineage: Eukaryota > Dinophyceae > Suessiales > Symbiodiniaceae > Cladocopium > Cladocopium sp. clade C. The sequence continues at coordinate 232,898 of BGPT01000098.1, forward strand.
GGGGGCACCACCTTGTGGTCAACTCGTATCATTTCTTGAGGCCCGACATACTCATCGTGAGTTTGATTTGGATTTCCCATCAACTTGTTTTTTGTGTTTTGTCCAGGCGAAACTATCCATAAAGATGCGTAACTTGAAGGTCAAGGTAGAGTTTTTGTAGCCACCTGAAGTACGACCAGTCACCCTTGAATTGAACGATTGATTTACGGGGAATCGTCCCGTTTTTATTGCCAAGGAGTGCCAAACAACTAGGTTTGGGATTGAGGGTTAATTTTATTCAAATGGGCTGGAGAGTCAGCAACGAAAGACCGCACAGAATGACCATGTTTGGCATTTTTTCAGAGATGTAGCGCGGTTTTTCATCACTCTTGGATCTTGTTGCAAGTCATAATAATATATGTTCTGTACTAATGTTTGAGATGTAATGTATTAAAGTTTTAACAACACTATGTACAGTAGATCCTTGTTCATAGTGTCATAAGTTTCATGAACAAGACAAGTATACAGTATAAGATGTTGACTGATGTTACATTATCTGACATTAACATCATAAGCGTATTATACAAGATAATATTATAGAATCATAGTTGTTTATAATTATTATGACTACTACACAGCATGTTCCAATGTTATGTTACAACATATCATGTTTGATACCTGGGGTTTGTTTCGCCCGCACCAGCTGGCCAAAGCTTCAGCCAGGTTTTGATATGGAGATGCAGCTTGTGCATAAGGTTCGGCTCGGCCGGCTCGGTCGGCTCGGTCAACCATGACTTTGCGTGAGAACGGGGTATCCGGAAATACCATGCTTCAGAACGTGGCTTTCCTACAAAAACCGTTGGCATGCCTTGATAACACTTACGATAATAATGATGTAGCTCATGTTTGGAGCCATTTGGGAATAATTAGGAAGATACCAACATTGATGAATGTGGGTAGACTGTGCAAAACCAAATGCATGGCTCAAAATATTCAAAAGAACACGAGAATGTAAAAGTACCTAAAGTTGGGCAAGCAAACACCAACACATGGGTGAGAGTTCCAGCGCTTTGAGGTAATACCACTACAACATACTGCAAAGATATCGATTTCACACTGCGGTAAGATGCCTTGAGCGCACATAAGATACCATTTTCTTATGTGTAAATATGGGGATGGGTCATCCTATGATTTCCCCACATTCTTCCCATAGTCTTGGGGGGTGAATATCCAGGCTGAAGACGGCCAACTCCTGATCAACTCGGTGTTCCTGAAGGCCGTTTCGATGGCAGAAAGGTTGCTGTAGATCCATAAAGGTGATCCCAAGTGATGTTTTTTGCTTTAGATTCATCCCATAAACATCCGTAAACTATGAGTTTTACCATGTTTTATATCCATCATTAAACCAAACAGTTACCCTCTTGGAAACTAACAGTTCGATGTGGAAAACCCGCCATTTGTAGATCATTTTCCTAGGTAAACCATTGGCGTTCCACATCTATGTTAGTTTGCCCTAGGGTAGCCAAGTTAGTTTTACCATGTTTTACCAACTTGGCTGACTTGGCTATGGCTTTGCACCGTCTTTATAACATACTGTTGGAAATCACAGCAGGTCGGGCTGGTGGAGGGCAATGAGTACTTGAGCACGCCGGGAGCCTGACACTTTCTGGGTTGGAATAGCCCCAAATTGCCATTCCATGCACAAAGTGAGCAAAATAATTCTACGGGTTTGGTCGGATAAGACTAAGTTATTCCCATTTAATAATATTTAATACAAATCCAATACGTGTTTAGTTTATTTTTAGAATATTATGACAACATATGACAACCATTGATAGTCCATCGGATTTGGAGCTATCCTATTTTCAGACACACCTATTGGGAGGATGTTTGAGTGTCAATCGCCAAACCGGTTGACATGAATACGAGTCTTCAAGCACCTTCCTGTTTGTATGTTTCGCCAAATGCAGATTATATAAAGAAACGGGATCAACAAAATAGACCATGATGTTTTTGTTTCCCCCATTTTTACATATTTTACCATGTTCCCCAACTGTTTCTGGAGACGGAAACCGCCATCCTCCGCCATTTCCGACGTTGCCCCCAGGTTCTGGCCGCAATTCCCTCCGAAGGTGAGCTCCGATGGGTGGGAAACTCAGGGGCGTTGCGAGGAAAGGGACTGAAAATCAGTTCAATCCATTCATCATAGAATTTCTGGATTTGAAGATACATTTCAGAACAATGTCATAGCAAATTTCCGGATTTGAAGATACATTTCTGCGAAAAGTTGTTCAGAATTGTGCATCAATTTGCATCCTTTCCTTCAAACCGTTGTTGAGCACATCTTCGGACAGTGGGTGTTTTTTTTTTCCAATTCCTCTTTGACTTGGGGTTGGCGAGTGAACCTCGTGGTGACAGCGTCCAAAATGGATGAATACCTTACCTCTCGTCAACTGTGAAAATTGTTTTCAGGAAACTTTCTTGTGGTTTCAGTACCTTCTTGGTTTCGTGCCATTCCAGTATGTTCCAGTATGTTCCAGTATGTTCCAGTATGTTCCAGTGAACTAAGTGGATGTACTTCACCATACAAGGGTTATTTCCCAACTTATGTGGGTTTATAACCATGGTTATACCATGTTATACCCATTTGATAATTTGTAACCTCAACTGCACGAAGCAAGTGAGTAACTTGGATGATTTTTCTGGTCGATATGTCAGCAGATGTTTGAAAGCTGGGTGCCCCAAGGTCCAATGGCTCTATCAGCATGGGATACCCCAGTGTTCAAGCCCACCTAGGCCCTCCAATTCACCCTTAACATAAGGGTTGTTACCCAAATTTGTGTTGGCATGCCAAAAGAAGTGACTGTTGACTGTTGGGTTTAGAAGGGTCTACCAGATGTCCCAAAAGTCAAACGTCAGGTGTTCAACAAACGGCCAAGAGACCTGTTACCCTCCAGTAAGCTAACATATCATCAAAAATGGCCCATGAAAATAGTAATTTTACCTGATTTCCATATATTTCCATAGCAAACCTATTACTTTACCAGAGACGATTCTTTCCACCAGCAGACGTCGTGCAAAGCTGCGAGGACGGCGGCTCAGATAGCGAACCCTTACTATGCGGGTTTACCAGGACCCAGCCGAAATGGGGTTGCAAGTGGCCCTGGACTCAGCCCTAACTGGGGGTTTAATTGGTTATGTCACTGGATTGGTTTAAGGGAAAAATTACAGGAAACCATGGTTTTCCCCATGAAATATAGAGGTTTCCTGTAAATTTTCCCATTAACCAATCCAATGATTATGAAAATGTTGCAGTTCAGTTGGGAAAACGTTTGAGAGAAACGTGAATCTTTCAGGCTTTACACCAATTTGATTGTCGAAGCCGATGGGTTTCTTGTAATCCAATCTATTGAGGAAAGATAGTGGATGGTGAAAGATGGTTCGGATTTGGATTTCCCAAGCTGGAAACGACACCATCTGGTGGTGTTGAAAAGTATGGTGTTAAACGTATACCCCCAACATCCCTTGACTGAGCCATCAAAATGCCGCTGTTGACTGGTAAAATAGGTTCCTGCAGGTCGAATATCGGTTTTATTGGTGGTATTTAATTCATGTTAAGCTCATAATATAGGGGGATTAACAATTATTACTGTAAATATGATAAAGCAACAATCATCAGCCAGTGTTCTGCCAGTATAGTGCGGTGGGATTGATGTTCTTCATGGCAAAAATGTGTCACTGAAAAAAAGGCGTCATCAGGGTTAACCTCCGGGCAACCGGGAGGTTGCCTGAATTCATGATGCGGGGCAGCCCGGGCTGCTGATACAACCTATAGTTGTATGGCTATGTGGGTTATGTGGGATATGTATATGGGATCCATAACTTACCAACTGGGATGGGCATCCAGGTGTTCCTACCAAAGACCAGCAGAACAGCCCCTTATCCAGGTCAACCATGTCAATATTGGTTTATAATCTACATTTGCCCCAAAAACATTGCCAATTTACAAGCATTTTCTCAAATTTATCACTCCTTCATATAAGTACCATACATGTAGATACAATTAATGTAGCTTATTGATAATTCACGTACTCTGACCCTGAAATTGTACCCAGATGTTCTTGTTCCAACATGTCCAACCATGACACATTTAGGTCTGCATCATTGGGCCATGGAGTTAGTTAGCTGGTTTGTACTCGGCTATAATGATGTTCAATAAGTGATAATAAACCATGATGTACCCAGTTATACAACGGGATACTACCCACTTAACCAACTCCATGGAACATCTGAGGACCTCCACAGTTATAGCCCTAGAGCCAGTTTCAACTGGCTGAAAAAAACTCATTGAAGTGACATTCTTCACCCTGCGTAGAGGAGTTATTTCATCCCCTTGGATAAACTAACTTGGATGTGGAAAACCCATGATTTGTTTCGGAAAATAATCTTGAAATGATGAGGTTTTCACCACATCTTTATGGAGATCTCCTAAGTCATCGGGGTACCCCCAAATCATTTGCTTTCAAAAGTACGATTCTCCAGCAGCTAAACCATCCAGCTATCGGGGTACCTCTATGACTTAGGAAACCTCCATAGTGACTAGTGGAGCTCACTGGCCGGCTCGCCAGCTTCACCCAAACGAGGAGATCGTTCGTTGTTCGCCTTCAACGGCAGCGGAACGGTTCCTCCATGTGGGACCGGGACCTCAGTTTCCCATAAATCATCCGTTTGTAGATGAGACTGTCCTAGTTTAATGGTTCATCATATTTCAATAAAGAAACCATTGAAGCATCCATTTTTGGCTAGCCCTTTTTTTCGGAAACCCCCTATGAGAAGTTGGCAGTTGGGTTGACCTGAAAAGTTGGAGAATGAGGTAAACCCAATAATGATGGAGTATACATAAATAAATAAATAGATATATATATATATAATATATATATATATACATACAATAGTAGGATTTTCATGGGAGAATATGAATAGATGATGACCACGTGGGATAACTCGAAGAAACCATCCCCCGTTTCGGAGCTTTATCATTGGGTACTTGATGGTACTTGCACTGCTTGGGATGATTACCACATTACCCCATTCCATCCATTGGTTCCTCAGTATCCCATCAATATCCCTAGGAACCAATGATTTTAGATAGCCATGTAGGGATATGGCCCATTTTCATGTTCATGCCCATTTTGAAAAATGGAGAACTCCACCAATCCCATGGTCTTTGTTCGACTAGAATGCTTTACATAATGTCATTTTTAGGGATGAAATGGGAGTTGCACCAAAGTAGAGGTTTTTCCCCCCCATTGGTTGGGTGTTCAAATCATCCCTTCAAGCGTGGGAGATTTCTGGCAGTCTCCCGCACTGAGGAGTGGCTCCAGTTGCCTTCACGATCCTAATGTCAATGATGCCTGAACATGTGTATAATATACATGTTCTTATATCATCTAATATCTTACCAAGACTTCTGGACTTTTAACACGTTTACTGGGTACTTGGAGGGTCAAGGTCGATGTTTTTTTTCCATCGGAAGGGGTATTTCCCATGGCCATGTAGGTTTGTTTTAACATGAGGTTGTCAGCCAGATTCAGCCACATCACTTCACCCAGAGAAGATGTACTCTCCGGTAGTCAAACATGGCTAGCTGGGAAACTCCCCATACATGATCATAAATGGAGTTTTTTATGGAAACATCATCGAACCAAATGGTGGATTTTCCATTGTTATTTTTGATTATGTGAGGACATGCTAAGGTTCTTAATGACGCATCGCCAGTCCTGTGCCACGGCTTGCGCCCAGGACCGATACCATTTGGTTGGTTTTCAAGGAGCCCCTTACCATCAGTCGGGGGCAGCGAGATTTATACCGCGGGGCCAGGGGACCCAGGAAACCCAGGAAACCCAAGGGACGGTCTTGGTGAGAGGAGTGGTAAAAACAGCTGTTTGTTCGTAGGGAAATGATGATGAACCAGCAAAATCTGGTGGTTTAGCGCACAGAAATGTTGGCTTCGTTGGGGTTTAACCAACATGAACATGATTTGTCTTTGCTTGATAATGGGGTATACCCTATTTTCAGACAAACCCATAGTTCTCAAATAGATCTGAAAAATCGATTGCATCAAGCTGAGGGGACCCACATTTGTTCCGTAGTTTTGGAGCTGGTTTCATCCAGAGACTCGTTCAAGTTGTCCAGCCATGATTCCTGATTTTTGGCTGTATTCAAGCTGTATAATTCAACTTTCCAAGCACTTAGACCCTCAAAGTCACCATAAAGATAGGTCTATCACCCTCTGGTAGATTAACATAGACACAAATAGGGCTTGGAAGATGAGTTTCCACTAAAAAATAGCTATTTTCAGGGTCTATGTTAATTTACCAGAGGGCATGTTATATGACCCCATTTTCCAGGTACAACAGGAGGGTCCTGTTGGATCGAAACGCCAAGGCCCTGAACACCAGCGCAGCGCACTCGGGATTTTTGCGCTTTGGTGCTCCGCCTGGAGGACAGGTCAGTGGAGTTGCCAAGGAAGAAACCATGGGTTTTTATGGTTTTTGATGATTCAGAACCAAGCTATATGTTTGGTTTTTGTATGTTTCAGTCGTTGAGTTTCCTAAAATGGGGGTACCCAAAAATGGATGGTTTACAATGGAAAATCCTATTAAAATGGATGATTTGGGGGTACCCCTATTTTAGGAAACCTCCATATATATACATATATATATATATATCTATATATATAGTTATGTTGTTCACCAAAAATGGCAAGATTATCCTCTACGTTGGGGATCGCTGGGGTCGTTCCTCGCAAACGGATAAAAGAGACTACTGGCTGAAAGGTTGTCATCTTTTCATAGTCAATAAATCTAGAACGACCTCACTGTGACCGAGCCCTGGAATATATGGTTTGTATAGGCAATCATCCCCAAATGGCCTTAATTCAAATCAGTGAATTGTTATAATTTACCCAGATAAATGTCAATAATCTCTTTTGGGAGTACTTCGAAGGGCAGTGATAACATGTGAAATACATGTGATAACTGGTGAACATCACCCTGTGTTGTGAGTCACTACAAGAAACTGAGAGTATAATGATTGGTGATTAAGATCCTTCATTCACTGAAATCATTATTGAGATGCACATCTCAGCCACAAATCATAGGGATGCGTTCTTCACTGGATTGGTTTAAGAGAAAAATTACAGGAAACCCCTATATTTAATGGGAAAAACCATGGTTTCCTGTAGATTTTCCCTTCAACCAATCCAGTGAGTTCTGGGCATTACTCTTTGTAGTAACCAGATGCTGGCAGATGCTCAGTACGTACTGAGGGAACGTCCACGATGAAAGATCAAAGATTGTGGGATCAGCAACCATCTGAGCGCTGCACACAACTCACATTTTTAGCACCGTTGTCATTCCTTGTCAGCTTCAAAGGTGTGGCATTCAATATGGGGATGGGTCAAAACCAGTAGCTATTTTAATGGGATGAACATCCATAAATCCCAGCTATTATGATGTTCACTAGGTACCAGGGTTTTGACTCATAGCCATATAGCCCTGAAAAGATATGACATGTGGCATCATGTGACCTGAGATCAGGGGCATACCCAGTTGGCCCAGTTGGCCATGGCATTGTTGCTGTTGGTCCTCTGCCTCAGTATCCCTTAGTTTAACTCCGGTGGAAGTTGACTTACTTGTCATATGGGTGTGTCACAAAATGGATAGATCCCACAAATCAATACAAATCACAACTTTAACATAGTTTAACCAGTGGATGGAATGGGATACCCTATATTCATTCAGACACATATATGTATATATATATATATAAACACCCATATGTTAATATATTGTTGTGTTACCCGAACACGTTTGTGTCTTCCAGTTCCAGGTCAACACAATGGTACCCCTTATTTCACTATCGCAAGATTGCGGAGATCATCTCCCCAACGATTCCGCCGCGACCAGGAGTCGTACAGCCCTGGAGCATGGAATTGGGCATGAACAACAGGCAGGGCCGATTCCGTTGTCACGGCTTCCTGACTCGATGAGGTTTAGACATGTTTACCCTCTGGTAATCAAACATGGCAATGGAAAATCCATGAAAATCCATCATTTGTAGTGGATCTTCCCTAGAAACCTCCATTTATAGTGGATTTCCCATTGCCACGTTTGATTGCCGGAGGGTAGACATTTGGTTGTCAGACACATGGGCCTTTGCTTTTTTTTGTAAGATACGGCCGGTTCCACGAGGTGACAAGTAATCTTTTCGTCGATGCCATCATGGTCATCGTCTCGTCCAAGAAGCTCTTCACCATCCTGACAAATTTCAGAGTTTATTCTTTAGCGCAATCATCTATGAAAATCTCATATCCAGATTCTCCACAAAGTTAGCAAAGCTCTGGTGATGGTAGGTACCTGGTGGTTGACTCTGGAGGCACATAGGCACCTGACATTTTCCTGTCGTCCTCCGGCGAGGATCACGCAGCCCCAAGGGAGCAGACAGGCAAGGGCTGGAAGCCGGGTCCACCTCTCAAGACATCGGCAAGGTGACCATCCCAAACTTATCCGTGCTCTGCCCATTTCTTCAATTCACCTTAGATATGAGCGGCCTACGGTCAAAAAAAAGGTACGTTGATTCTTGCAATTTGTTTCCCCATTCCGATGGCTAGTTTGAGAATTTGAGGGTCAAGGTTCATGTTCTTGTTCAAGTGCTTTGCACCTGAAATGCCCCGAGCGATTGCTCAAAAATCGCATCTGCAGATCGTGTTTTTCTCCATGTCCAATCGGCCGACCAAGCCAGAGTCTTACGGCAAGTGACTGTTACGTCTTTGACAACCCTCCACAGTTATGGCCCTTGGCAGTTGTAAATGGGATTGTAACTCCTGTAACTAAGGCATTCTAAGGCTATAAATCACTTAAATGAGGTTATACGCTAGTTACAACTGTTAAGGGCTATAACTTCAGTTGATCCGTTGTGTTTCAGTACCTTGACCCTGGGAAAATCGCTGTTCTTTCGGACTGGGTCCAGGTAAAGGTATTCTTCCAATGGAAGCGTGCTGGATGTGGGGTGCTTTCCTTTTTTTGCATGGTTAAGCTATATTATGTGTACACCTTACATATGTACGGTATATATATTTTTTGGATGTCTTCCGCATCTTTGTATTGCAGCTTGAAAATTGTCGCACCAAGAGAGAGAGTCTTGTTGCTTCAAATGACGAGCAGCTGAGGATGTCTTTTGACTTTGATGGCCATTTTTGGGTCACTTGGCGTCTCGGGTGTGTCGAGCCATTGGGAGAAGTCATTGGCCCCTGGACTCCCAGGCAAGATCTATAGGAAACCGTGGTAGATCTGGATAGGAAGTAAATAGCAATGTTTTCCTGCAAAGTTTTTGACAAACCAAGCAAGTGATTGATAAGTTTATTGTCCCTTCGTTCTTCCTCGTTGACCGTCTAAGCCAGAAAATGGCAACACTTCTCAAACATGGTCACAAAATGAACTCACAGGAACAGCAACATGTTCAGCAAAACGGTCGCATTCGTCATCAGTGACATTCTACTTTTCGCCATGCAATGATCGCAAGCTAGTCAACCTGTTGTTGGTTTCCTGGATATATCATGATATATACCGCTATACCGGCTATACCACCATAGAATTAGTAGACCACGAAAAGGATCGACAAGAACACATAATTCCAAAGTTTCAATTGGAATGCAGTCTTCAACCTTTTTTTTGTTGTTTGCATTTATATAACTCATAGAAACTCTCCACTTGGCATCTCCCCCAGTTTCGTGTTGGGCGACTTTCATCGGCAACGTGACCTGAGGGTTTTTTGGGCATCGGCCTTTTGCTCCTTAGTGTCCTGATCGGTACCTCAATCTCCAATGGCTGGGCGGTGGAATGTGGTGAGAAACATCGTGATTTAACCATCCACGAATGAGTAGTTCACCATCAAAAATATGATTGGCATACTTATATGCACATTATGTATAATTGATATTGATTAATATATATATATATATATGTATGTCTATACAGATTGATCAGTATAAATTACAACCACCTCACATCGCGACGTTATGTAAATTGCGATTGGTGCTGGGGAACCATTTTTTAGATTGGCTGAGTTTTCGAATTCTTAGAATTATGGTGAGATTCAGCCAGAGTAATCCAAGGACTATCCCCAGTTGTATGATTTGTTTAATTAGAAAACATGGTTTTTTTTCGCCTGTTTTCAAGTGGGATGCCCATCCAAACAGGGATTCAAAGGGATTCCAAATCGGCCCAGGATCTGTGGGGAGCAAAAAATGCGATGCAACCAACACATTGGGATCATTGGTTTGCCAAGATTAGTTTGCCCTTTGAAAATGGAGAATTGCAGGGATTGGATGGGATTGGCCTCTATACCCGGGGTGATTCACCAGGCACGAACAGGAATTGATCCAAATGGGTGCCTGCGAAACTGTCTGGAGTGTGAGGCGTCAAAATTACCTGGACATCATTAGTCATATTGGCCATATGTGAACTTTAAGTACTCAGTAATTTCAATAACAAGATTTGCAGCCCACGTGTGTTCGGCGTTGAACTACGAACTGCTTTGCATTCCAGTTGCACCCTGGTAATGGTGACCTGCTGTAGATTGTTTGCCTTATTGAAAATTGGAAGGTTCCACTGCCAGGTGTTGATGTGGTTGTAATTTCCCATATTTGCCTGTTTGAAGGAAGTTCACCACTTTTCCTTAACCGTTGTTGTTAAATGTCTTATCTTGGTTGCTGAAATAACCCATGTCATTGCCTAAATCACTGGGTTGATTTCAGCAAAAAGTAAAGCAAACCATGGTTTTAATTATAGCCCAAGCTGGGTTGTCTATGGCTGTGTCTGAAAAGGTAGTTACCCCCAAAATGTGGAAAAAAATGCTAGACCAGTGGATCTTGGGGTTTTACCGTATCCCAGCTTGAAGGTCTCATGGCGTTGCTGTGCCTCCTATGTTCTGGTGCTGCTGCTTGACGTTAACCACGGGGAGCCTTGTTTTGGAAAAAGCTAGGTGATGTCAATAACCAAAAGGTCGCAGACCGTTTGGCTGATTTCACTGCATGTACACCAGACACATCTGAACAAATTTTGAAATAATTGCCTACAAATCCGTCATTACTACCTCATACAAGTAGGGCTATCCAACTAGCGGGTATGTGGATTGCTTAAGAATAGAGTACCCAAAAATCCATTTGTTGACCATCATGTTTGCTCTTTAAGTTGCCATTTGAGGGTTTGCTGCATACCCCATGTTCAGACATATAATATATTACATCGTTGGTTTAAACTAAATCCCCATTTTTAATTGCCCGCTCAATTTATGGTATCTGAAGTTGGTTGTAGAATAGTATAGTCATTTTATGGTGAAATGCAAAAAAATACATAAGAGTCCCCTAAAATCTCCATCGAGTGACAGAAGTTACAGGGAAGATCACCCACCTGAGGCTGGAAGAAGCGCACGCAGCAAGGCGGTCCTTTATCGCCGCCACCGCCACGGGCCGACAATCGATAATTACATTTTAAATCAGATCAGAAGTATCAAAAGTGGTAAAATTCAGTGCAACATAGTATCATGATATTGTGGTGAATATATGGTGAATCAAAGGTTGAGGTACGATGGTTTAGAGGTCAACTCCATTAGACTCGTCAAGAGGAATCCAATACAATGGACAATGGACCCCACTTTCCGAATAAAGTCCTAGGCACCCCACAGCCTCACCAGTCCTGTGGCGTTCGCCAGGAAGTCTACACCGCGGAGAGCGACGAGGATCGACAGCCTTTGCGGAGGCGAAAACACGCAGGGGGATCAACCCACCAGTAGCAACGACATAGGGTTTTGAAGCTGCTCAAAAGCACCAGTGGTGGGGATGAACAGGTTCTGAAATCGGTTTGTTGGTGGGGTATCCAGTATCCAGTATACTGTGGGTCTGGAGCCACTTGATCGTACTAAGTTGCTACGTCGTACACAGCAACATAGGATCCTTTGAAAAAGGGGTTGGAAGATTTGACTGTCCTTTGAAGGTGGCCATTTCTTGGGAGTTCCACATCAATTTTCTCTGTTACAAAAAGTATGTACAGTAAACAATCCCCAGAAAGCCTAGTGGAATGTGATGGATTTGTTGTGTTTTGTTCGTTTCAGAGAGTCCCCAAGAGGAGTTATTGTGGATGGGATGAAGATTAGGTTCATGGGTTTATAAATAGCGACCGTGGCTATTGGCCTCACTAAGTGGCTATTGGGAAAGGATCAGAGGGGAATCCCCAAGGCCCCAAGGACTCCCCGGAGGATTCACCCATTCGTGCCATGTGAGGTTTCCGCAGCCTGTGCAGCCAAGAGCTTAGTACTTGGAGACCTCCGTTGTGCACTTCAGCATGTCCACAGTAGCAAGGTGGAGATGTGCTGGATATGGCTGCGTCTGAAGAATGGGGATATACCCTCCAAATGGCATTTCAATAAAAAATATGATAAACCATGGGATTTGGAGGTAACTTATTTTCAGACAAACCCATATGAAATCATATGTATAATGAATACATACACATTATGGAAATGTAAACATTGCTCTCTCTCTCTCTCTCTATGATTATCATATTGATTTTTATATGTGTACATGTATATCTAATCATATATGTATACATTATGTTATATATACACATATATATATATATACATGTATATATAGGCGCGCGATTGCAATACCACCCCCCGTATCCACGTGCATAAGCAAAAAACACTGTAAATACCAAATGAAACTGCATTTTTATGATGTTATCTTTCAAAAAAAATCATAGTTTTTTGTGTAGTTATTCATTTTGGCGACTTCGTGATGTCTAGGTGATGACACCTATATGTGATATGTATGTTTTCAGGAAAACGACCTTGTGGTTCCACGGAGACNTGTAGTTATTCATTTTGGCGACTTCGTGATGTCTAGGTGATGACACCTATATGTGATATGTATGTTTTCAGGAAAACGACCTTGTGGTTCCACGGAGACGAACAATGTTTGATAAAGTCTAGATCTTGAAGACTTCATTTTGTACTGTGTTTTACAATGTATTTTGCTCTTTGACATGTCCATGCATCACATGTAATCGAGCATTGCCTGGGGGACATATTTTGAGTATGTCCGTATAGGATCAGCAATCCATGATCNGTATTTTGCTCTTTGACATGTCCATGCATCACATGTAATCGAGCATTGCCTGGGGGACATATTTTGAGTATGTCCGTATAGGATCAGCAATCCATGATCGCTTTTATCTGTGCAATCTTAGTCACGTGAAATAAAGGGGGTGGTATTGCAATCGGGTACCTATATATACATATCGATGTGTATCAAAGGACCTGACCAAACTCTATCCGTCTAAACATATACATATCTTCATAGACATTACTATCTACATGTATACACGTTCATGTAAACCAAACATACACATTTGCATGTCTTGCTCGCCAAGCTGGTTTAAAACTAGTCACGCACTAGTTTAAGTAGGGATTACGGTGATTAATATAGTTAGATGGTTTTACAGACCAACAAATATATTTTTGGGGCACCACCTGGAATGTTACATGGATAAATATACGATAAATAGTCCATACCAATCCCATAAAGTATAGTATTACATATTGGAGTATAGTATAGTATAGTTGCTTTTCCCATTGCAATCCCAGTATATATAGATACCTTTCTGTATATCCCCATTTTTTATAGCCATGTATTCGTACCACGTCATCCTGAGGATGCAACAGCATGTGCATCCGCAAGTGCAGCTGTGGCAGCAACCACCCAGCATGGGATTCTTGGTTGCAGGGTGGGCATCGGGCTGCCATGGCCTTGTCCCTGTGTCTGGACCCTGAAATCACACAGGTAAAGGATGGCAAAACTTTCCTGTTTTTGTGGGGAAGATGATATGTAAAACATGTATGTATTATTTGCTAGTTTCCTATTAATTGTAGTACTGTGACCCCACAAACAAGCGATAAGAATAGGAACAGATAACCATACAAATATGGAAAAACAAGAGGTAACAGTGTCAAACCTTTCCAGTAAAATAATTCACCTCACTTGTGGGATAAGATACTGTATGATACCAAGTTCTATAGATTGCGGGTTCGGGCGATTGAAACTGGAAGTATGTTGACTTTTAGACTGCACTTAACTCAAATACAGTCACAGTTCAGAATTCCTGCACATAGCATATTTTTTCTTTTTTCCAGAAATCCCAAAACAATAGAACACATAATATGTGAAGATTAAATACGATGAACTTGTCCTTTGAAATGTGTAAGGTTTCCTGCATCTATGATTTGAACTTGTTGTTCTTTCAACTCTTGAGGCATGATGTCCCAGCAGCAAATGGGCAGACCGCCTCACTGACATGATTGCGGGACGGAATCGGAAAGGGGATGTGACAAGCAAGGTGGACCGCGTGTGATTTTGCAGGTCGGCAAATCGCAATGGCTCCTGCCCTCTGAAATTGCACGGTTTCGACATGATTTGATCCTTTGTACATTGGATTCAGTTGGTCCCATAGTCCCACATAGCCAGACAGCCCGTGGATTCAGTTGGTCTCAGAATTGGTTAAAGCGAAAATTTGCAGGGTCCTTAGATTTGGTCCGAAAAAACACATGTCAAATGCCTTTCCGTTTTTGATGTTCCCAACAAAACAACTCAATGAACATCAATCCATCATTGCCGGATGTTGATGATATCGCCGTTTTGGTCCTGGTAGCTGATCATTCGCTTTTCAACCCTCCATCATCATCATTTCTCAGTCAAAGCCACCCATCTTCCTCTAATATTTCCTCAGGGAAAACACCTCCGCAAGGCCCATGACGCAGCCTATGCACTTTGGAGGGGGACAAGCCCGTGGCTACATGCGATGAGGTGCCGTTTGGAGGGTACAGCTCTGACTGGGGGCATCTCCCAGTTTTCAAGTAGTTGAATAGTTTAGGTTGGTTGTACCTAAACTTATGTTGAGGCTATTTTGTATGGTACAACACTAGTATTTTAGGTTCACTTAGTTGAATAGTTTATGAGCCATACAAAATACTAGTGTTGGTTGGTTCTCGGGGTCAAACTACCATGGTTTATTCACTTTTTTTGGGGATTCTTATGGAGCATAGCAAGGATACCCATCAACACTTCAGTATAGCGAGTCAGGGTAGTAGTACTTTTCATGCCTCAATTGTTTAGTGATGGAAGCAAAGTATATGAGTGTGATGATGGTTGTCGGTCAAGTCCCAAAGTGGAGGGGTCAAAGCCAACCAAAAAATTGGGATTTCGCAATCAAATTGTGAAAAAAACAACAATGAATCAAATGTTGTGGGTCTCAGCAGACGATAATGGATGTTGTGGTTGCCTTCTCATTGGCTGACATCATGGCAAACAAATAACGGCAGTGGTCATGGTGATGGTGATGGTGCAGTGATGGTGATGATGATGATGATGATGATGATGATGATGATGATGACGACCTATAATTTCATGATTGTTATTATCTTATGTTTTATATCAGTGTGTGTGTGTGTGTTTGACTATAACCATGGTCATGAATATGATTATCGCTAATTATACGACATGCTATGACAAATTTGCTGCTGCTGATGATGATGATGATGATGATGATGATGATGACGACGATGACGACGACGATGACGATCACGATCACGATGAGGATAACGATGAGGAAATGACATAGACCCATTTGGTGCTAATTACAGTGTTTGACTTGTGAGCAGAAAAGAGTATTTAGACTTGAAATCCTGTGTGCTTGTTTCCTTCAAACATCTTGGAAATGAAGAGTTGGAGAGTCTTGAACATGAGGTTTCCAAGGCCAATTTGGCCCTATGAAAACACATTCACCCGCAAATGTAGCCGGACAGACATGATATCCGAATACCTACATGTCAGAAGTCAAATACACACTTCACACATTTTTTTCGGGCTAGAGTTTGCAAAGACCCTCTTCTTGGATGGTTGAGACAACCCAAGTCAAAAAGCACCATTGGGGTATGGCTCCAAAGTGCATAGAAGCCGCCAGCATGGCTGGTTCAATAAAGCAGATGACTAGCCTTCAGTGGGTGCAGAAAGGTATTCAAACATGCTTGGAACTTTGTTGACTTCCAGGGGCCCCCAGTTGGGTTAGTTTCACACATCCAACTGTTGGTATCAAACCCTAGTTACCGGGGCTTTCTTAACGAATCTCCTTTCATAAAGCAACTCTCAATCCCCATTGCTGGTGCTTAAATTCCATCCATTTCCATCTGTTGTGCTAGGTCCAGGTCCAATCTGCTAGGTCCGCGCACCGGATCGCGGGTCGCGGTTTGCGGAGTCCAAATCATGGTGCAAAAGCTGTGCCTCTTCGCTTCTGTCACCCAGTGAAAGCGGCCAGAAATGTCTGGGTGAAAGATGTGAACGTACCATGGATATCCTGGGGCGTTCCAACGAAATACGGTGAAATATGGTGAAATAGTATTTTGCTCTATGTATTCAAACAGAATAGAAGAAAGAGGACTATATATATATATATATTGACTATATGAATGTTTTGTTATGTTTTGTTCAATTTGTTCAACTCAGAATAGCATAGACGGCCTTCTCGTTTTGAACCATCGAGTTGCGAGTTGACCTGCGGCAGACTCTACTTGCACCTCTGCAGAGGCTCAGAAAATGGGGCAGACTGCCCGTTGAAACAAGGCAACATCCAAGAGGTCAAGGTGGAAGTACCTAGACCATTCAAACATATTCAAAGTACCTCGACCCTCTAAGTACCGCCTGGCGCATGTGGTAGAATATACCCATTGTTTTTTGGGCCAATTATTATGGGTACTTGGAAGGTCCAAGAAGTCACTAAGATACGTAAGGAAGGGGAAAGGTGCCAATAGTTAGGGGTTGTTTGCTTTTTGCCACCCCATCCGATGAAGTTATACAGGTTGCATGAGGACACATACATTTTTGTTGAAGTAGCAGCATCCAAAATCATGCCCAAAACATCCTGTCAGGCAAAATTCACAAATACTGTCCCAGCTGCATCCTAAATTTGGAAGACATCGCTTCACTGATTTCAATTCTCAACCCGCTGATGGACGAAGCGCAGAGCTTTTCGCGCCACGTGACCCCCACCACGATCTGCGGCGAGAAAAACCGTGGCGCGCTGGGCGTCTCGGAGAGCGGCGAGACACCTGAGATGACTAGCAGCATTCCGCTGTGCATCATGGTGCATGGCGTGGGAGGTAGCGATGCTTGGAGTTTGCTTATTTCAAGTAGGTCGGCAGGTTGGCTGTTTTTTTTTTTTTCCGGTTGTTTGTCCAGTTTTATTCTTCTACTGACTTTGCTTCTTGATGTATTGTTCGTTGATGAATTTATAGAGGGAATCTACCGCCATACTCCAAGGACGCAGATTGGCAAACCTGGGTGGAAATCCTGAGCCAACGCTTCCCTGAGTGGGTCCTGTGGCCCTTGCAGAAGCTGCGCGCTGCTTGTGGCTTCATGGGGAGGGACCTGCGGGAGTTGTCCAAGATGGCAGCAGCCGAAATCTTCGAGGTGGTACGAGGGACGCAGAGTGCGGCCAGTTCACCAGGAGCGGCGGATGTCTTTTTTTGGGGGGAAAGGAGCCATGGATGAAATACTCGTACCATGAAAGTTCATTGGTTGTGATATGTTATGATAGCAAGCTATACTAATTGGGCAGAATTAGAATATCATATTACAATATATTACAATTAAATATTATATATATATATATTATATTATAGCCCATAAGCTTGCAGAACATATTAACCGACCAATGCGATGGGGGGATGGGTGGTATTTGTCATGGCTAAAGCAGCAAGCACAAGTTGGACATGTTTTTTTCTCCTCTTGTTCTGGGGAAGGCCGTGCATGGGACACATCACGACGCGCAAATCCATGCGTTTTGAACCACCAACAAATGGGCTCGTCTAATATCCAATGGTTTGTTATTATATTTCCATGACCCTCTGGTAATTAAACGTAGCTATTGAACATGGCCATTTATAGTGGATTTTCCTATTAAAAATTGTGTTTTCCCATAGTAAACAGTGCAATTTTGGAGGTCCTCAAATGGCGGAGTATCGGTGCATCCCACCACAAGAAAAATGGTCTTTGGCCGATCCAATTTGTTCATGCTAATCCCTTCCCTTCACTCACAAGCACTCCTCAGCAACGCTGTTTCAGTAGTCCCATATATAGATGATGCTATTCCTAGCGAAATAGGATAAGCTGTTCTTTCCCTTTTTTAGGAACCTATAGTTTGTGTTGATCAAAGATTCAGAGCTGTTGCTTCAAAAGCCCAGTTCAGTTGATCCAAGAGCTAGTTTTGACGACTTTCTTCTCGCTCGCAAAAAAACATCGGGTGATTGTTGACTTAAAATAAAGAAAATTAGATGGCTTTTCGAATATCATTGCTTGTATCTCCATATGTCTGTTTTGTAGATTGAAATTTGATGATGTTTGATGTTATCATCCCCAAAAAGACGCTTCCACATGATTTTTCTATCTGATTTTTCTCCAGAGTTGTAGCCCTTAACAAATATACATGGGATTATAACTCCTGTAATAAGGTGAAATACATCAGTTAAATGAGCTATTTTGAGCCAGTTATAACGGGCTAGATGGCTGAATTTTCTCCTTCCAGGAAGTCGCATCGTGCTGCATTGCATTGGCCATTCCATGGGTGGACTCATCATTCGGGGGGCCCTTCCCAGCTTGTTGGAGAAGTTAGATGACTCAGTGGACTTAGGTGTCTGGGACTAGGTCGACTGGTAGGTGATTGGGTTGGTGACTGGTTGGTTTTGTGGCTAGTTTTTGCCATATATATATATACAATATAAATATGAATATGTATATGTGTATACATTGTGGCGGTGTGTATATATGTATATATATATATATACGTAATGGATGTATCCAGAAAAGGGAAATTAAACTATACAATTAAGATATATTGAGATCAATTAATCACTCCCCAATATCTTGGATTGTATGAATCATATCCTATGACCATCGACCAACAGGGGTTTTGAACACTGCTCAATGAATATTAACCTGCTGTGTATCTAAGATACTCCGTAGATTTTCGAGATGGAAACCGACCAAATCGTTGGTTTTTTGGTGGCAGATCCAGGGTTTCATCCACTGAAGGGAGTATCACCACAGTTATGGCCCTGAACAGTTTTAAATGGGATTATAACTCCTGTAATTAAGGTTCTAAATCACTCAAATGAGATTATATGCCAGCTACAACTGTTAAGGGCTATAACTGCATTTCTTTTCTGAAAATGCAATATTTACGGCTAGCACCGCTCATTGACAACTTTCTCCCCTAAATCCAAGGTTTCATCAACAAAAGATCCTGACACATACATCCTACCACATCCCTCAAAAGCATTCAAAAAGAACATGTTAACCGATTTTTATATATTTTTATCGCATCAGATGTTCCCAACCAGCTCCATCCTGAGGCCATTACTTGTCATTGTCCTCACCGCACCTGGGCATCCAATCCAGTTGGCTCCAGCCGTTACACGCCTGGCGCAACCTCTGCTGGCTGTCGCGGCCCGTCTCGCTGCAATTGCCCCAGCTGGCCGTCCAGGACTGCAGCGAGCGGCCGTATCTGCTAGAGATTAGCCATGCGGAGAGCGAAGCTGGGTGGGTAAGGCCGTTTTTTTTAAGGGTTCAACCATATGGATATTATATCTAATGTAGAATGTATAAAACCAGCAATATAATAGGGGTTCTCTGAACATGTTGGGAAAAGCAAACATCTCATGGTTGAGACAATCATTTCCCATATTGCCCGCAAAAATGTAATTGTTTTTGAGCCCTTTTCGAGCCACTGAAATGAAATGAAATGAATGTCCTGCATGGGGAAATTGGAGGTAAAGGTACTTTGATTGAAACTTGCTAGGATCTTTCTGGGGCAGCACAAACATATGCGAGGTCCTTCCGGCTTGAAAATTTGGTACTGACACATTCTCTGAGTCTTGTGATATGAGAAGATGGGACGATGGAGGAAGACATCATTATCTGGTTTATGCATGTTTTCATTGCCGATGATGGACGTAGAATTCGCCGTGGGAAAACATGATCAAAATGCAGGTAACACATCCTGGCTAGGGTTATTGGAGCCCACAGTTTCAACTGTAACATCATTGCGTCAGGGGAACGTCTTTTTTTGGGGATACATGTCATGCTGGGTTCAGTCCCAGTAAGTGGGAATACCCAACAACAATCCTCAAACTTGGGATGGTTGATTATATAAAAATCCCAAACAATGATTCATGATTATCCCACTATCATCACTCTATATCACTCTATATCAATCCATCTCCTATGCAGATGCTACTATATCCCACTTTGATCCCATTACTATTGGGGTTTATCACCTGATTTTCTTCTCATGTTCCCCCCTCTTGTTGCAGCTGCAGCGTTTCCCAAGGAATCCATGGAGATCCTGGGCCGCTTTGCATCGTGCAGCTGCGCATCCTTGGCCTTCGGAGATCCACTGATTCCTTCGGCCTCGGGGATGATCAATCCTGATATGCTGCTGGAAAGCCACAGCAGCACAGCAGCAGATTTTTCGTGGCTTTGAACATGGGCTACCTTCCGATGGAAAATCAAACATGGCAAGCTGGGAAATTTTCTCTTCATGGAGGTTTTAATGGATTTTGCAGCAAACCATAGGAAACCTCTACCCTCTGGTAAACTGTTACATAACTATGGAAAATCACCATTTTTCATGGGAACATCAACTATTTCTATGGCCATTTGGTCCATAGCTATGTTAGTTTACAGGGTATGTGGCTTTGAACATGGGCTACCTTCCGGTGGAAAATCAAACATGGCAAGCTGCGAAATCCCCGACCTGAATGGAGGTTCTAGCTGGGAAAATCATCTATAAATGGTGGATTTTGCATTGCCATCTTTGATTACCAGAGGGTATCTCTAAATCCATTGGTGAATCCTCTCCCCATTCAATGGCTATAACTGGTATAATTAACCTATTTCGGAGAAACCCATGTTGGATGATGCGGATGGGAGTTGGGAGGAGCCCACACAATGGCCATAAAGAACTTGGCTTGAGGTGGAAATTGTAATTAACATAATTTACAGTGATTGACCTTAAAGATAAACACAACATTTTGACATATGTGGATTTTTGTTTGATGGCTATCAACATGGTTATTTTCCCTATGACTCGCATATGCATAATATTCCCTATGGAACCATGATTTCCAAAATGGTAATTTTCATTAAATGGAATTCTCCTTTCTTTAGGATTTTGGTGGGGCACTTGCAGCCCGGCCGCTACGCAGGTATCGTTGACGAGTCATTTTGGCGCCTCGACTTTGATGACACTTTTGCAGAAAGGTCAGCGGGGACCTTCAGGGCTCCTGGCATCAAGGACGCAGGAATTCGCTGAGGTTTTTGGATAGATTCAACTATCCCAAATGGGGATAGATATAATATTGGTTACATGGAGGATAGTACATAGTAATGGGGATGTGGTTCAATATCTACCCCATTGGTTGATTTTTCATGGCGTATTTACCGTATGTATGCCATTTCATCCAGTGTACCATCCGGCAGTCCGGCAGTCAACTAGGGATTTGCTGGAAAAAATGGCCGATTTAGTCCGATCGTTTTCCGCTTAAATGCCCATTTGTTGTGGGGGGTTGCCAACTATGTTTGATTCCCGGAGAATTCACATAGACGTGGAAAATCTATCATTCGACGTTATTTGTGTATAATTTTCCAGGGGGGTTCCATGCTTATGTCAATCGGGACAAAATATAGATGGCTACCTCACTGCCAGAGGTCGCGGTAAATGATGCTTGATCTTACACGAGGGAATCATCCATCTGATGGTCGACTTCTATTTTGAGAATTGTAATAATGTGTCCAGATCAATGGATAAATGTCTGTTGGTATATACGAAGGACGTTATCCCAGACACTTCTTTCATTTCTTGTCTTTGCAAATTTGCCCAGAGGAAGTGGCGTGTAGATGGTTTCAAATATTACGTTTCATAAGAAACTTGAGGAGCCTTGTTGTATCATACCGGGAATTGAACCGACAAAAACTGTACCACGGAATCTGGTCAGTGGTTTCACCACAAATTTTGGCGATGATTTCAACAAGAGGATGACAGCCTCGAGAACTAGCCTATTGGTCGTGCAAAAGCCGCCCTAAACACATGGGGATTGTCTGAAAATAAGGTCTCCGTCAATCTGCTGGCTCATCATCATGTTTCATTCATTGTTTTTCCATGTTGGAGGTATACCAGCCATTTCCAGACACCCAAGTATACCCCGTATTGCTGATGATATTCCATTGTATCCCCAGCATGCTGTAGTTGGTTGATTCATCAAATCCTAATTGTTTGAGTGCAACCTTTGACTACGGGATTTGTAGAATTGGAGGGGGGTCAAGAGGGACATGCATTTAGTTCACCACTTCCTGGATCATGTTCATCATCACCATCATCATCATCATCATCATCATCATCATCATCATCAAAAAGATCATAGTGACTCTTAATCATATTCATGACCATGATTAGAATCGAACACCTTTACAACCATGAAATCATACGCAGTCATCACAAGAATGATAATAAATACCATCATTGCTGTGATCCATCACCAGTTTCCCAAAGCCAGGAGCCGACAGCCAAATGGATGGTGATCTCGAAAACCGTTCTGGCTGTGCTGCACATGATGTTGAGTTTAATCTTTGGATTCATCATCGCCGTGGCATCCCCCTGCACTGTCTTGAGGACCCGTGGTTTGACCTCCAAAATTGAGTTTGACATCCTCGAACATGGTAGAAAAAGCAACTATTTTCGGATATGTTTGGATTGTGTGGGACTGGTATATTTGCGATATGTGTTCTGTTTTACTGTTTTGCAGATGTTTGGGGACGTCTAGGTTCACAGCCATTTTCTACGAAGCTTATTAAGGCATATGCCAGAATATATCCAAAAAACTGAGGTTCCGCAAGCAGCATGTAGTTGAATGATTTTGGAAAAGTGGAGTAATGGCCAATATACCTTTTAATTCCATCTTTTCGTCCGCCATATGGCTTTTAAAGGCCCGGCTGTTTGAAGGCCCTGGCGAACTTGCCGTGGTCCGGCTGTTTGTCGTGCGTCAGGAGCACGTTAAAGCGAAGCTCCATGAGCGAAGTGCAGCTGCGCAAGGGCGACTCGAGCCCTGAAGGTCCAGCGCCCAAACTCTCCTGGAGCTTGTCCCAGGACCTGGACGTGGGGGGGGCAGGAGTTGTTGCTGGAAACTCATGGGACATATCTTAGAGAACTATATAAATAAAATTCATTGGACATTTATGATTATGGGAATGTAATATGATAGCTAAATATAACTAATTCAACCTAATCCAATCATGAATATTTGATTGGATTGGTTTCATTCGTTTCAATCATAATCAGCAATCTGTTTGGTGTGGTAATTGATGGTACTTGGGGAGATTTCATGAAAAAAACCAAACAATATGGATTTCAATAGTGAGGTAAAGCCAAGGCCACAAACCGTCCCAGCAACCAACCACAAAAGGTGGTCATTGAATACATATCCCAGTCATAGGGCTGTAGCCAATTTCATAAACCCCAATTGGGGATGGTTTATTATATGGGCAGTTGATGCTTCATGAGGATGTAAGCAGCCAACAATATATCATGGGTCTGTCTGAAAATTGTTAGAATACGGATAGCAAATTCAATAGGTAAAATCATGATACAGGGTCTAGATCAACATGTTTTTGAAAATGCTGGGGAGTGTTTCCTTGTCAAGTCATTCAAAGATGAAACCCTGTACAAAGAATCGGACTTTGCGGGTGGCCAGGACCGCTTAACTATCCTCAGGGTTGCAGCTGTAAGTGCTAAATCAAGCAGGATGTACAAGAAAGTCAGTTCTTCACCTTGTTGGTTCAAGGGAGATTGTTGGTTCAAGGGAGATTGAGGGAGACTCTACAGTTGCTTAATTTGTTTGTTTCGAGAACACACTGGAGTATGTATGATATAAATGTGTCAGGATAATCTCTGAAGATCTCTGCAGCATGCGAGTGGTCTTTGTAAACGTGCATTGAGTGTGTAGGCAAGACTAAAGGTTGTTCGATTTAAGACAATATCCTGTTCTTTCATTTCCAAATTAGTCGGTCTTGGAGGACCTGACATGTTCCTCACAAAACCATGCAGATTGCACATGGTTTGCAGGACATGAAGTGCAGATATCCGGAAGATGCTTGCTTGATATCACGCGAACCCTGTGCAATTCACCCCAAAATAGGTTTATCAGGTGAATCCGTTGAACAAACCGCAGAACTTGCAGTTCTCTTGCGAGTCATGATTTAATCTTGCTATAGCTCTCAAGTACCAAGAGAGATGGGAACAAAAAATACCCATTAAGATTTGGAACTTTACAATTTTTTGGGGTCACTTAAGATTAATGCTGAAACACTAGTGCAATTGCCTGCGTCCATCATGGAATGGCACATGTTTTGGCAGATCTTCCATTCCCAAATGCTTGACGTTTTTCTGGAAGACTAGCCAACATTTACCCCAAACATGACCTAAATGTATCCAAACGTAGGTATGTTATGGTATGCTTTACATAATCCCTTCCCCCCATATCAATCACCCCAAATAGCAACCATGGTTTAGTAGGAGATGAAATCACATATTTGGGACCAGGGGTGTTTGATATATTTTGATATTAGGGGGAAGGGGCCTTTTTTCGAAAATATGGGCATGACGGATTGATCCCATCCGATTGCGCGCGTCATGAGGAAATTTATGATGGACTGGTCTCAACCCCCTGGCGCCGGATCATTGCCCATGCCCACCACCGCCCGGTGGGTCGCAATATGTGTCGTGGCAAACACGGCCGTGGGAATCAGACACCACGACTTCACCAACAAAAATAGTACATGCAGAAGAAAACATCAATATGCAAAAATAGGGAATACCCCAACCAGTGGATGCAGATACAACATCATACTTGTAATTAGAATTGAAAAGGAATGAGCATGAATGTATTTTGTAGGCATCCAAGTTTCCATCACACTCAGAAGTCAAGCACGCAATTCAGTCAGCGCAGTAACCGAATGAGCGAAGATCGTTCAATTTCAATCATGCACAATTTGGTTTGAAGGGAAAATTACAGGAACGATGAACGCCCATATCTTGAAAGGGCCAAATCCATGGTTTCCTGTAGATTCTCCAACCAATCCAGTGAAATGAATAAGTATTATCTGATTGATATTGATTGATTCTGTCCTTTGCATGACAGCCAAGTCAGAAATGTTTTATTTGAAATTGGGAGAATGTCAAAAGTGTTTTATGTTTGTGGTCACAAGATGTGTTGATTGTCCTTTTTACAACGAAGTTTCACGGCAATTCTTTTCAGGGGTTGGACCCACCCAGGCCTGATTTCATTAAGCTTCAACATACAGTGATAGCCCTCAACAGCTATAACTGGTGTCTAACCTCATTTAAGTGATATACAACCTTACTTGCAGGAGTTAGAATCCCATTTATAATCGTTAAGGGCCGTAACTGTACTCTCAAGACTTTGAAAAAAATGAAGACGTGACCTCTCTTCATGCGGCTCCCAGGCACGTGTTTCTAATTGGCAAACGCGCAGAACAACACCCTGAAGAGCCGCATGGCATTCGACGGCTCATTGCAACTGTCTTGCTGGTTGAGTGGCGCTCAAATTGGGATCTCCCAACAAATGCAGAACCACCCAAAAAAACCAGCACTGAAGAGATGGTCCAGTGTCATGTTTAAAGGCTTGAGTCAGACCGTCCGCGCAACTAGCATAGATGCTGCCAAATATGGGTTTGCAGACTCTTGCAGGACTACTTTCATCTAAAACAGGTCTATTCTTAGGGCCCGTGCTAGTTGGGGAGATGGTATGGTTTGAAATTCCTCCCAAATGATCAAACATATGTGTTGTTTTCTTTTACCGTTCTAAATTCCCAAGCGCTGTTGGAATCCCCATTGATCAACCATCAGATGAATTTTGCATTCCTGCCAGTACAGAGACCAATGCAACATTCACCACATGGGGGAATGGATCAGAAGCCAAAGCAAAAGTACAATATATGAATATATTATATATTTATATTCTACACATAGATTCTACAGAAAGGAAGTAGAGACCACATGAGCATCTATCTATATATATATGTACATTCTATGTCTATACGATACCATATTTGGAAAAAAATCACGGAGATTCCACGGTTGCCCCCGTCTCCTAGCGGTCCTAAGCTTCACCAGCGAGGCATAAGATGTCACGGCAATGTATTGAGCGCTTGGCCGAAATCTTGGGACCCAAGTAGTCGTCACGGACCAAGTTCTGGTGGTGCCTCTGTGTTTTTTGTTGTAACCCCGAAGATAGAAAAGGTGCAATTGATCACTACAAGTAGGATTTTTTACCTTCCTATCTTTGGGGTCTATACTAATGCATACTAATCACCATCGTTTCAGTTACGTTCGACCTATATCCCTGTTGATATGCCTTGATATTCTCCTTGGTCCGCGGGCTTTCTATCTGCGGGTTTTGATCATGTTGGATTAAATCCACTCTAGTTACCCAGTGAAGCTTTGGAGAGCTGAAACTGGCATGGGAACATCGAACGCTGTTCCTGCTTAGACACATTGCGGGTGTGGCTCAAACATGATACAGCCCGCAAGCAACGGATGATAACCCAGAATTCCAATGCATTCACCTCAGATGGATCAGTTCGAAACCTACCTGCG
Organism: Symbiodinium sp. clade C Y103; assembly: GCA_003297045.1. Lineage (NCBI taxonomy): Eukaryota > Dinophyceae > Suessiales > Symbiodiniaceae > Cladocopium > Cladocopium sp. clade C. The sequence continues at coordinate 259,717 of BGPT01000098.1, forward strand.
ATCTTTTGTGGGTGCCGTCGCATCCCTTCAAAGAACCATACCTGCTTAGAGAGACTCGATAAGTTGACGAGCAGGAAAAGTGGTGACTTAATTGCTGAATTAGCTGCCTAAACCGCCTAAACGTTTGGATCGCGAGCGATATTAAGCCTCTGACCATTTCTGACGAAAACATACAGATTATCAGATTCTTGGATTATCTTGGATTGGTAGTTGAGTACTGATATGATTTTTTGCCATGAATTGTGAATAGTGGTGAGTATAAAATTGTATTTAATTCATCACATATATATATATATAGATGTGTATATATATATATATTTACATACACCGACCATTATTCACCACTATTCCCCATTTATCGGAATATATTGCTATATATAGCAGCAAAGGATTTTGTGGCACCACCCTTGGCAGCTTCTGGGCTCTCATCTTCGTGGAACACAGCTCTGTTCTATCCATTTGAGTCGTCATATGTCTCCTATTGGTGTCCTCTAAAACTGTTTGGTTTTCAGAAAATCATCCAAATACGATCCAAGAATCATCCAAATATGATCCCCAAATCATCCAAATATGATCCAAAAATCATCCAAATGTCATATGATTGTCACTGATACAGATCGCCTCAAAGGGCGACTTCATCCTTCATGGCACCCGAGAAAGTTGGAAGACCTGGAAGCCGAGAAGGGAGGCATCCTATCGCTAGTCGGAACTAGCTGATACAGAACCTGATTGAAGTGATAAGTTTCACCTTAGTTGCAGGAGTTGTTCTTCATCCATGCAATTTTAAGAACGTGGCCACGATTGGGGGGATGATCCCAACGAATTTTCGATCAACATTTCGCCAAATCCAAAGAAATTGAGTAAAGGAAGTGTCTGGGCAAGATGTCAACATAATCTGGACCTATACAAAGTGGTTCCCAGCTGTCAGCTGGATTTTAATCCCCATTAACTTATCACCGCCAGGCGTGCGTCATGGATTGCTGTTTCCGCAGCGAGTTGGGCGGCTTCACAAGGCAGGATGCTTGGCACAACATGGACGCATCTGGTAAACTAACATAGCTATGGAAAATCACCATTTTTAATGGGAAAATCCACTATAAATGGCAATTTTCAATAGCTATGTTAGTTCACCAGAGGGTACGGGTTTAACTCTCTTCTTTGCTGTTCTTAGTGATAAACCCCCTGTTTACAAGTTGAAACTCCCCCGGTTTGATGTTCATTGGCGCATGGCAGGTCTTGCACAACCCTCCGGCTTCAGCACGGTGCCTTTGCATCAATTTGGACAGAACAGCGATCTCCATGCTGGTGACCCTGCTTCCAATATAGCGTGGGTGCCACCGGGGATACCTGAAACCTCTTCATTCGAGCATGTCCACAAGGGACTCAAGCTCCAACATGGTGACGTTTCAGTTTATAAATCCACCTGTATCCGGCACCCATTCTTTCAAATTTGATATGTCCAGTCTGGTCGGAGCTTGTCGTCTTCCTTCCCCATGTCTTGCTGTATATTGTCATGTCTAACTTGGATATGCATATACTTGTACAATCTTGTACATACATACATAGAGATAGATACGTACATCTACGCATATATGTATAATTATTATGATATATATATATATATACAACATCTATTATGTAGAATCATGTGTAATATATATATATACATACATACATATAATCATCCATGATAATTACGCAAATAATAATCCATATAATAATCCCATGCCCCGTTCATATTACAAACCCCCCTTGCACCGTCCCAGCCATATGTGGTTTCATCTCCTGTCATCCGTCGTGGTAAATCAAGGCATGGCTCACGCCGCGGGTGATCCCCGCGTCAAAGCACGCCGTCGCGACAGCTTTCGGAGACTCAGGAGATCCCGAAGGGGGAAGAAATCTGGTCTTCCCGTCTACGTATGGACCTTGACAGGCAAACTGGGATGAAATAACTCCTGTAGCCTATCACTAAAGTGATACATATCACTTCACCACCATTTTTTTCAGCCAGTTACAACTGTCAAGGGCGATGGCTGTAGGAACTGGTTGCGAAAACGAAAACGTAGAAAAATGTGTACAAAAGGGGTATACAACCAAACCAGAAAAGGGCTTAGACATGTCTTGCCCAAAAGAAAAAAGTGCCAGAATCCAGAAACAGTGGGGCTATGTGATACAGTGATAGAATTACAACAAGTGGATAGCAATTTGCTGACTTTGAGCCAAGCCCAGGAATTCAAGGCTTGACCAGCTTGACCGACTTCACCCGCTGCACCAATCACCTGGGGCATAAACTATCACCTGGGTATGACAAAACAAGAATTAGAATGGCGATTTCCCATTGCCAGGTTCGATTGGTTTTGGGTTTGACTCATCCTCTATGGTCAAATTCACTTCACCCCTTGAAACAAGGATGAAAAATCATGTCGAAGGGGTACCCTCAGGAAATCAAACCTGCTAATGGAAGACATTCCCTGTTGCAGTTATGGATAGATTTCCCCCTCATGAATTGCGGATTTCCAATTGTCAAGTTTAGTTACCCGAGAGTAGTTCAGTAATTCCGAGTAATTCCCTTTGTTTGCATTTTTTTGCTGGCTACATCCCATTTTGAATACTTAAATCAACTAAATCACGCAATTTTGACCCGGTCCCTGTATCGCTTTTCGGACCTGGTAACCGCAGCAACCGCCATGCGTCGCATTGGTCAGGGCGTGCCTCCAAAGCCCATGGCCGTGCATCACGGTCCGCCTTGGCTGAAATGTCCTACGTCTGTCTGGCTGAGATTGACCATGGCCCATTTTGGTATGCTGACGTCAGAAGGGATGGGACCCAAAATTGTGGCCACTTCCACAGGAGAGAATCGAAATAATCCATTGATATCCATGAAAAATTGGGACAAGAGTATGTTCAGACAAACGCGGAACACGCCTCTTGAATTGAGGTGCACAAAGCCTCCAAACTTCTGCGCTCCATAGACCCCATCAAATCCGGGTGCCATGCTAAAGATGGAGGGTGTAGCCTGGGACATCCCATAGTGGATTTACCAGTGGAATCCAGTGGATAGGGAAGGTTAGTTTTTGAATCGTATTTGAAAGGGTGGGGGATATCCAGAGGCATCGAAGTATCACTTACAACTCGCCATCAAAAGATTGATAGGGCGAATTTGAGACTTGGTCCGTATCAGTATTGCTGCGGTCTACTATTCCCACGTTATGGAAGACACCAACATGTTGACCTATTCCCAAGTCTGATGACCTTAAATTGCGCATCCGATTAGCCAATGATTTCAACATGATTATTGAAACCGGTTGAGTCAACACTTCTGTCTTCAGGCCATACCTTGCTTACGAGCAATTTTCCAATCAATGTGTTTATGTGTTTTGCTAACTTGTCGAATCCCCAATTATTTGGAATGATTGATTTGAAATAAGATGGGGAAACCACGGCCCCAGAAGTCGCGCAAAATGACATTTGTGACTGTAGGGAGAACCTCCTCAATTGACCAAAGATTTCAGGTTGTTGAATTTTCATAATTCATCCGGCGACCCTGATTTTGATTTTACTTGTCTCGGGATCAGATGGGTTTACTGTAAAAGGAGATTGGTTGACAAGCCAGTCTTAATGTTTGTTGATATTTTATCAATAAACCCAAACAGTCTTGGGGAGGGAAATGTTGTGGGGTTATCGCATACGGGTTGGGTTGCAGCCCTGATTTTGTTGGTTCATTAGATCCCCATTTGTGGCCATCAACAGGTTTTGGCCCTGAATAATATCGGATAATAACTCAGTTTAGCGGTTGTCAACAATGATGGTGTTTGATAAACCTTTAATCACCAGAACATAACCCATGTTTATACCCTCTGGTTATTTGACATGGCCCTTCTTTAGATGACAAACATGATGATTTAGCTATTGAATAATGGTGATTGGTCCAGTTTGTAAGCTGTTCAATAACCAGAGGCTACAAGCCACTTTCGCATGAGATGCACCTCCAAATTATCGCCAGGCTTTTGGTGAGTTGCTGGCTGTACCGGCACTTGGAGCCCTTGCCTGGTTCGTGGTGCCGCCTCCGCCCTCCCTGGCCCTCCCCCCGGTGTAGGGATTTTGGGATTCAACAGAAACCACCAGAAAAATCCAGCTGTATTGACTTTAAAATGGAGCATTTCACCAACAAAAATGTGCGGGATTTGTGCAAAATTGGGATAGAGGGGGATATCATGCTGACACAATTGGATGGTACCAACGACATTGGGATATTTTGACATATCTAATTTTTGCAGAATTTCTCATGGGATATATCATCACTATGATATTTGGGTTTATATACATCTCCAAATATGGGATGGGCCCAAAACCTGGCGTTGTCCTGGGCAACATTTGGCGTGTTTACCCAGCAGGAAAGTGCCAGTGACTGGGGTATATGCCCTGATATTATTTGGAGGTTTCCGAAAATGGGGGTACCCAAAAATAGAAGGTTTATAATGGAAAACCCTATCTAAAATGGATGAATTGGGGGTACCCCTATTTTAGGAAACCTCCATGTATGTGTATGTCTATCAGTGTGTGTTTGTGTGCGCGATGTTTCTGGAGAAATTCCCTCTATGTCAAGATGTGTTAAGGCCATCGAGACTTGCGACAAGAGTGTCCTAGGATACTCAAAACGACTTTAACTTCTCGCATGTCCAGCGCAGGTGTTGCGGCTCCAACGAAATCAAAGACATGGCGCAATGGCATTACCCTTATGCCGTAACAATGCTTAATGACGGGGAAATAACCAACAATATATGAACAATTATATAATTGACAATTGGAGTACCCTTTGGTATTTTGTTGCAGTTTGCTAGAAAAAAATGGCCCATATTCATAGGTGGCTTACGTTTACTTGAAAAATGTTTTTTTCCATAGCAAACTGCAAAACTACTAGAGGGTAGAGCGCAATGAAAATGGCATTTGGCATCCAAGAGCAGATTGTTAGTGGTCCCATGGCAGACATACAACTCTTGCACTTGCAGACTTTGTAAACGAACGTCAGGTGCAAGGTCATGATGTGAAGGGCGTTAGAGACAACATTCTTTTCACATGTCTTTTCTTTGACTACACCAAGTTGAAGATCCCCATGAGAACTGGTAATCAACCCGTAGATGATGGTACTTTTGGCGGCTCTTATATGCTTTTATGGCTAATTAAACAGTCAAAGTACCAACGACATACACTACAATCAACTGAAACAAAACGACAAGTTCAGTCGACAAGGCCAGCTGAATAAGCATCAGATGCACCCAAATGAGGCCCTGCCTTTCAAACAGCCTCTGGCGTTTTGTCATGTTTCTGGAACAATTCATGTAGCCTTTCAGCTGTGATGAGGCAGGTTTTTTGAGACAGGCTTCGCACCAGTGATGCTACATACTGATACTTACTGCATTTAGAAAGATATATAGAGCGTGAGATGTATGTAGTGCAATGTAGTGTGATGTGATGTAATGCAATGTATATAATATATGCTTGTAATGTATGCATGTCTAAATGTAAGGCTATATTTGCACATACTGCACTATTTATACTTATATATATATATATATGATCCAGGTTTGTAGGCTCCCCCCTCGGTGGTGGGGGATGGTATTATACAGTATTGGGAATTATATATACAGGTAGACATAGGTATATAGGTAGTTGGGTACCCCGCTCCCCCCCTGTGGTAGTGGCTGTGGTGGTGGGGGGGTGGTATACAGTATTGCATGCATTCACGCATCCAATGATGATGCTGTGAAGTGAGTCTTGGCAGATCTGGCACCGGCTGGCGCGGGGGCAAAAAGCCACTGCCCAGCCTTTCAATGAGGTTGCATTTGAGCGCCTCCACACGAGCTCGACTACTCGGATGGGCCATGTAGATGTTTGTAGCTTCCGGTCGTAGGAGATAGCCCATTGTATAAGTGCATATAATTGCCTGGTTATGGTAGGGGTTACTAACTATAGTTAACTGCCTAACCAAAGCCCAGCTAAGCATTCTTTGGTGACGATCTTTATTTAATAGTCACACTGCTGCAGAATGAAATGATGTGACATTCGTAGCTGTTGAAGAATCTCTATTATTGTATACCAGCACTTTTCGTGAGTCGGGGTGCAGTTGTAGAATTCAGCAATACTAGAATTCCTGCAGCAACTTCTGATCTGCAGGATGCTTGTCTCCCAAGACCGCGGATTTGCAAAAAGCAGATGGTCAATAGTTTTCATGGGGGAGCGCACCCTTCGCCGTGCTTTCTTGTACCAGCTTTATTTTCGTTTCCCAATAAGGATACGGTTTGCAATGAGTCAACTTACCGCTTAGTATGGCTTTGGGTCAACTCGGATACTCCCAAACTTGCATGGTTTACTTAACAAACAAGCAATTTTAACATCTGAGAAGTGATGTGACTCCATTGGTATCCTGTTTTTGAACTGCAGCCATATTTGTTGCGGTAGGTTTCATATTCAGAACCCCCGACCTTACCAAAGCAGTAAGGCTGCAACAAGAAGCGATAATGTAGTCTCTGGGGTAAGCTTGGATGGGTAGTTTAGTACAAATTATAGTAGAAAGTCATTTTTGATGCAAATTACTAGATATGAATTGATATGAATGGAGATATATGGAGATATATTTACCAGCGAACTTTTGGTGCAGGATGTATTAGATTGGCCATGCATCCAAATTGATGCATTGTGGTTCTAATCCCTTATCGGTGGTTGTAACATCCCGGGTTCTTTAGTATAAGCAGATGTTGGGATGACCGTGCCATTTTATGGGTGAACAGTTCACTAACGTTCAATTTGCTTGTCTTAAATCATAAAAGACAATGATACAACGATGAGCGTGATAGTACCCGTGCTAGTGGGGACAATAAAGATATCTAATTACAACTAATTACATCATCACAATGTATACTCACAGATAGTAGCACCATATTCTATGAACCATGTTCATGCTTTGATATACATAACAGTTCAACAACAATAATGGCAATCTACATATTTCAGGATAAACAATAACAATATTACACGGTTCCAACCGTATGATAGAATTCCATCAACCATAGTCACCTGCCGCCCATCCGCCTCGCTCGCAGTATCGACGGGCCAATGGCTCGGCGAACCAAGCTGATCCGGGTCGGCAGGAGCTCATCAACGAGTGCGATCCGTCAGGATTGAACTGATGGAAACCATGAGAGATCAAGAATGTTGGGGATCATGAAGATGAATAATGATTACCCTCTGGTTTATTTAACAGTTCGCCATGGAATAGCTGGCCAATTTTTGGATGATTTTCCCAGCTAGAAACCTTCATTTATAGTTCGGGGATTTTCCATGAATTTTCCATGGCGATGTTAGTCATAACCACAGCGGTAGTACTGATGAGTAATGATGAACACTGGGTGAAATGGTGGTGAATCCCATCCCTTTCAGATTTTCTTTGACATTTCCGTTTCAATTCTGTGTGAAGTCGGTGGAAAAACCCATGGTTTCTCTACCGCGTGCTTCGTGGCTTAGGGGATGGGATTAGAGAACTAGCGAACAGCGGGTACCCCAAAAGGGATGGTAAATACATCGATCGTCAAAGACGCTGTGATTTGATGGTCTTCAATGTTCAACAAGTTGTGTTGAAGTGGTGTCATTCTCAGGCAACTAAGATGTACATCCATGTTTTGGTTTGAACATGTTTATATATATATATATATACTCATATTGAAGTGCTGATTGGACAGATATTCCTGAGTGGAAAATGGCACAAGAATAGGGGCTTAACTGCAAAAACAAAGGGAGTTTGCTGGAAAATGGTTGGTTGAGGGGTGACTGTTTAAGCACGGTACGCAAAGATACACAAAGTATTAGGGAACCAGCCCTTTTCAGAGGATGGAGGCATCCTGAAGTCGTGGTGTCGTTGAATACCTGTGCCCACAGGCTGTACGGGCATATGACAAATGGATATTAATGGGAGAATTTCAATTGCTACCACTATGTGCACATCATTGCATATCTATATTATATAGATATGATTATATAGTCTAATCGAAATACTGCTGCATGTTTTTTGCCGGTACTTTGAACTTAGTTATTTAGGCGTATGTTCCCCCAATTTGCATGCCCATACATTCATGGGAATTTAGAGAACATGCACGAAAGGGTGCACCTAAGCCATGGACTATAGATTGCACCCGATGTGCAGGAGATTGTGATTCGTCGTTGTTTGCCTCGGTTGTTGGATTGCATGAACCCACCATTCACCACAAGAATATGTCATAATATGTCCTCAAACTTTGGTTTGTGAACAGGTTTTTGGCCTCAAAATCATCTCAAGATGAGTGTAGTTCAGTCGTTTGTGAGACTTTTGTGACTCAAGGATTGATTCATTACTCCGTTTCAGGTACTTTGCCCCTGGGACCGTGTGGTAGCCAAGCATTTTGTGGCGTGTATTCAGGATCTCTGAGTGAACTATTTGGACATAGTAAGGCTTGGTGTGTTGCTGACTGCTTTTGCTGTACTTGTGGTTGACTACCTTCAAGTGGGCCATAGGCCATTGATCGTTACATAGTCCTTTGAAAGACGTTCTACAGGCCTCTACTATGCGTGGCACGCAAGCGTGATGTGTTCAGGGATGACATGTCAGGCTACTTGACATCATTTTGTGTGTCTTCAAGGTGATTTGGACAAATATTGTTGGACAGGTCCTGTCTAGGTCAAGAATAAACCAGCTGCCAACTGCAGTTTGGCCAACGACTGAGGTTAAGCTGTCTGGAATCTTCGGAAGCTTCAACATGTTCTGGTGACATCATGTGACTATGACATGCCACGACCGGGCTTGAGTTTGTTTATGTTTGTTTCCAACGTTCTATCTGGCATGTTTCACGCAATTCTGTGAAATCTGATGTTCAAAATGTCGTGCCACTCCAGTTCTGAAGCATTTTGAGTTTTGTCCACACTTGGGGTGTAGGCTTAACTTTAGAGTTTTTAACCACATCTCATTGCCCCTATGAAAATCGTATAAAATCGTGATTTTTATTGGGGCCCATCCCCATTTTCAGTCGCTTCGCCATGTGAATTTTGAGGGTGAAAAATCTCGCCCTTCTGAGTTGGTCCTGGAGTTGCCATTGGACAATGGTGGCACCTTGCAGGCCGGTGAGCCCGGAACCCAAAGGTAAAAAAAATGTGGGATTATCCCATGTATAGATAGGATAGAGTATGGTTATCAACAACATACCAACTGAGATGCGCATCTATTATTTGGGGGGGTTGGATTGTATGAATATCCACTTCTTGCATGTGAGTATGACCCTATGTTGATTAATCACCCAGTCTTGTTGACTAAAATCCAAGTTTCTTGTGTGTTAACTCCCATTTGTTGATGCACACATTGTTGTAGGGTAAAACAGCCATGTTTGTGGATTGTATACTGCTTTGGTGTGTCACCACAAATCAATCAACACAAATCAAGTCCCATGTGTCTTTCTATTCATTATCTATGTATCATGATTTATCTATCCAATCTCATCCAGTCTATTTAGATCTAATTTAATCAAGTCGTTTTCTTAGCGCATATACATTGATTAGATTGATACATAGATAGATAAATAGATAGATACATATAGAATCTCCAACACGTTTGATCCAATACATCTTATCCTTCTGATTTTTTTCTTGGGAGGTGGTCACTTCACGATCGAACGCCGCAGGTCACCTCCCACGCGGCCTCCGAACGCGATGCGCCGCTGGGATCTCCCATGGGCTCCTTTGAGGAGCTGGAGTTCTTCAGCTTCCTGGGGGAGCAGTTGTTCGTTATAACAGTCGAACATAAGAAGAATAGGCATAGCACATGAATCATGATGATGATGATGATGATGATGATGATGATGATGATGATGATGATGATGATGACTTGTGAATTCATTATTGTAGTCGTGTTTGATTGTAATCATGGTCATGAATATGATTGTTACTATAACGATTTTGATGATGATGGTTATGATGATTGATAATTCAAACATCAACTGATAAGAATGTGAAATAACCAGTGTTAAATGATTTTATCATCATGATTATGACCATACTAAGAGGAAGAACAATAGGACTAATGATGATCATCACAAGAGCAGTTTTTCCTAAAACAACACAAAATGGTGATCGGTATAAAACGACCCCTTTTTGTGTGAATATACTGGTATATCATGATGGGAAGCATTGGGATAGAACCTTCGAACATAGTGTGACATGATGTTATTAATCATCACAACAATCATAATATAACATTGAATAATGAATATGGCGACAAAAAAAATGCAGAAAACCGAGAAAAAACATAGGATGTGATCACAATAACACCAACCGCTGATGATGATCATAGTACTAACAATAGTCATGATCATCATCGTAATCAGAAGTATTTGTGCATGTTTTGTTAGATCATCATGATTGTTGGTGAAACCTCAGATCTTGTTCCCGATCCTTCACACATCTTCCATGGCGCAGGAATGGCGCTGCCTACGATTTCTCCAAAGTGGAGGTCTCATTCAAAGTGTGACCAAGGTGAGCCGAGCCTCGAAACTGCGAAACGGGACGATCCAGCCGCTGATGGAGGTATGGGTATAAGATAGCCATCTCATGGGAGCATAGTGGGATGTCATGGAATATATTGTAATAGGATATAATGGGATGTAATGGGATAGATATATTGGGACAGAGTGGGATATAACAAACCATCAATGTATGAAACGTTGGGTGTGTCTGAAAATGTGGGTGCCCCTTTTAGTCGCCTTTTTCATGTGAACTGTATGCAACGGTCATGAAAACTCATTGGGGTTGAGGGCACCAATTTCCGGACATGCCCACTTAGGTATGGGTAGAAACTAGTGACCCCCCTAAACTGAATGGTTTAAATCTCAAAATTACCAATTGGTTTGTGGGTTCATTGGACCGCTGCGTTGAAACGCAGGAGAAAACAGGAGAAGAAGGGTGGAAAACAAATCAAAGACATGAGCGTATTACCAAAGCCCCCCCTTGCTTTGCAAACCTGCACAAGATTCACGAATCAGGAAGATCTGTTCAACATTCGTCTGTTTGGTCCATCGATGCCTTTATGAGTGAGGTAGGATGTTGGAATAGGATCAAGGACGTCAGGCACAGCATTGCTAGGGCTGCTAGGGACTTCTATAACGAGGATGATATGACGCGATGTGACGTGTCATGAAGACTATTTTTATAAGTATGATATAGTATGATGTTTCTCACTTATTTAATATTCCAAACGTCATTATGGATGGAATATTCTATAGGTATTCTATCATAAGACGCTACTTTTCATTTAAGCTTTGGTTATTTAACATAGCTAACTGGAAAATCCCCGAACAAAATGCAGGTTTTTCGCTGGGAAAATCATCTAAAATTTGCCGTATTTTTCCTGCAACAGGTGGTCGTGTCTCCCCATGGCCAGCTGGCAAAGATGAGAGGCCTCCGATGGCGCCTTTTTCCCGTCGGCTCGCTGAACGTCCACATAAGGTTTGATTGCAACCAACGAGGTTAATGGGGGTAGAGAAACCAACAACAAATGGTATATATGATGGGGATGCAATATACCGAATTTATGTAGTATGACATGTTATTGTTTTCACAGAAATAATGAGGACATGCAATGATAAATTCGTTTCTCTGAAATAATGGGTATGCAGTATACCCCCAGAAGCAACGGATTTAAGCCCCCGTACTCTCGTACATACATACATAAAGTACCCAGTCCCGCATTATTGTTGGCAAATGGCCCAGGCAGAAATTTTAAACATCAGCCAACTCAATGCTTGATTTGCTTTTCGACAAGTTCCAGGGTTGTGGTTCCCACTGCCAGGCGTCCTTGCTGAACCTGAGGTTTTGATGTCCCAATCAATCCACTACTTGGGAAACTCTCTCAATCCGTGATTGGGCTAATACACTATTATATATCTATCATATTCTCTAACAGGTGATGTTCTTTAAAATTTCCACAAGGAGCCGAATTCATCCACGATTGGTTCTTGGGTTGGTGGAGTAACATCATCTTTTGGGTACCCAACAGCAAATCCCAATGGTGCTACGGGCTCTTCGAAGGTGCTGTGGTGCCCTTGGCCTATACCAAGGCGGGAGCTTGCGGTGCCATTTCGGGCGCTTCACCAAGACAAATTGGGAGATTTGAGCCCACAGAAATGGAAGATGAACTAACTCACAAAAAATGGTGACTTAACCGGATGGGAATATTTGCTGACCAACAAAAATGGACTTGAACCCAAAATTGTGGCGGTATTTAGGCGTATATTACCTGGTGTCATGGGGATGGTTCCAAGAACTTGGAAGCCTGACGCCTGACGCAACGAGTTGGGGCCCAGGTCAATCTCAAAGTCCAGGTGTCGTCATTTTGGGGTGGAAAAATAACTTACCATGGTGATTCATGGTGTTGTTTTGATATTGTTTTCATACGAAAACATCACATAACATCACCCCCCACAACAAACATATTTTGTTTGGCAAACACTAGGAAGCCTGGAAGTGTTAAGTTGCTTACGGAAGGCTTTCCAGGGATCCACCAATATTTGGTCCCGAAGAAGCGTTTTGCGCTTTTGGGAGAACAGACAAAACGCTTCTTAGNGAAAACCTGGTGAAAACTTGGTGAAAACCTGGTGAAAACCTGGTGAAAACCTGGTGAAAACCTGGTGAAAACCTGGTGAAAACCTGGTGAAAACCTGGTGAAAACTTGGTGAAAACTTGGTGAAAACTTGGTGAAAACCTGGTGAAAACCTGGTGAAAACCTGGTGAAATTTCAAAAACTTGGTGAAAACCTGGTGAAATTTATTGAAGAAGCGTTTTACATCTTGA
>BGPT01000098.1:272585-284225 GCA_003297045.1 Symbiodinium sp. clade C Y103
TTGAAATTTAACCAAAAGAAGCGTTTTTTCCTTATTTTTGGTGAAATTTAACCGTTTTGGCGGTGAAATTGAATGTAAAACATACACCCGGTCAAAACCAGGTGAAAACCTGGTGAATTTTTCAAAACCTGGTGAAAACTTGGTGAAAACCTGGTTAAAACTTGGTGAAAACTTGGTGAAAACCTGGTGAAAACTTGGTGAAAACCTGGTGAAGACCTGGTGAAAACTTGGTGAAAACTTGGTGAAAACCTGGTGAAAACTTGGTGAAAACCTGATGAAAACCTGGTGAAAACCTGATGAAAACCTGGTGAAAACCTGGTGAAACTTGGTGAAAACCTGGTGACATGTCCAAAACGTGAAATTCTCACAACCTCGGTGAACATCGCAATATATTTTGAAAGAAGCGTTTTGCTCTTTGGGGTCTCCGTGCAAAACGCTTGTTGCAATCTGGACCCAAAATGTCTGGTAAAAACGCTTCTTTGTCCTCCGTACCCAACCGCTAAGGTTTCATGGTTTCAATCTGATAAACCAATTGAGAAAGGTCCTTCTACATGTTGCAAGATGCAAGCACCCACACCGTCTATGTATGAATGTTTGGATCACGTACCTAATATTTCTATGTATATAATATTTCTATGCATACATGTATTATATAATATTAAAATTATATTATATATTTATATTATATGTATTATGTATATAAATAATATATATATATATATTATATTTATATACATATTATTATATTTATATACATATTATTATGTGTATATATATATATTATAATATATATAATATATTTATATTATATATATTATAATATAATATGTAATATATTATTATTATTACTATTATTATTGTTGTTACTATTATTGTATTATGTTATATTATATTATGTTATATTATATTATATTATATTATACTATATTATATTATATTTATTTATTATATTATATGTATTATAAATATATGTATATATTATAGTATATATTATAATATATATTATAATGTATTATATATATTATTATATTATATATGTTATTGTATATATATTGATATAATATATATATATATATATGTATGTTCACACGTAGGCAAGCAGCTCTGGAGCGTACCTGCTGACGTTTTCCCCAAAAGTGGTGGTCTCCTTCGGGACTTGTCGTTCCATCTGAAGTAATGTGGTAAAACCAATGATGGGTTTGATATGTGTTGATCCAATTTTATATCAATTGGGGTTTACACAATGGTGGCTCATACCATTGCATTCACTCCGTTGGAATCGATCAAAATCATGCCCCTCCAAGAAACAAAGATCACATACTAAACGTGGATGATTCGGTAACGTTGGGTACTGACAGTCAGATATTGTTAAGATATCAAAAATGGATTGTTAGATAATATTAGGGACTAAGACTGGATGGATGGTGCAATACCACAAGTGACAAGCCTTTTCTAGTTTCGTTGGTTCCATATAGGTTCCCACAGTTACAGCCATCAACGGTTTTAACTGGCTGAAACAACCTCATTCAAGCGACCTTTTTAACTTGATTACAAAAGTTATAATCCCATGTTTATCGCTGCTATGTGGTTTCATTGGTTCCATATACCCTTTGCTAATTCAATTTCGCTGTGGAATATTTTGCCCATTTGCACATGATGTGCCTATTAAAAACGGTGATTTTGCAGTTCACATTGTTAAAGAACCAGAGGATACCCTCTGGTAAACTAACATAGCTATTGAAAATGGCCATTTATAGTGGATTTTCCCATTGAAAATGGTGATTTTCCATAGTTATGTCAGTTTACCAGAGGATAAGTCCCCCAATCCGTTGCCAGTCCTTCGCCACCATCGTTCTGGCCGCCTTATCTGCCGTGGGGGCACCGCTACGACGGAGGGGCAAGGAGCGGTTGGCGCCGCGGTTGGCCACGTGGAGATGGCTCTGAAGATGGGGGAATATTTCCAAAACGGCCATTTCTATGGGAAAAAAATATGGCAAAATGATGATGAACCATGAAATTCTTGGCTATCCTATGTCCCAGATAGAAATTGAAAGTTGCATCCACCAAGGGAGACCTCAGAGAGATGTATGGCGCTGGGTCCAAACCCATGTATTTGTTTGGTGAACTCAAATTCAATAGCTAGGACCCAGGATTTATGGATGTTCATTTGATTGATTCCCCAAGAAAAAAATTGGTTGATATCTTCAACCGGCAGGGATTTAAGCGGCCAAGATGTGGATATAACCTGTGAGACAGAGGATACGGTCAGGTTCTGAACTACCCACAGTGATGTTTGTCAGTTTGCAACCCCCACTAAGCAATATTAACTATAGAATACTATAGATATATTATATCTACATATATCTACTATTGAAAACATGTTATAGGGTTTATAGCCCCCATGACTAGGGTTTGTTGACTATCTATAGTTATGTGTGATAATATCTACCACAAACCCAACAGTTCTTGGGGTGAACTAAAACAACTGAGCTATGGGGGCACCAGCTTGAAACAACGGGCAAGCTGTCGGTCCTAGGGTCTTCATTTTATCAGCACCTGGATGATCATATGCACTTTTGGAAAGTTTGTGTTTGGGGATGTTAGAGGTATTGGTTTGCTAGATTTCAAACACCACCAGCCAAGACTCTGCATGAATTTGGTCAATTTTGATTGATGCAGAGTCTGAATTTGGTCATGCAGCAGGCTAGTCTCGTTGACAAGGCTCTACTGCCAGGTAAATTTCAAACCAGCAGAAATTTCAACGCGTGAAACATTAGTGAAAGATTGTCACAGCAAAAACACCAACATCTAAAAGTTATTACCCTCTGGTAAACTAAGATAACTATGGAAAATCACAACTTTAAATAGGTAAATCACCATAAATCATCTATAAATGGGCCATTTTCTATGGCTATGTTAGTCATAACCACAGGGTAATAGACATCTGAGTCTTTGATTGCCACTTTGGATGGACACATCAGTCCCTTCACTGCGACCTGGTACGTCGTCGTCGCAGGAGCAACTGCGTTTCCTTTGCATCGGCTTGGGAGGTGGCTCCGTCCCGCTGGGGGGCTCAGATTCCACTTTTTTTGGAACCTAACTTTCCAGGTAAATAGGAACTAGAAGAGCAATTTGTAAGCATCCTCCGCTTTCCGTGAAATCCAGAGCATTCTTGCAATCCAAGGGGTTTTTTCTTGTGAAATCCCTATAATTTTTGGTTAAACACTCATTGTTGATGGTAATTTCCACTATTTTTGGACAAACCCCTTGTATTCATGCTTACAGTATATAAAATACATTAAAATACCACGAATTCTGAATATCCATTATATATAAGTTATATATTTATTTCCCCATTACATCACCTCCACTAACACTTGTTTGCACTATTTGAGGTCCTTCATTGCTGAAGGCTTACCTCATTGTCAAGTGGATGTGGTTGAGTTGGAGCCGGCCGTTCCTGGGCTTTCGATGGTGCCCATCCTCGGGTGTTGGGCGTGACCCCGAGGCATAGAAAGGGCAACACAAATGGCTATAGCTTAAAATTATGGTACCAAAAACGGTCATTTCTAATGGTAAATTAAGATCAACCAACCAATTATAGGGTTAATAATTTTGAGCCATAGCCAAATCAAGAAACTTCTTGATAAGCTACTGTGACCCCTTTTTCAACTTGGGTAGATTCAGGGTTTCAGGATGTGCAAACCCAATGATCATCATGGGTCGTTCAAAAGCCACCAAGGTGATCCATGCTGCGAAGCAGGTGCAGCTCAGATACCAAGGGTCAACCTTGGTGTGTCAACTTAATGACTGTTTAATGGATCAATGAATGGGAAATGCTCCATGATACATTATAAGATACATTAAGTTGAGTAGGATCAATGACATTGTCAGATATTGTCAATGATCAATGAACTTGAATTATCGACTTTACACATAGTCACTGATGAAGAAACAATGATAGAACACAATATCCTATCCTGCCAAAGCTTCAAAAGATGAAGAAATCCCTCAAAGCCCATCGCCAAAAACGCCGCGCAGGGCATGGGATTTTCCGAACGGCCGAACCTGAGAGTCATCCAGGAGGTGCAATGCACTGCAGCGTTGAAAAGCTACCGCCTCTCTACTGTAACGCAAAGCACAAGAAGAATGCAATAGAATGCAATCATACAAAATATTATATATTCTGATATATATATATATTATATATATATATATGTATGCCTGTGTAATTATTTGTACATGTATCATGTAGATGTGGATGTAGATGTAGATGAGTGCGATAGAGGTTGAAACAGTTGGAAGATGTGGATGCTCTAAATGTGTTCAGGGCTTGGACATTTTGAACTGGCTGCAAGGATGGAGCGATGTTTGCGTTGCGTGCGGTCAAGGAGCAGGCCGGAAAAAGCACTTGACTGCCCCAAACCCGCGACCTCAAGAGTACAGCGATGCAAATGCATGGGTACAAGTGTATTGAAATCAATGATGCACTGGTGTAGTATGATTGATTAAGTACCCAGTTCCAAGAGTGTTGTGAGAGGTGCGGCAAATTCATTGCCCATGTCAACCGAGAAGCGTTGGAAAATAGCTTGGTCAACTCCCAGTTACCTCTAGTTCTGGACACTTGATTTATTGCCCCATGACGTATTTGGTTGCACGCCCTGTGTTGCATTCTTTTCGGCCACCCGACCCAAAAAGTATGGGGATGGGTCAGTACCTGGAAAGCACAAAGTTTCAGGGATGAACATTTGGCCTTTCCCAGCAATTCTGATGTGATTCTACCAGGGTAAGAGGAGATGGTCATCCTCCATTTTTGAAACAGGGATTGGTGTATACCCCGCACCCAACAAAATTGAAGAATTCCTAATGATCACAGGATGTCCATACCCTATATGTCAAAAAGAACGGGAATAGGTCGTGCTCCTGGATTTCAACACATTGGATACTGCTCAAAAAGGCACAGACGCACACGTGGAGATTATGGAGTTCTTTATTATATCATCAATATTATAGGTGATGGATTGACTACAGTAATAGATTTTTATTTTATCATCATGATTTTATCTTAATCATTTTATCATTATCTTGTTATCAATACTGGATATACCTAGACCCTCTGTTTGTACCCATAACACAAGATGTTTTTTTTTACCTGCCCATAAGTCATAAGTTTAGATTTTAGTACTTTTACCGTTTTTGTTGGGGTATTTGGAGGGTCAAACGGTAGATTTATGAATCCCCATGAAAGATCCAGGACCATCCCCCGAACGGTTCGCAGGCGCAAGAGGCCAAGGAGAAGGGTCTCTATGATGCGGCTCTTTGGCAGATTCGAAGTTGCCTCCAAGTACCTATAAACATGTGGGGATATCAATAGTTTCTGTTATAAATTGGATTATAACTCCGGCAACTAAGGTTATAGATCACTTTAGATAAGGTTAGAAACCAGTTGTAACTGTTAAGGGCTAAAACCGAAATGCATAGATCAAAGTATATCAAAGTAATGTATCCGCTATGACTATTTCAGTGATATAGTAATACAAGTAAGTATAAGTATAAGTAATATATAAGTAATGTACCCAAGTATATCAGTTTTATTTAACCTACCTCCAAGGCCTCCAAAAGTAATATTAATCCACTCTGCCGGACTGGGCCATTTCTATGGGGACATTGCCTGCTGGCCTAAGTACATAGGATTGGTTAATGGGAAAATTTACAGGAAACCATGGTTTTTACCATCAAATATAGAGGTTTCCTGTAAATTTTCCCTTAAACCAATCCAATGATTGGTATACTTGGGCTATTTATGTTGCTTTGTTGGTATAGAGGTTGGTACAGTCTTTTATCGAGCCTTTTCTTTCCTTTTTTTGTGGTTACTACGGACTTGATTGAGAATGGGTGATACCTCAACTAGGGCAATCTTAGTAAAAACCATGATGGTGGACATTGATGAACAATGGGATGGCGGGGTACCCCCAATTTTCAGACAACTCCATTTGCAGTAATATGTGTTGATTCCTAATTACAAGGAATCCTCAGAAGGACGTCATGTCAGTTCGCCAGTATGGTTGATATTGTTCTCAACTTTTTTGACTCACATGATATTTTTCACCTTCACGCTGGATGTTTTAAACAAAAACATGTGAGTCAAGCTAACACCATACAGGACCATACAGGTATAAAATTGATATGATGATTGTTTCAAAGCCAATGCTTGACAACACACTGCTTCCATATGGTTTAAAATAGATTCAACATGATTCAAACATTTTGAGGAGCGGTTGAAAGGACCATACAGGTTGATACAAGCAGTTGAGTAGATAACCACCATTGGTTGTACCTGACACTCAGAGAGAGTGCTCATTCAACTTCCCCTTTTCAAAGGTGTGTGACCAGATGAGAAAGCAGAAAAAGAGGTGCTTGCCAACTTCCAATTTGTGTGCTCAAGTCTTGTACTTTCGTCCCTACACTACCCCTGATGATCTTGACAATAGTTCAGGAGGATTACCCTCTGGTAAACTAACATAGCTATAGGAAATGGCCATTTATAGTGGATTTTCCCATTCAAAAAGGTGATTTTCCATAGCTATGTTAGTTTACCAGAGGGTATCTTTGCCAACACCTTTGATTGTTGGGCGGATATCCCCACGTTAAACAGATCGTTCGATGGGATGAAACCGCAACATGACTTTCCACGAAGGACAGTGTTCACCATTTTCAGGCAACAAGCCCACATATATGAATATGATATTGTTGATGATATCCCCATTACATATCATTATTTCAGTTTATATATATATGCATATGCCATTGTATATGTATAATATATATAATGTATATATATATATAACATATATATAATATATAATATAATGTATATATGTGTAATATATATATACATAATATGTATGTATATATACATATCCCATGATCTCCCATGAATCCCCAATAAAATCCAGGTTCTCGTCGATGCCTACGAGCCCAATGGCAACGTCCCTGCGGCTTTGTGGAGCAGGCGGCCTGGCTGCCCCGTGGCTGGGGTTGAAATTGAGGATCTACCCTCTGGTTATGACTGACAGTTCGCCATGCAAGCCATGGCCCATAGAAATAGATGATACACATGGTGATTTACCTATTAAAGATGGTGGTTTTCCATGGCTATGTTAAAGAACCAGAGGGTAATTTATCTCATCTGCAATCATCATGATGGAGATGCACATCATCGATAAATTGGAGATCTATCATCCAATCATCCAAAGAAAAATGGCATTTCCAAAGACACCTACAGGTACCATTCTGATGTGATGTTGTTTTTGAAATGTCCACATTTTATCTCTACTCCAGTATATATATAATTATATATATATATGTAGATATATCCATTGATGCATTCATCTCATGCAAGGTGATGATGTAAGGCAATGCAAGGTAATGTAATTTGTGTATGTAATATGTTGTCATGTCATGTCGCGCAATGCAAGCTGACGAAATGTAATGCAATGGAATGCACATAACAATATGTGTGTAAATGTACGGATGGGACAGCTTTAGATC
Organism: Symbiodinium sp. clade C Y103; assembly: GCA_003297045.1. NCBI lineage: Eukaryota > Dinophyceae > Suessiales > Symbiodiniaceae > Cladocopium > Cladocopium sp. clade C. The sequence continues at coordinate 280,137 of BGPT01000098.1, forward strand.
TATCATTTGTGATTTACCATCTGCAAATGGGGATCATCCAACTATAGCAGCTGTTTTATCTGAGAACCAGGGTACCAAGCTTTTGATGTCTTCCCCCTGACCCATGCATACATAGACAAGGGTTGAGGTGCTGTTCGGAAAGTTGAGGCTCCCTGGTACCGAGACGATACGCGACCTCAACTCCATTTTGGTAGTTGCTGCTGAAATATCTGAAATAGATGGAAAAAAAGCAACAAACAAAAAACGATAGACAACCAACACCCTACTGAATCTAGGGACTATGATTAATTACACTTTCCTATCTTTTTGAGAGCTTACCATACGCTGGCAAAAACTTCTCCATGTCTGCCAATGTCCAAGCGGACAGTGTTGAAGGCATGTATCACTCATAGAATTCGCGAAAATCAGTTGGGTTTGCCCAATGGGATCTACAAGTTGATCAAAATTTCAGACCCCAAGGCCCATTTTAATGTTGGCTAAATTCCTACGTTCCCTGAAATCCATATAGTTATGAATATTCATGAATATTCCATGATATTCCCGTATCGTTTTCAATCCTTTTTTTTAAGCCCATATTCCGATATTTCATTGGCGAGGATGGTGACTATTCCCAAGGTTTCAATCGTGAAATCATGGGGAGTTCACCTAGGGTTTGGCTGAATCGCAATGACTAGCCCATTATAATCCCACCAGAAAAAAAAAAAACATATTCTATAATATTCTCGCTATGTTTCCTATTGTGATTCTCATTATATTCAATTTACATCCCAAAATATACCATTATTATATTATCCAATTGTATTGTATTTCTATTCTGATTCCTATAATATTTCCATAGAATTCCCATCTGTATTCCATTATATGTCCGGTGTTTTTCCCATTCATGTTCATAATATTGCCACAAGATCCCATTATATGCTTAATTATTCCATGATATTTCCCGTATTTGTCTCAGCTATTTCCATATGTGTTCCATGGTATTCCCATCTTTCATTGGATTGGTTGAAGGGAAAATCTACAGGAAACCATCGATTTTCCCATGAAATATAGGGCTTTCCGGTTAATTTTTTTCCCATAAACCAATCCATTGAATCCCGTGGCTCCCTTGGTTCATCCCCCGCTCCAGGGGCGAGGGCCTTGCTGAAGCCTTGGCCGGCGGCCTGCTCCGCCCGCAGGGCGTGGTCGCCACCAACTTCCTGCCACACGTGGATCTGGCGGGGGAGCCAGAGAGCTCTGGGGATTGCCCTCTGGTAGACTAACATAGCTATTGAAAATGGTCATTTATAGTAAATTGTCCCAGTAAAAATTGTGATTTCCCATAGTTATGGATTTTCCCATAGTTATGGTGATATATATGATATTTTATGGTGATGAATCTTGGAATATGGAAATCGGGAATGTTTAAGGGAATCTATCGTAGATGGGTTTGGGATTTGGGACGATTATATGGAAATAGATTTGGGAATTCATGGTAGTTCCCATGAATATTCCCATTATATTCCAATAATATTCCAATATGCCCATATATATATATGTATATATATACACATAGTGATGTCTTTGGGAGAATGAGTGGGAAAAGGTATGGGAAGCTATTGGAATTATATAGTGATGAATGGGAATATTGATGGGAACAGTACTGGGAATATGTTCAACTCTCAGTTTGATTCGTAGATTAAAAGTAGTGATGTCAGGAAGGGGAAGTCCCCTATGATTTCTAGATGATGTATAGATTTCTAATCGTGATTTTGCTCATTTGTCTAGCAATTTTCCTATTGAAAAGAGTTTGGATTTTCCAGTTGAGCCATGTTTGATTTACAATCTACAAATGAGGCTATTTCCCCGAAGATCATCTTGATATGGCGCAGTATGTAGTTTCCAGTTTCCATCTTTTGATGAAATGTTCCCAGTTTCAATGTGTGGGTCTCTCAATGGGTCCCATCGAGCCTAAGTCCCAGCTTCCAGCAATGAGATCGCCAACCAACTTGGTTGATATTTGAACCAACTTGGATGGTACCCGGGTCAGCTGTGGCTTCATGACAAGTAATGACAAGTACGGCTAAGGTTCAAGCCTGTCAAACAACCCTGCAGCTGCAATCTGGGATGATACTGGGAACAAAATTGTGTGTTTGAAGTATTGGAGTATTGAATGATCCAGGTATCAAAGATTTTCACCATATTTCACCACATCATATATTCTCATTATTACAGTATGCCAACTAATCCCATTTATCACTATAACTGTTAGATGATTCCATCAATTATTCCCATGAATAGATATTCCCGTTCATTTATCCCATATATTCCCAAGTTAATTGTAGATTCCTATAGATATTCCCATTAATCATCTTTTGCCAAGGACAAGGTTTCTCCCTTCCAAGGCAGCACCTCTGGCAGCCTATGGCAACGCCTTGGCCGATCGACCAGGGATCAGTTTTTCCATTCAGGCGCAGCTGGTAGCAGCGGTGCTGATGGCAGATCTCCAGGTTGTGTTCACCTTCTATGTATATGATGTGTACGTATAATGTGTACATATATATAATCTGTTGCATCTATGTTTATTTCCCAAAGCTGGTGTGATGGTCCCACTGGTCACATGAGTTGTTTCTGTGAGGTGAACAAGGCAATCAAGTTGGAGAATGATTTGGAGCAATTGTTCGAGACAGCCTGAGGCTCAGGATGCAGCATTGTTCGAGCCACGTTTCTTCCCAGCTGGTAGTGTGACCAACTGAGCTGGAAGCTCTTCATGAATGGAAAAAAACAGATCATGGAATGATCATGGAAATTCAACGGTGACCCTTCAAGAGTACTTGGTGAACATCGTTCATCATAGGCCTTTATTATTGAACATGGTCACCTTTGTAGGGTGGTTGAATCCCCATGAAAGTAAAAGATGCTTAACTATCTCCATCCTCGAAGCATCTTGTTTTCAAAAAGTGATGACAAGGCAACTTCGTCAAATGGGTTAGTCTTAAATAGTGTGTCCCGAATTCTGATCGTTGATTATCATGGTTCCCATCATTTTCCCCATTGAAATAGCATTTTTTGGGAGGGTCGGTCCCCCAAATTTTCACCGACATCCCAAGGTGGAAGGCACTGGAAATCGTGGCTCGGCCGAATCTCTCCAGTTCGCTACGTCAGGCGGTTCTTGCTCTACAAAGACTGAATGTGAGATTAGCTGCAGCAACGTTAGATTACCAGAGGGTCATGAGAAGAATAGTACTGAGAATAAAACATGACAACCATTTCATGACCATGATCATGATAGTTCACAGTGACAATATGAAGGGCCATCGTTATTGTAGTATTGTTATAATGACAACATGCCAATATTGCCCTTATAATTGACATTCCATTACGTTACCCTCCATGATGATATTGTCCTTGCAAAATGCTCATTGCCATAAGCATTATTGTCATACCTTATTAATCGCATTAAAGCAAACAAAATATAAAGCATGATAGCAACAATAGATAAGAGCAAACATGGACATGATAGGAACAACAAATAGTAAAAAGATGAAACACCACTACTACTACTACTACTACTACTACTACTACTACTACTACTACTACTCCTACTCCTACTCCTACTCCTACTCCTACTCCTACTCCTACTGCTACTGCTACTGCTACTGCTACTGCTACTGCTACTGCTACTGCTACTGCTACTGCTACTGCTACTACTATTACTACTACTGCCACTACTGCCACTACTGCTACTACTGCTACTACTGCTACTACTGCTACTACTGCCACTACTGCCACTACTGCTACTACTGCTACTACTGCTACTACTGCCACTACTGCCAACACTGCTACTTCTGCTACTACTGCTACTACTGCTACTACTGCTACTACTGCTACTACTACTACTGCTACTACTGCTACTACTGCTACTCCTGCTACTCCTGCTACTCCTGCTACTACTGCTACTGCTACTGCTGCCACTACTACTGCTACTACTACTGCTACTGCTGCTGCTACTGCTACTACTGCTGCTACTACTACTACTACTACTACTACGACCACGACCACCACCACCACCACCACCACCACCACCACCACCACCACCACCACCACTACTAA
>BGPT01000098.1:284631-304898 GCA_003297045.1 Symbiodinium sp. clade C Y103
CACCACCGCCACCACCACCACCACCACCACCACCACCACCACCACCACCACCACCACCACCACCACCACCACCACCACTACTATTAACCATAATATTAATAGTAACAACCTATCAACCTAGACCCTCCACATGCCCCAAAAAGTGCTATAAGGACTAAAACTGGGTAAAGCACCATCGTTAAGAGTACTCGCAGGGTCCAGTTATATCACTAACAATAACAAGGACAATGATTGTGTTCCTATGGTTGATTACTTTAGTCATACCGCCATGATAGTATTGCTACACCACCATGGTGATAACTTCAATGATAAACACACATTATAATAATTAACAATAACAACAATAACAATAACAATACTAATAACAGAACCAAACAATACTATAGGATGGATTACAACAATAACATCCATGTTTTGGTGTATTGTTATAGCCATAACATGATTTGATTACTATTATTATCAACAGTATGCTTCCTGGCTATATATACACTTTACACCTCTTATGCCTCTTATACATAGTATCATGATGATAAATAACAATGAGAATATTACTATTGTTACTACATTATCAATGTTGTATTACCATTGTTGATTGTCTTACTATCGTGCTCCTGTGTGCTACTATTGTTGATTAATAATAAGATATGTCCAATAAGTATGATTGTTATCGATATGTAATTAGCAATACTACTATAGGGATTAATAATATCAATATCACTACAGTATATCATCATTCTATGGCCTTCGACGATTATAATCACTACTTGTTGCAATACTATACTGGTGGTAAGTAATACCAATTATGCATTTGTAATCCCAATATTTATAATCCCAATATCAGAATTAGTAATCCCAAATATAAACACTATAAGAATAAGATCATAACAACAACAACTAGTAATCCACCCAGCTCTCCGTCGCAAAAAGGTATTGCCGTCCACGCCTGTGGCGGCGGGCTCAACGAACTCAACGCTGCGGAGCTGGAAGAACGGCTCCTGGAGGAAGCGAAAAAGGCCAGGCCGTCGAGCAGAACGTGGACCGGGACTTTCCATGACACTTTCATAATTGGAAAAAGCTGGAAAATATCATGGTAAACATGGTCAAGAAAATGGGACGTGGTGATTTGCATTATGAAAGAATGGTAATTTACTTAATGGTAGAAAATTGGGATTTCACCAGCAGCAGCAACATATAAACTGTAGCCATCGAACAAAAATTTGGATTGATCTTCGGATGAATGATTGAAGGGAAAATGACCGGAAATCAGGATTTGACGCAGCCAAATAGTGGTGTTTCCTGTGCATGTTTCATTACCTGGCAATCTAGCATAGCCATGGGAATAATAGGTAAATCGTCTACAAATGGACTATTTTCCATTGCTATCCTAAATTGCTCGTACCAGATGGTAAGTTTTCAGTATGGGTATGAGTCAAGATTTGACACGAGGATGCTTTGAATTGTCCATGTCTTGTTTGCAAACCATCCCTTTTCTGGGCACCTAATTTTGACCTGTCTCCAAACATGTAAGAGATTATTGGGTGGCATTATATTGGTATTGATCATATCATATGTAGGAATACATATATGATGTCAAATAGATTATTTGTTTTTGATATACACACCATACTTTTTATCTATTTGATGTACATTACTGTTGATCTAACGGGCTGGTGCTTTTTGGGCCATGAGCATCATGTACTTCTCCCACAGATTGGGCCACCACGCCTAGACCCTCCAAGGACTTAAGTCCTCACGAGATTCATTCCGTTCAATTGTTGGATTGCTAAGACATCAGACATCAGTTGTCTGATTAGGATTAGCCACCAATCAGGAGGATTCAGGAGGATCTACGGTCGATTTCTAAAGAACAAAGAAAATATGTTTTGCTGCAGAAAACTTTACCAAGTTGGTACAATTAATAATAGCAAGTGGGAAAATAGACAACAAAGAAAACTTGGCTTCAGAAAGAATTAGGCTCCCTGTGTTTCTCCAGGGCATACGGTATTGAGAAGCATGTGATCCACAACTTGTAAGTCCTCGCAGTCCTGGAATTCGCGAAGATGTGGCAGGTGGGCAAGGAGACGAGCTGTTTGTGGGATATGCCTGACCTGGCTTGTCAGAACCTGAGTTTCTTCGGGGTTACGAGCAGCAAACACTGAAGATAATTATTTAACAAAGATTTGTGGAATAAAGCAACAACATCCAACAACGATTTCTAGAGATTTCTCACCATCAGAAAGGATTGGTATGGCTCAATGATGTTCGAGCTGAACAGAGGAGAGTGTCGCATGTCTCAGGTCGAGGTTTGCGCACTTGGAAATCTGAGATCAAGCAAGACAATGATGTCGATTTGTTCACAATCAAATAGTGAAAATAGTCGATCAATATACAAATTAATTTTTGTCGGAAGAAATTATATGTAGAAAAATCATTATTTATATATGTACATATACAAGTTCAGCGCTGAATTGATTCAATAGCACAATAAGACCCTTGATTTCTACATTCATTATGTTAGATGTGTTGTTGTTGACAATTTCCATAGGGAGGGACAAATGAAGAAAAAAGTATTTAAAGATAACACATGCCTGTTTGGAGCATTGCAGAGGCTACTTGCCAATCTCAATATGATCATTCCTTTGTATACTTCCTAATTTGTATCTAAATATATGTTTATCATGAATATGCTTTAAATCTAAATAACGCTGATTTTTAATTTGTATATTTATTTTGAATGAAGGCATCGGCAGTGGTTTGCCCGGACCAATAGGAATCGCGACTAGAATAGCTGAATAAAATTATTCTGGATATATTTTTTGAATATATGTCTTGCTATTTCTTGCCACGATGTTGCTTGATCTTGCTTTCAAATTTCTTTCCCAGCAGATTTGGCCAAACACGAAACCAAAATGGTAGGATGTTCCAATTGTCGGCCCAAGGCCGTACAAATTTTTGTGCATCAAAGATTTCTATGTGTAAGAGTACTTGTGTGTAAAAGCTTCTATATTATGTGTAAATGCGTTTTTGGATGAAAGCAAATGGGTGTGGGAAAGTGGTTGTGGGTAAAAGCAGTGGGTGAATGTAATTGAATATGAAGGTGTATGGGAAAGCAGTTGTATGTCTGAAAGCAGCTGGATGGAAAAATTGTGTGCCATAGCAATTGTATATGAAAACAATTCTGTAAAAATATTTATATTGAATATATAATATAGAAATGACAAAATTTGATATGATAATAACTAATTATTAATGATATTAGATGATAATTTAGAATATGATTTTATAATATGATTTATTATATATTTATATCTTTATGTAATATATTTATTTATATATTATTAATAATAAATATGATTTTATAATATGATTTATTATATATTTATATTTTTATATAATATATTTGTTTATATATTATTAATAATAAATATGATTTTAATTATAATTATATATATTATATATAAATAAATATATTTGTATGTATTTATTTGTATATTTAATTTAATTATAAATATATTATTAATTTGATATTATTTAATTATTAATATATTTTTTTAAAATTATATTATTTATATTATAAAATATATTTATTTAAAATATTATTTGAAATTCGAAGAATTAAAAAAAAAATATTGAAATGATGAAATATTTTATTTTATATTTTCTTTAAAATAAACAACAATAGAATGAAATATATAATATATTAAAAATAAAAAAATGAAAATGGATATATGCAAAAACGATTTGCAAGAGAATATGCAAGAGAATGAGGGAGCAGCATATATATATGTGTTTGTATATGCGTGCGTGCGCGTGTGTTTGTCTGCATATGTGCGTGTTTGGGTATATAAGTCTGCACTTATGAATTATGATTTGGGGGGATATATGTGTCAACGTCAAGACGCCCAATCCAGTGCCAAATAGGTCATCCCTACCACCCAAAATGAAGATCCGCGTCTCCAGATGCCATACCTATCACATGAAACGAAGGCAAGTGGCATGCCTGCCAGATTTTGTGTGAGTAAGTTGTGTATGGGTAAGTTGTGTGTTGGTAAGTTGTGGGTAAGCTGTGTGTTGGTAAGTTGTGTGTTGGTAAGTTGTGTGTGGGTGAATTGTGTGTGAGTAAGTTGTGTGTGGGTGAATTGTGGGTGAATAAGTTGTGTATGGGTAAATTATATGGGAGTAGGTGAGCGTGGGCAAAATTTATCTTGGTAAATTGTGCGAAAGAAATGGCGGGCGGGACGGAGACGCGATTGGGGTGCAGAATTAAGATTAAGAATTCTATATAAAGATGGGGGGAAATATTTAATATTATTATAATTGAAAATATATATAATTTCATAAAAGAATATTAAAAATTTAAAAAAAATGTTCAAAAATTAGAATTAAAAAATAAAATAAATTTATTTTGATTAATTATTTTTTTTAAAATAAAAGGAAAAAAAAAAAAATATATATATTTAAATATATCTATTTAAAATATTATTTTTCTCATCCAAAATCAAAAAAATCAAAAATAATAATAATAATCAATAAAATTTCTCGTATCTTAGGTTTCCTATATATCAAATATTATTCGGATAAAAATAAAATATATATCTAATCAAAAATATGATATATATAATAAGAATTATTTAATATTATATAAAAATAAATTTAATATTTCATTAATATAATTTATTATAGATATATATTTTTTGATAATCCAATTATATATTTTTAATATATTTAAATAAAAATAAATTTATTATTATTATTTGTTCTTCAATATATATATTTAGAATAATATTATTTAAAAGATAATATTATTTCTTTCAATATAAATTACAATATATGATTATTAATATTAATTATGCAAAATTATATTAATATAATATCGAAAATCATAAATATAAAATATAAATTATTTATTAATATATATATACATAATCAATAATTCAAAAATTTATGTAATAAATAATTTAATAAATAATATAAATATTAAAAATATAATTTAATATATATAAAAAATATATATATATATTAATTTTTTATATTATATAATTAAATTTCAATAAATCTAAATTTATATAAAATAAATATATATATATAATATATCATTAAATTAAAAATATAATAATCATTAATTTTATTTAAATATAAATTATAATATAAAATTTTAAAATGCCATCCATTCATATAAGAAATACAGAATCTATTAAAATCAAATTTATCAATTTTTTTTTATAATTTTATTTGCCATATTTATCATTTTTTTTACAAATATCATTTTATTTATTAAATTTTATAAATAATAATAAATTCAAATCCTATCATTAATTACAAGATATCTAAATAAATCTAAATCAAAATTCTTTCGAATTCTAATATAAAATAATAAATACCTATATCCAATATATCAAGAATTATAATATAATAATAAAAAAATCATAAATTCATCAATATAATTCAAAATATATATAAATTTATAGAATACATTAAATAAAAATTTAATATAAATATAAAAAATATTAATTATTATTATTTATAATTTATTTCATATTTTAATATCTAATAAAAATATATTGAATAAATATAATAATTAAATATTTTGAAATTAATATTTTTTTAAATACGATATATATATTTAAATTATAAATTAATAATTTCATTTCTAGTATTTTCAATTTTATCGATAATTATCGTTATATTTCTTCTTCCAAAATGCAATAAATTTCATATTATCATTCCAATCTCCATCGGTTTAAATTATTAATTATTCATTTTATTCAAAATTATATCTATTTTCTTCAATAGATCTTCTTGGCCATTTTCCATCTTCTTTGGTGGGGGGAATTTATATAATTATTTCCAAAGGGGGACATTTCTTTTGCCCTTACGTTTAGATACAACATTCGATGGAATCGTTGATTTCATCAAGTTTCAATACTAATCCATCTATACGGCCCGCGCGGGCTCTGATTCGCCCCGGGGACGAACTTAAAACCATCTACTGAAGATCCCTTTGCTAGGATTACATTGCAGCAATCGAAATCCTTTGGCCTTTGAAAGTGGAACATATTCTGGTGTACCGTCTGATATCAACAAAGATTTCACCCCATATTTCGTTGTTCTTAAAAATCATTCCTACAACCAATTTCCTTGACTATTTTTTGGACTCTGGAGGAGGTTTGCCGTAACTTCATTGTATAAACATGTACATGGACGTTAATGCCCCACCCCACCCGACCCCACCCCCAACCCTACTTTTGTAGGACGGTAAAAGATCCGTCTGCATAAACATGTATATAATCATATATAGTTTTAATTGTTCAAAACATGCTATATAGGTATAAATATAGACCATATAAATTGTATTTGGTGAAGAATTGTATTAAGTATATGCACTATTATATATGTATTATATATAATTTCAGAAAATGTGTCGTAGAATTATTTCTTAATCAATAGCACGGATTGTTCGTTTATACATAAGTTAGATAATCATATACGTTGGAATCATAATGACAATATGTTAGTTATATCATTACATTCAATTAATATATATATATTTATATGTACATAATATATCATAATACATATACACTGTTTTTTTCTTTTGAGCCCGTTGTCAATAAGTTCATTCCCTGTCCTGGATAATTTTAAATAATCCAATCAAATTCTGACAGATTGATAGTGCAGAGGCTTGACGAGTGACTTGCAATTGTTATCGCCACTGAAATCACGCATTGTTTTTCATCTCTGCTGATTTGTTTTGACCAGCATGAATAAGAACGTGGAACATAGATGTTGATCTCTGTTTTCTTGCATGTGCCAGAGTCAAAATATGGTAGATGGACCATACTATTGTTTTCCCCCACTATATAAGTCGCCATTTGTGGGTATACATCATTTCAAAACCACATAAGTGGCTGCTGTAGTACACTGTAGTAGCAAAAAAAAACATGGTTGCTTGGCACCCAGTTTTTGTTTTTTTTTGTGTTTGTTTTAGCATACCTACGTCTTGGCGCTTTCCCCAAAATGATTTTCAGCAGGTGGTCTTTTCTGCTTGGTTCAAACCAATCCCAAAAATGCTCTTCAATTAGGATAGCCTTCCAAAAATTGATGCTTCAATGTTCGAACATGATACCACCAACCACATTTTAATCTTTATCTCCTACTGTATACAAATCATCATTTCCAGGTAACCGCAACGTTTCGGTTGCCAAAACTCACAAAACGTCACAATACAACGTCGCGCCCCGTCCACCGTGTATACCGCGGGCATCCACGCCTTCCTCTGGTGGGAATTCCGACAGTGCGCCCGCGCTTAAGCGAAACTGTATAGAGATGGAAGATACCGGGACCCTTGAAGGATCACCCTAGGAGATCCTAGGTGGTCAGCGAATTTGATCAGAGCCTGTTTAGAGATATTATTAAGAATAGAAAGTTCTCGAATCTATAGCTTCGGCCTATATGAATACGTACCTGAAAAGATGAGTGCCGCTACCAAATTCTTCCTGTTGGTATGTAAACACATGTCTTTTGAGTCAGGGCCCAGCTCTAGACTTTGGCCGTGGGCAGCTAACCAGTTTCTAGCTGGGATGGTCCTCCAAGCAACCAGTTATTGCACTTTGGCGCAAAATCCACGCATCAAATTCAACGGGCTCGTCGACGAACTCGGCAGGGGAGTCCACTGCTCATTCCTCAGACATCTGAATGTTCAGCGTGAATCGTCTTGAAATGGACCATTGGAACATTTCATCGAAGATCGGAGATGATACCAAGAAAATGGAGGTTTCACCAAGAAACTCAGCTGATTGGCGGTTTTAACTCACCTGAACAAGTAGGGGATCATCATCCCATTTCGATGTTCGAAAATAAACATGTATGAAACCACCAACAAACCCAAGGCTTTGCCAATGAGCAATGGTGAGATTCACATCGAACGAAAAAGAAAGCCTCAAAGCGGACGGAGAAAACATGACACGTCTTCCGCGCCCAGTGGCCAATTGTAAGGGATGACTGAGGCAGTACCTGCATCCAAAGTCATGCTGAACATGCCACAACAATCTTGAGCTCCAAGCCAGAATCAGAACAATATGGTAAATCCAACAATTAAACCCCCATTTGGGATGGCTAATTATTTGGTTTACCTCATCAATCCATCTTCGGACCAACATTTTCAATTCTGACCCAGCGTTTCTGGATGCTGGATGGCCGCTGTTTCATAATGATCTCATAGGTGCAGCCAACCCTTCGCACCCAATGATCACCAAAATGTCACCCTGAGAATCAGCTATTGTTGGTGGTTCAGGTTCGCCCTCAGAAAAAAACACTTGGGCTAGCTGGCTAGCAGCTTCCCATGATCTGATGTTCTACTTGGGCAAGGTCAAAACCCTGGTACTCTGGTGAACACCAAAATAGCTTGCAAATGCATGTTCACCCCCCATCACCCCCAAATATGGTGTTGTGAACCCAATAATGAACCTACCATTTGGTCATGGTCTATACATACCGTTTATGGTGATTTTTGGGGATCTATTATTGTCCGGTTTACCACTTACCGCATTCTATACTCAGTATATACTCAGTCTTATACTCAAAAGCAATAGTAAACTATTCCCAAATTTACCACAAATGGGTTGTATAAACCATCAAACTATGGGTGGTTTATGACATTGCTTTACTAACATTAATCAGTTTTAAAACTCATCCCCACTTCATTCATTACATCCTCTGCTTCTCCACCTCCTCCCGCGAAATGGCCTCGGCTGACGTCAAGACGTACACGCTACCGGAGTGGTGGGGTTGGGGTAAAGACAGTAAATACACCTTGTTGACCTGGGATACATGTGGAATGATAACCTGTCTACATTCGGGGTACCAAATGGTAGAATTATATGAAAGCCCAGCTTTATATAAACTAACATATTCCCAATTTCCAAAAAGAACAATTTTTGTTTAATTAGAATGAATAAACAGTGTTCCTGTAATTACGGAGAATAGCAGGGTTTTCATTGAATTGTTCTCCCCAAAAAATCGTAGCTTACCGGCTCAGTAGGTAATTACTATATCATATGCATATTGGGCTACTTGGCCTGCTTCAAATTGCAAAGGGTGATGCCTGTTTTTTGTATATTTGTATTGACAAAACCGATAAAACCTCGAATTTGCGAAAACCGGAGCCCAAGCCCAATGTTGTCTTGAGACCGTGAAAGCTATAGGACACTCAAAGCGACCTGATGAGCAAATTTGCAGTATCGGGGGCATGTGGGTACCCAGTCTTGAGAATCTTTTTCTGGTTCAAAGCCTTTGTCGAGCTTATCCAAGTTTGCCACCCATCCACTACTGAACAATTCCCAAACATCAGGTGGCTGAATCTCGCCCCATCGGGATCTTTGAGCGACATGGGAAACTGGCTTCAGAAATGGATGAAGCGAAGATGAACTCCTCTCTCATTTATAGATGATCTTCTCATTTAAAAACCTCCATTTAGTTTGGGGATTTTCCAGCCAGCCATGTTTGATGATACCGGAAGGTATCTCCAAACAAAGTCAGTGCTCCAGACCAAGGATATCACCCCACCATCAAACAACAACGAACCGGCCGACAAGTCGCGAGTTCCACCGTGAAGTCACGAAAAATCTGAGCAAGGCAGGCCTGTGACATCTACACAGCTTTGGGTCCAAAGAATGGGCCCTAACATAATGGTAATTTTATGTCATTGTACATAGGAAAAATCATGGCTACCATCAATTTTTGCAGCCCAAGTTTCGTTTGTTGGAATTGGAAAATGAACATTGCAAACATACTACAAGTTCCAAGGTACTTACTTTGAGAACACTGCTTTGACGCTCCAAAAAAAGACACACTGATTCCTGGTTGAGGCAGGCACCCATCACAAATATGCGACCGCAAACGCTCATGTGGATCGTGATCCCGAACATGGACTAAAATAAACAAAATGTTAAAGAAACCACCCAGCAGCTACATATCCCAAAATCACACTAAAGTGTCTAAAAACATCCCAGAATCATGAAGATTCTAAAAACCGTTCCCAAACCATCCCAAACCTACTGGGCTAACTCAAGGCCTTCAGCTCTAGGTAGGCGAGCCTGAGACAAGTTTGCTTCTGCTGTGGGAGATATGCTTTCAGAATCACGAAAATGTTCGTCTTTGCATAGGATTCCAAGCCTATCATTGCCATACCAATGCATATACCTAGCTATCCCTGTATTCCCTGCATACCTGAGGTATGATATGATCAATTGAATTCAATTGGTATTTCGAAGTTACTCATTTTGTGGATGAACCAATTCAACCATGAAAGTCTGTACTAGATCAATAAGAGTGAGAGTAATACATATTAAAACCAACTCCGAAGCAATCGTTTTGGGCTGCTTGGCTTCATGAATCGTCCGTCCCCGTCCGACCCACTTGAGGCCAACGGCCGTTTTCCCAAGCATTCTCTTGGTCCGGCATTAAAGACCTTAGGCAAACACATCCGAACGGTCCAAGCAGTCTCAGTGCAAATGCAGCATGTTCACATCTGGGTTCACATGGTGAACTCAGTTGCGTATGATCATATGCAACTTGCACCATGGGGATCCATGGGGCTCAAAGTTAGTGGTCCCATTTCCTATCCTATCCTGCTGTCCAAGCAACCGCAAACTCATAGGTTGATGGCGGCGCCTGACGTGACGTGGTCAAAAGATGGACTGTTTCCTCTGTGTAAAAGTCCTGCTGGAGACCATGGCTAGTTTTTGATACTTTGCAAAAATAGATATGATTAGAGCGGAATATCAAATACGTATACAGTATACAGTATATATATATATACAGATATTATATATGTAAACACTATTACACTATTTTGTATGTATATATATATATATAATGTCTGTGTGGTCATGGAAAAGACATCAAAGTATCCAACCTAGGCTTAGAGTTGGCACATCGACATCGAGTCCATCGAGTCACTCGCAGACTCGGCCTCCATATCCATCCAACGCTGCGGCTTGAATTCGGCAGCATCTGAACCTGTCGACCAAGCGTCACAGGTCACCCCGGGTGCCAAAATCCCATGGTTCTGCCAGCTGTGCCTATCATTTAATTTTCCATCTCCAACTTTCCATTTTGGATCATGTTGGGTATACCCATATATATATATATAAACTATCATATATATAAACATATATTTGTATTTGTGTATATATATATATATATATACACATACATATTGAACAGACCCCAACCTCCACCCATCAGTTTCCGGATCATCTTGATCCAGTTTTATGCGTAGCAAATCAGTGGAAGTTGCATATCTTTTCAGCGGGAAAGAGCCTGCAGCGTTGCTCTTACCAAGTAGGCAATTCATCTGGGTTTGTCTGAAATAGGCTACCCTGGTACCAGGCCTGAATCACCATTTTCATCCATTTTCTTTCTTGATATTGCCATTCTTGGTTATTGTTGGACCACCTCCGGTGTAAGAACTCTTGAAAGCTCCTGAGAATTTGGAGATGCTACCTGAGTCACCATCTCAATGTCTCAACCACTGACCTTTTTTGTGTCTGAACATGCGGCAATTCTCCAAATTCCCATGGTGCATCACGGCATACAGTACCACCAAAAAAAGATAGAAACAGGTTTCCAGAATGGTATAGACATAGATGATGCTTTAATCATAATCTGCAGCTTTTCCACTTTCCTTGTTTTGGGGGTTTGCTATAGATTTGTATGGTCATAAATATAGACCATCATTTTCCACATCACCATTGAAGGGCATCCACCATTTCCAAGGCCAAAACCATGAACAGCCCCCACGGTTCGCTTGCGCACCCCAGAGACTTTCATCTCTTGCCATCGCATATGGAGCATACTGAACCTGGGCGCTGCTGAAGCTTTGTCCATGGTTGTTTAGATTATTTTTGCTATCGAAATGTAAGCGCTTTTAATGTCATTTCATGAAATTATGGGAGTATATCGGAAAGAATCTGGACCAAAACTAGGGCTCCATTTCTCCCAGACTTGTCTTCTGACCATTTCAGCACAAATCTGGTTGGAGATGATCATCCCCACGGACAGTGGGATCCTCCTATGGGGAAAATGGTCAACCCATTATGCTCAATGGTGAGAATATGGGCATTTGCAGTTTTATTTTTCACAACCGCTATGTTAAAATGGTGGGATTCTTCTCCTTCCCCTGTGGGATGGGGCCCCCATTGAACCTTCGTGCCCAGTTCTACAACCATCAACCGATCGATGGTCGCGGCTGATGTCTGCAGTCCAAGCACAACCGTTCCACTGGGCACGAAGGTACCGTCAGGAAGCACGTCGTCATTGATTGCCACCTGAAGAAATTGGCCAGGCGGCACATTTGCGTTGACGGACAATGTGTCTGGCCCTCCCCGTTGATAGGGGGAACTCAACATGTTATACACCCTCAATCTACACCATAAACACAGATATATCATCTCATGTTGTTCCAAAATGTTGATATCTATTTGGGCGTCACGGTTGAGAACTCCTCTAAAGATGGGTTCGTCCGAAAATGAGGTAGCCCAAAATCCGAGGGCGATATAGTAATATCTTTTCTCATTCGAATGGCCATAAATGGGGGTTAAGTTATACCCCATTGTCAGACCCACCCACATAGGTGAGCAGTTTCCAAAACCGAGGGTCGGTGTCTTCATTTCACATACATGGCTGTAAGGGCCTCCACTACAGTAGACCCCACTGCACCATCATGCCACTGGAAAAACAATGAAGTGCTTGAGGTTGGTCTGGGTCAACCCCCTATATCCTGGTAAAAACGGGAATTCCATAACCACCAGAAACATATATCAAAATCGTAAGCACGAGCCGACAGATTCTTCCTCTGCCAGAATAGCTGGTGAATCACAATCTTCCCATTCAAATGGATTTCTCCATAAATGGGTCCGGTGGATTTTGGGAAACTGTCTACATGTTTGGGCAAACCTAAATGCTCCGACTGACACTCATCCCCAGGTGTCATTCCTAGTGCCTGCGAAGGCGACGCGCCGTGCCTTGCTGTCTGTTGGAACGGATGGATAAAGACGCAAGGCTTCGTTCACAACAGCCTTCCATGGCGGCTGGAACGTGGGGCTGGATCTCCATTTTTCAACGGATAACTCAGCATTGGGACAGAATCGGGGAACACCCAAAGGATGGTTGACCAAATCGGGGCGACTCGGCTAGTTCTTATGGACTCAAATTTAGACCCATGCCCATGTCTCATGAAAGTATATAGACTATTGTATATACTTTTGAAAAGGACATGTGTTCCCTAAACAATCATATGTTTTTAACTCCCAGCAAATTCTGTTTGTATTTGTATATCAGGTCAACCCTACAGATTTTGTGGGTCTCTCAAGATCTTTTTGAAAACAAACAGCTCTATTCCTTACAGGATCCAGATGTGAAATGATTCATAGCCAAACATCCCTGGGTCTAAGATTTTGGCCACTACTCAGCCCATGTATGTTGTTGGTAAAATCCACATGTTAATTTGTTTGCTGATTAGATCTAAATAATGTGGTACAGTAAACTTGATCATAAACCATCGATCATCCCCAACAAGACCATATATACATATATATATATATATATACACATGTTTTTCCCCAAAGGGGATTAGGCCAATTGTTGGGTTTACGACATTATATCCGGATATATCCATATATATCCCATTATACCACCATTATATACCATCATATCTGTTGGATTCGCGCCTGGAGATATGGAAGCTGCGATACCTGGAAGCAGCATGATGAACCCCTTTCTGGGCGTGCCCTCTCAGTTGTGCTTGTGAAAAAAAAAACATACTACTATTATCTATAGATTAGTTGTAGATCACCATATTAGATTAATCATATAATATCGTATATACATATATATCTACTGCAACCCCTAGTTATATCATACCGTTGTATTAGCTACAAACCAGCCTTTTGTTGACGTCATGGGATCCAGTTGATGGCCTCAAACTGTTCGATGCCTTATACCCAAGATTAAGGATCAAATGGTTCTAAAATAAGACCATTTACCCTTCGGTATTCAAACGTGGCAATGGACAATTCCCTATAAATGAAGGGTTTTTAGCTGGGAAACTCATCTAAATGGGGGATTTTCCAGCTAGCCATGTTTGATTACCAGAGGGTAGGTGTCAGGATGTTTTAGCTGTGTGACTACCAAGACCCTTCTGACTTTGCCAAAAAAGTGGAATGATGTTGTTTTATGTGTGGCTTTATCAAGCGTTCGGGTGAAGTCAAGGTATGCAGCCGCAACTTCCCGTAACCAAAGGTCGATGGGAGATCTAGAAGTAGAGGGCGGAAGATGTTGGTGACTTGAATCGATTGTTTCATCATGTTTCATCTCCATCGGTGAGATCTATGCTCACAGGTCTTGGAGTGTTCGAAAAAACCTCATCTCGACTTTGGCCACACATCAAAAGACATGGTTGATTCAGTTGAGTCGACTTGAGAAGCCATTACTTGTACATGTTGGGTTGTGTCAGCCTCTGTCACGGAACACATCTATATATATTGGACAAACTGAGTGGTGTAGGGAACCTCATCAATCCATTCCTCCCAATATCAAATACTCCACAAGCCCTGGCCTGTTGGTAGGTCAGCGTTCCACGAGCCTGGATGTGGCGTAATTTTCATGTCCCGTTTACTCTGGGGTCGATGGATGGTATCAAAAGGAGCCCCAAATATAGAAAGGTCCTGCCGCTTTTCCCTCGAACCAAGTCAGGAATGAGGCTTCTGGGATCAGAAAGAGGTTACCATTTGACAAAAAATATCCATCAATTTGATAATCAACGTACAATAAGTGGATACTGATCTATAGCTTCCTCAAAGAACGAACTGAGCAAGGTCTGGTGGTTGATGTTGATATGTTGCCTTATGTAGTAGGTATAGTTTATATAATGGTGTTTAATGGGGATTATAGACAGATCCAATGGGAACCCTGTCCAAACATTGCTTTTAATCATTAGCACACGAAATTGATGGAAATATGTAGGGTAAATTGGGCCTAGCTAGTGATCACTAAGGAGTCCTAAGGCTCAAAGTGAAGGACATCTGAAAAACTGGCAGTGCAGGCCTTCCTCTAAGATGAACAACAACTTTCATGTCTGGTTGATATCCCCAAATCCGTTTCTGTTCGTTTAATCCTATTTTTTTTGCTGGTGCAGCAGTTCAATCCTTAATTGCAGGTAAAACTCCCAACATTTGGAGATGGGCCAAAATTTAAGACTCGGGGGACCAGAGATTCGAGTCTATTTTGAGTGCTAGCCATCCATTTTTGGGGGAGATTTTTATGTGGTTTTAATTAATACCCAACTATTTTTGAGTAATTATTGTTAATGCTCCCATCTTTGATGCAACATTCTATGCCCGCGGTTCCCAGCGCCAATGGTCGCGTCCTCTGTGTCAAGACCAGCAAGTTCCTTCCAACGGGGTCATCATGATCGTCAGAACTAAGCATGGGGATAGATCTTAGAAAATCGCCAAACCAAAACAACGAAACACAATGTTCAATGCATGATTTATATTGAGTTACGAAACCTTCCCAGCCTGATGTGAGGCAATTTTTTGGTTTTCCCATGTTTCTTTTCCAGTATCAACTCATCATTTCAAGTGTGGTCGCTATGAATTATCGAACTTTTTGGGTAGGGCAATCTCTGGTTTAAAAGTGGAACTCAAAATTCGTCGCAACTAGAACTGGACTACACATTCGGAGCCCAGAAAATGGACTGAAACTAGGACGTACCAGGACCTTCAAAAAAAAAGTGAAACATCAGAATCCCCAAACTTGAGGATGTCTACAACTCGATAGCCAGGTGATTGTTCCTATCCGGGGTGAAACTCGAACTCTCCCATCCTCCACAATGCGCTGCTCGACATCTGGGTGACCAGAAATGCAAAACACCTGGAAGCCATGAGGCGAACCAACCACAAGCTGACCAATAGATGGCGTGTTTTCCCAGTCCTTGAGGGATGGTCATCAATCCCATATGTCATACTTTTGTTTGCATCAGTAAGTGTATATACACACATATACATATAATATAATATAATATATATATATATTATGCGGTTATATGTGTTTTCCTCATATTGGGGGGTTGTCAATATACGTAACCATTATATCTCATTCTACGGATTTCCATCATGGGATGGACGACCATGACCCATAGATATCCATAGATCATGCCTTGACCATGGCAAATATTCCAAAACCATGAAGCATACAGAGCTAGTGGGACCCAGGCACTCCAAGAATTCCTTCAAACTCTGATAGCCCATTGGACTATTCAATCCAGATTCTGATGGATTCAATCCAGGTCGTATCACACCTATTCTTTAACAGAATCAGAGGATTGAACATTTAAAATACTGCCAGCCATGACATGGCCAGCACATGACCCGTGGAAGCAACGTGCTGCCCGCTGGGTTTGAAGGGGATTTGGGGGATTTTCAGACGGAGCCATCTAGGGATACTCTTGTGTTGAGAGTGATGTTTACACAACAATCACTGGATTGGTTTAAGGGAAAATTTACAGGAAACCATGGATTTTCCCTTGAAATATAGGTGTTTCCTGTAAATTTTCCCATTAACCAATCCCTCACTCCTTCCCTAGCAAAGCATGGTACATCACCACGCGTCGGGTAGAAGTTATCATCCCATCCCCTGATCATACCCACAATTTCAGCGGCTCCCAAAAATGAACATACCCTCTGGTAAACGTTTGCATAACTATGGAAAATCACCATTGTTAAATGGGACAATCAACTATAAATGGCAATTTTCAATAGCTATGTTAGTTTACCAGAGGGTATCCAACACACAACCAGGAATTCGTTTTGGATGGGATTCGTGACTTTGTTCGTTTCGGGGTCCCTTTTGGAGGAGTGGCAACCCTCTGGCAATCTAACCTGGCAAAGCGAAATCACCATTTTTAATATGACAGCGCGGGGACAAATCATCAATGGGGGGTGCTTTCCGTTTACACATTTTTTTTGAACAAAGGGTATTCTGGGGGATGGGATTGCATCACTTTACATATTTTTTGATGTGTGTGTGTGTTGATACTCAGGATGAACATATCGAAAACACCTTATCATCCTGGGATTGGGACAACTACTTGGGGTGCATCCCCGGTTCCGCGCCCTCATGGGATGTGCACCCGTTAAAATGAATGGAATATCCTCAGCTATATCAATTTGAGCCATGAAAAATACCCCTATCCCAGCTCATTAGACTCCTTGATTAAATATAATACTATATATAAATATGTATATATATCTACACACAAGCTACATTTAGATACTATTGCTCTCTAGTGAATTAACATAGACCTTGAGAACCACCAATTTTTAGTGGAAACACATCTTCCAACCCCTATCTGGCAGGGTCTATGTTTATTTACCAGAGAGTATCATCATCCCGGTATCCCTCTTACAGATGAGATCTCCCAAAAGCACCAGGTAGCATCACCCTCTGAGCTCCCCAGCCGTCCAGGACAACGCCTAGTCGGAATCCATCACCCATTTTTTGGTGGAAACAGTGTAGATTCATATTTGAAAAAACCGCTATCTGGCAGGGTCTATGTCAATTTTCTGGGGGAAGTCGATCATACAATTTCTTGAGGATGGCATATGATCCCTTTTCCGGCTACAATCCGACACTCATGGCTTGTGTATAGAAGCAACTTTCGGCAAACAATGTATGATTTGGGTTGGGAAGTTTCAACATAAAACAAGCAACACATATATTACCGGTCACAAGTTCTATGCTACCAATTTCTTCTGTAGGTGCCACCGATGAGGCCCTTAGCCGTGTGCTTCCCGATCCGGATGTAGACTATGACACATTGGGACACAGTGGGTCTGGGAACTTGGGGCTTGCTGCCTTTGATTCAGCACCCTTGAGTAGTTCAATGCGGTCTTCTCAAATAGTCATTGGGCACTGGCTGCTTTCTGTGATGTCAACCCAAGACATGATCACTGGATTGGTTAATGGGAAAAATTACAGGAAACCCCTATAATTCATGGGAAAATCCATGGTTTCCTGTAGATTTTCCCATTAACCAATCCACTGACATGAAGATCCCGCAAGTATGTCAGGGAGCTTAGCGTTTATGGATCCTGGATTGGCCATAGCGAAGCACGCCATTTCAGGCAGATTCATCTGACTCTTGTTTTACAAGACCACCGAATCCAAGTAGACCTTCATTGCATGCTTAAGTACATCAAACCACTGAAATATATATATATAAATATATCTATGATATATCATGTAGCAAATATATACATACAAATGTACACATGTGGATTTCATATGTGTATATCCATATATGTATACATATGTGTATACATATATACCTCTATATACATATATGTATACATATATCATATATATATATATATAGGCATGGCATGATATGGTATGTATCACAATATGATGTACGTAACGTATGTATATATACTATTATATACTTATATATAATCATAGCGTGAACGTCTTTCTCACGACCACAAAAATGATCAATTTGCATCATTCCCTTCCAGTCGTCCTCGCTGCCATTTCTCGAAAAAGATCGCTTTTGGTGTGAGTAGTAGGTGGCGCCACGGTAGTAACCCCAGTAGCAGCTCATTGGGCTACTCCGGCCCCGACAAACACAGCAAATAATGAGCCGATTTCGCCACCAGACTGCCATCTACTGGCCTGGAAGGGACATGGCTTTATGGTCATCCCATAAAATGGCAATCCAAACATAATGAGAATGTAGTTTAAATTCGTATATATATATACAGTTTTATACCCTCTGGTTATTTAACATAGCCATGGAAAATTGCCCATTTATAGATGATTTATGGTGATTTCCCTATTTAAGATGATCATATTCCATGGCTATGTTAAATAACCAGAGGGTATACATAGATCCCTATGAAATGCAATGCCAAATAATGACAACCATCCTGCAATACCTTTGCACCTTTTACACAAGTCTTGACCATACCATGTATGATCATGACATATCATGATACCTATGAATACTCAATGGATTGGTTTAAGGGAAAATTTACAGGAAACCATGGATTTTCCCATCAAATATGGGGTTTCCTGTAAATTTTCCCTTAAACCAATCCAGTGAAATACCCAAAAATACCCAAAAAAAACCTATGAATACCTATGAATACCTATGAATACCTATGAACCAACGGATCTCCTGCACCTAATGGATAACGAGCCATGTCACATGACTTCAGGCACCAAGCCAATCCAAGTTCTTGGAATCGACTGCCTGGTCGCTTCTATCTCTATCAGTTGGATTTGTCCAAAAAAAAATCGGATACCCTGAGGCCCTCCAGTAAATTTTCAGAAAATTGCTAATTTATAGATGATTTGCCTATTAAAATATGGCAATTTCCATGGCCATGTTGAATTTCCCGGGATCCATGGTGTCTCACTATTTTGGGGTATCAATTTGGACAAATGGCCGTTGTCCTAACGGCAGTACGTGTCATCGGCAGCACAGCGACTTTTGATCCGTAACCTGTCAACTAACGGACTGTCACAGGGTCTGGTTATACAAGTGGGGCTGGCGCAACAAGAATAGTGGCCATTGATGATTAATGGGGTCCGTATTGGATTTTGTGCTGATGTTGTTCGATTAAATGCGATTCAATGGGGATATATTGACCAACTAAATATGGGATATATTGACCAACTAAATATGAATATTGCTTTTTGTGAAACTGGGATATGGCACCCGGCACCCCGAATTTGTGGCCATCATGGGGAATATGATGTTCAACCAGTGGATGGGGTACCCTATTCTCAGACAAACCTACATGAGCTACTGACAACATTCACCGATCCTTTCCCCCTACTATGAAATATTATGAAATACTACCCCTTCAATTTTCTCAGCATCGGATCTATTAAGGGTCCAAGCCTTGGGGGGTAATTCTTCAAGGGGAATCTGGAGTATACATTTGAAGATTGGTACTTCCTGCTTATGAGATACTATTAACCTGTGAGACACTGGAAGTCGGGCCCCTGACTGTGGATCAAGATCAAGATGCCATATATTCTCGTGAATATCAAGATAGCTGGGATTTATGGATATTGCCCTCTGGTAATCCAACGTGGCAACAGAATAATCCTTTCCCCCTAATACTAACCCCCCCCCCTAATAGTAAACACCCCGGGTAGTTTTTAGTATTAGGGGGGTATTTATTATTAGGGGGACCCTA